>JAQIUQ010002012.1:0-56386 GCA_030378365.1 Hybognathus amarus | reverse complement strand
GCTGCTAAGCCACACAGAAGGTCGCGATGGACCACAGACCACGGATGGCCACATGTAGGACAGGCTTCAAAAGGCCATGAAGCCACACATAACGAGCTAATCATAGACACGGCCATAGGGCCACATAAAACCAAGACCAATAGAGGTCACTAGGCCACGATGGACCTTAGAGGACAAGGCCACAGTAGGCCACACGGCCATGGGAGACCACAGAGACGAGACCGCTTAGGAGCCACACCGGCCGCTAATGCCACATGAAGACAAACCTATGAGACAGAGCTGCTAAGCCACACGGAAGGTCGCGATGGACCATATACCACGAATGGCCACATATAGGACAGGCTTCAATAGGCCACAGAGCCACTAGAGGCCACACATAACGAGCTAAGCATAGACACGGCTGTAGGGCCACATAAAACCAAGACCCCTAAGAGGTCACTAGGCCACGATGGACCTTAGAGGACAAGGCCACAGTAGGCCACACGGCCATGGGAGACCACAGAGACGAGACCGCTTAGGAGCCACACCGGCCGCTAATGCCACATGAAAGACAAATCACGAAACGAGGCCACTAGACCAAACAGACCAGGCCACGATGGACCGTACTGACAAAGCCACGATAGCCTGCACGGACCACGGCTAAACTAGTGGCCGAGGGAGGATCGCATAAAGACAGAAGACAAGCGGAGACACCGCGGACAAAACACAGAGACAAATACGGAGGGGCTTTATCAGATAGTGCAATTTGAACTGCGCTCCAGTAGATAACGTAGTACCACCACCACCAGTAGTTGCGAGAGGATTTACCTGGATTATTGATGGAGAGATTGCTGGGCTTCAATGATAATTTAAGAATAAGTTCTTTATGTGGGATTCAAAAGCTGAGGAAGACCATCTTCCCATCATTTTGATAGCATCTGTAGACTCTCCTCATTCAGCTGCTGTGGTGGCTGCCCCAATCCAGAATGCTTAACCAGCATAAAGGGAGGGGGATAAGCAGCAGCTTTGAGGGCAGGAACTTGAGTCCTGAACTATGGTTAGAGAGAAGTGCTCTTTAGTTAGGATAAATGGAGGGGAATTAAGAAATTAATCATAGATTACCAGGAACCTAATTGATTACTAATTTATATATTGATAATGTGATACAGAGCCTAGAAAGTCATTCTTAGAGTTCTAAAAAGAGAGTAAATAAATTAGGTGAGGAAGGCAGATCGGAAAAAGACCATGGAGAAAATCTGTGTATTTAGCTCCTGGAGGGAATCCCCTGGAAGCATGAGCCATGAACGCTGTAACAGACAGCTACCATCTGAATAAATGAACTGCATTTATATAGTGCTTTCACAGACCCAATAGTCACCAAAGCGCTTTACATTTGCCTCATTCATACACCGACGCGGTGTCAGCCATGCGAGGCGCCATCCAGCTTGTTGGGAGCAGCTGGGGTTAGGTGTCTTGCCCGCAAACACCTCGAAACTTGGTCAGGTGGTACCGTGGATTGAACCACCAACCTTTTGGTTTGTAGACAACTTCCATGACCTCTGAGCCACTGCTGCCCTGGTGACTGGCTACCAGTCGTATAAACGGGACCAATATCTTCGAGGTTACGACGCTCGAAGTTCAAGCAATGGGAGAAATTTAAGAATTGCCTTTTAAAGCTAGAACAGCTCTGAGGGAAGCAAACAAAATTCCTCCTGGGTTAGTGCATCCTGACCTAAATTTGCATGAATCCTGCCCACAGAACATGATTTAAAGAATATTGAGACAGAATAAGCTAATTAGTGACTTGAGATAGCTACGATGAGCTACATAATTCATGAATAACCATTCAGAATGTTTTCTATATGTTGGCTTGAGTCTCTCCATCTTGAATGATGCCGGTTGAACAAGCGAAAAGATTAACATTGTTGGTGAGAGGTAATCGAAGCTGCAAAACGAAGTGTTGAAACTCCCACCCCTGAGCCAGGAGTAACTGCCCTGCCGCATCCAAAGGGATAGGCAGAACGATATGCATAATGATCTTCGAAATTATCATTCCGACATGCTATTCAAAATTATCTGTGGGGAATTCTGATCCGAACACATCGGAGAGACCCACCAAATATCCTGCGACAAAGGCACAATTATACACATTTTTTGATCTTGTGATGCACTGTGATTGGCAGGCGTTTATCCGAGGTTTACTACAGGTCTTGGCTATGCCTCGAGTAGCAGACCGAAGGAGGGTACGGTGAACGGACTTGGATAATTAGTATTAAAATACTTGCCTGAATTTGAATGCCTGCGAGCTAACTATGAATGGAAGAATATTAAATTACAGTTTTGTAATTGTAGACAAGGAGGAAAATCGGTAGTGATTAGGAAGTGTAAACAGGAATCTGAAAGAAAAGCAAAACATTACTAATTTAACAAACAACAAAATGTGGGTTGCTGAAGGCCAAAAGTCATCTGAAAGCCGGTAACAAAGAGTGAAAGCGCATTGCTATGGCTTTCATTGCAGGAATAATCTCAACCTTAATTATAATTTTGAAGACGATTGATAGCCGGATTAACGTCTCAGGAACGGCGTGATCGCCTAACAATAAGATCTGCCTTGATGACCCTGCTTTGTTAACACAACACAATGATACAATATATTTTGCGACCGCGCCAAAACCTTAAGGACGCTAACGACCGCTATAGAATGACTCGAAGAGCAGACGAAACGAACCTTGAGTGAGCTTAGAAGATTAATCTAGCCTTTACTGATCTAGATAACCAAATTAAGATTGGACAGGCAGTAAAACATATTAAAAACACACTTTACTTTACATCTCTGTACATATTCGGGTCGTTCATCTGGTACGTATTCTAGAGACACCAAGGAGCATTATGTTACATTAAATGAACATATACTTCTGTTTACAATGCCTAAGGAAGTTATTTCTAATTCCTGTTTTATGCTGCAACCAACAAAGATATTTCACCGTGACCTGGGGAAAAATAAACATACATAGAAACACAGATGAATATATCTGGTTAAATGTCTTTTAACACAGAAAAGTCCATCTCTTGGGTCAGAGACATAAAGCACATTCCACAGTCTTGTAACATGATCTCACTCCAGTGAGTGGAAGAATGTGTGTGGCGGTGTATGTGTGTGTGTGTGTTTGTGTGTGTGTGTGTGTGGGGGGGGGGGTCCGAGTCCTTGGAGGACGGTTGATTCAGTCTGGCCAAAATCATTACAAAAGTTTGAATAGTACAACGATTGTGCACATTTCCAGTATTGTAGATCTAATTTCATTAAGGGACTTATAATGAATTAAAGTAGCCTAAATATGTTGAAATCGTTGTTTGTGAAATACCAACGCTTAAGCAAATATGTAATTAACTGCCATTGAAGAGATATCCGATAAGGTATGCATAACAGCCAACTGAACGACTTCCCTTTAACTCAGGTTTATTTATTCATTCATTCATATTGAATCAGATCGGTTGTTAGAGGTAGGCTATTTTCAAACATGTCCGCAAGAGCATGATATCAACAATGCTGTCGCTGATATTATTAGATTTATTTATTTATTTATTATTAGAAACTTGCTTACACTTGCAATGAACATTTCCCTTTAAGGCGAGCTATCGCGGCACCGTTGCAGTCTGCAGATCAGGATAAACATGTTCGCCACGTCACCGTGGACTCCGATTTGAACTCTGCCGCTGGTGTAGTAAACAAGTGAGAATACTTACCTGGATGAAGTTTAATCATGATAGAGGGGACATATTAACAGTAGCTGGTGGGAGCGCCAACCAAAACTTGAAACCCGACCTGAAAGCCTTGGAAATGGAGCTTGAACTTGGACCAGCGAGGGAACATCGCCTCTCGTGACTTGCAGAGTTGTTGATTCATGTCGGTGGATCGGTGATCTGCGCGATAATGCGCCCGTGCAGGCGGCTAGGTCCTTTGCTGGACAGATTGTTTGAGGATGACATAGTTCTCTTCCTGCCGTATTATCCTGGCTGAGCTGACGCTGTTGAGGCTTTTGACAACGTAAACATTTAACGGATTGGTTATACCCAGGGCGTTTAGGCCTGGAGGAGCAGAATTTCTCATGAAAGGCCTTGTTTAATAGAACTCTCCTGAGACCACTGTGCAAACGAGGAGATGCGGCGCTGAACACGGGGCAGCACGTGTAGCAGGAGATACGGTGGGACATATCCATTGTCCGAACTCAATAATAGAAAACAATATGCATTTCCTGAAACATGCTGCTGGCAACTGAGCGAGAGCATGAATGGCAGCGTCAGCATCTGCGAACTCAGACAAGTGTAAGTACCGATCTTTTATACTGTGATTGTTAACACCTGATTGGATAGGAATGAGACAATACGTGACGCGCTGATTGAGTCTTCCTGACAGAACTTAAGCTAAAGCTTTCATATCTCTGTTACCTGCAGGAACTGAATGTGATCCTGTGTGTGTGAAAGCTGCTCCAGCTCAGCGTCTCTCCTCCTCTAGATCATTGATCTCCTGCTCCAGTCGCTCCAGTCGTCCTTCAGCTCGACTCACTGGCAGTCTCTTCCTGATCTCTGATCCGCTTTGTCGCCTCAGAGCGGCTTCTCTCAATGGAGCCGGATGAGCTCCAGTGAAGATCCTCTCACTGTCTCTCCACTGCTGTCTGGGCAGAAGCGCTGTTACATACACACACACACACACACACACACACACACACACACACACACACACACACACACACACACACAAACACAATCACACAGGGGCTTCAGTGAGTCCTGACTGAGGAGTCTCTAACTTCTTCTCCAGACTCACCTTATGAGACGCCACCAGCCTCTCTCAGCTGCTGAAGATCTTTCTCTCTCTGCTGGATCCTCTGCTGGAATGACCTCTGCATCTCCTTCAGCTGGTGCTAAAGGACAAACCAGTGACAGATGAAACATCAATGAAATCATCAGGTAAACCAATATGAATCCAATAGTGGTGAAGTATTAAGACTGATCTTACATGGTAAGTGAAGTGAAAAAATGTAAAGTGAAGTTTAATTTTGTTAGTTACTTCCGATCTTGGGCAATTTGTTGTGCAGCAGATAGTATAGTACAAATACAAAACACAATGACACACACAATACAAATATTGTCTACCTCACAGGTAGAGTTAAAAAACAATAAACAATTAATAAATTGTAAGTCAATAAGTTATCTAGGGTTCTTTATAAAAATTAAGTAGTAGAATGGCTTGCCAGGTACAAAAGAGTGTTTTGGAAGTTAAAAGCATGATCCAGCATGATGAAGAGCAGTCTGGCTATCATGGCCGTATCTGGTCCATCAAGTCCAGTCTATCTCTGGCCTATCGTGGCTGTATCTGTGGTCTATCGAGACCTGTCTATGTCTGGCCTATCATGGCTATGTCTGGCCTATCGTGGCTGTATCTGTGGTCTATCGAGACCTGTCTATGTCTGGCCTATCATGGCTATGTCTGGCCTATCGTGGCTGTATCTGTGGTCTATCGAGACCTTTCTATGTCTGGCCTATCATGGCTATGTCTGGCCTATCATGGCTGTATCCTGTGGTCTATCGAGACTTCTCTATGTCTGGCCTATCTTGGCTGTATCTGTGGTCTATCGAGACCTGTCCATGTCTGGCCTATCATGGCTATGTCTGGCCTATCTTGGCTGTATCTGTGGTCTATTCGAGACCCGTCTGATGTGTGGCCTATCGTGGCTATGTCTGGCCTATTCGTGGCTGTATCTGTGGTCTATTCGAGACCCGTCTATGTGTGGCCTATCGTGGCTATGTCTGGCCTATCGTGGCTGTATCTGTGGTCTATTGAGACCTGTCTATGTCTGGCCATCATGGCTATATCTGTGTTATCTATCGAGACCTGTCTATGTCTGGCCTATTGTGGCTGTATCTGTGGTCTTTCGAGACCTGTCTGGGCTCTGGTGGCCCTCCGGGGCCGAGATTGGTGAACCCTGGTCTATCGAGACATGTGTATGTCTGGCCTATTGTGGCGTATCCGTGGTCTATTGAGACTTTTATCATGATCATATTGGTCTATTGAGTGTATACATGGGTATATGACTTAACATTGATCATGCTAATTATGGTATCCCCTTTTTCTTATTTTAGGAACATTTAGGATTCACGACCGGTGGGTATACTTCCGTTCATCAATTTTGGCTGGAAGTCTGGCCCCGTCCCGATGGATCTACAATCCACCTACTTTTGGAGGGTCGGCTGCACCCTTGCCTTCGCCTTCAGGCAGGAAATGCTGATCCGCTACCCTCGGATTACGATCTGTGGATCGGGGCCTACTGCCAAAGAACTTTGCAAATAATTGCCTGCAGGGCTGCCAATAAATGGATGCTTTGCTACATCATTTTATCTCCCGAGTCTTTCTGGTAGATCTGAGAGTGCATTACCTTAACAATAGACAAAGACAAACGAAATGTGAATATTGTATTGTTAAAATCTTTCTGAATTTATTTCGGACTTATCTTCAATAGAACCATTTATTTTCAAGTATTATGGCTGTTTGTTAATTACATATTTTAATGAATATAGGCCACTATCACTGATATTAAAATAGCTACTGACTTATTTTAAAATAAATTTAAAAAAATAATAAATTAAATAAATATAAATAATTTAAAAATATATAAAAACTTATGCAGACACAGCTGGAGAACGGCCAGGGAGATTCTCTCGGGTGAGTTTGTGCACCAAGGCCCAGGCCGATCGCCACAGGTCGAAGCCTCCCGTCTACGTCCGCTGGTCAAAAAGTGTGGCTTTCATTTATTGATATTACTCTCCGCTTGTAGAAAGATTGCTCCTGAATTCATTGGCCCGTTTACCATCACCAAGATCCTTAGTCTGAAATTTCCTTCTGGCGTACCGGAGAATTCATCCGGTTTCATGTTTCAAAGATCAAGTCCTTTTTTCGTTCTCCTTTCAATCCGCCAGTCCTGGTTCCCCCACCGCTACGAATTATAGATGGGTAACGAGTTTTTTCGGTTAACCGTATTCTGGATGCCAGGCGGAGGGGATGCGGATTCCAGTAATTGATGGACTGGGAGGGTTACATTCCGGAGGAGAGGAGTTCCTGCCCGAGATCATTCCCTTCTCGATGCTTACAGTCGCCAGGTAGGTCCCCCTGGGAGCGTCAGGTGACTAGGGGGTGGGCTAATGTCACGGCTCGCAGGTTCACTTGCTCAGTCTGTGTGTCGCTGCTCTGCTCTGATTGCCCATGAGCGTCAGCTGTGCTAACGAGCAATCAGATCAGTCGCAGGTGTACCTCGTTTGTGAGTCTTATATGTAGTGTTGTGTTTGTCATGTTCAGTGTCAGATTGTTGTTTCCCTGGTCCTGTTCGGGTCTCATGTTTGTTTGCAGTCTCGTTCTATGTTCCTGTTCTCATGGATTCCTGCATCTCTCTGCCAGCCTGTTCGGACTCTGTTTCAGTGGATTATCTGTGGATTATCTGGTTCATGTCTTTCTCACACTGCTTCAGTGAATTATCTGGTTTGTGTCGGTCTTACTGGATTCCTGGACCACGCTTCACCCACTGCAGTCACCTGCACTGCTAAGGCTTTGTTGTCTGACCTAGGACTTCTCCAGCCTTCCTGTTTTGCGGTTCACTCAGTTAATTAAAGCCCCATTATGACATTTTTAAAATTTTGCTCTCGGGGTTCCCCTACAGTTGGGAAACAGTATTGTCTTCTACTACTGTCGTAAAATCTGTCATGGTTACACCAGGGAATACACGCGTGCATTTGTTAACAAGCGATACCTCCGAACTCTGCAGAATGAAGTAGTTCTCACATCTTGGCCAGACTCCAGTGTCTTCATCCTAGGTACATTGGCATATATTTCAGCCAGGCGCGGATTACGGGTGGGCCTGGGTGGGCACGTGCCCACCCAGATTGACAAGTGGCCCACCCAAACAGATTAATAAAAACAATATATTTTTTTTAATTTTAATAATAATAATTAAGTTTGGCCATACGGCCCGCCGAACACTTATATGATATGACGAGCGCTGAGCGCGTCGATCTCTGGTCAGCGCCAGCGAACGCAGTTTGAATCTGGCAGTGATGTCATGTCACTGTACATATTTTGTCCAGACTTCGACACCCCTTGCAAGGAGAGCGGACGAGGCTCATTTGTTCACATGAACACATCTTGGAAAGACAAAGAATAGGGCCCGTTCACAGATCGCCTCTTTTGCGCGCTGTCATTTCAAATATACTGTATGCTCTCATTATGGAAGCAACGTTGTCGCGACAGACGTGGTCAGGCGTCTGATTGACTCGTCAAACGCGTGCGTTTCGACAGCCAAGGGACGTGCGATTTGCCATTAAAGCTTGCCTTCTTAACGTGCGCTTTGTGGTCACGAAAACGCGCATCAGAAATTCCCGGTTTTGCATCAAAACGTGCGTCCTCGACGTGTGATCTACAATTTAAACGAGATCGTTTCTGTCTGCAGGTGTTTTATGCCTCAGAAGACTGTCCGAGGTGCTGAAATAAAAACAGTGAACGTGAAACCGAGTTGTTTTTCTGTTCGAGACACATCTCGCAAATTTTCCAGTTGTATTTCCGGTAACACTTTACAATAAGGTTTCATGCATTCTTTTTTTTATTATGCATAAACCACGAGTTTCTGACGCGCGTTTTCGTGACCACAAAGCGATTGTCCAGGCGCGCATATATGCCTGCGCGATGAGTGCCGCAAGCGCACCGCAGGTCATGTGACAAAAACCAACTGATCGGCTTGCCTCAGTAACAACTTCGAAAGCTCGACAGAACAGCTGATCATAGCTGTACAGTGCAGTTTTTATTTCTCATCTCCATAAATATAGCCTATCTAGTAGTAAAACTACAAAATCTAGAAACCCTCGATTCTGGCCCACCTCGACTTAACCCAGGCCCACCCATCTGTCACGTTCTGCATCCGCCACTGATTTCAGCATGTCATATGAATATAGTTTCATTGGCCTTATTTTTTTCAAACGTCAAAAGGTTGTGTAGCTCACGTTTACAAGCCAACATCTTTATAGTAACGCTAACCTATTGGCTAGTGTTTTACATAATGGATATGCTAATTCAATATTTGTGTGGTAGATAATAGCCATTTCATCAATATTATACTATCAAGCTGCAATGAATCTGCAAATGAAAAAAAATCGATTTGCATTACAGCCTGAGGCAAGACCAGAAAACTAAATAACAAACATGACTATCAGCCTGCAGACATAGGATATTTATCCTGATCCAATTGTTTTGTCCGTCTAATCATATATTATTTACTTGCAAGAATGTAGCTCCTACCAAACTCAGTAATCTGTTTCTGACGCACTTCACGTTTGCTAGGCGGGGGAAGATCTGGAACAAATGTTGATCTCTCGTCTAGCCCTTTTATTTAGCCACTGTCCCTTTTTCTCTTTCTACTGTCCTCCTGCTGCTTCAGCCATGACAACATACAGAGGGAAAAAAAAACGTTGTTGGGCTCTCTGAGTCCAATTGAGGAAGTGGGGAAGTGACGTATGCCGTAAAGCAGTCGAATTTTGTAGTTCTTTTTGTGCTCGGGTTCCTACCCGCACCCCGAAGTTACAGAGTGCCAGTAAAAGCGATACAGACACCGTCAGGCTATGGCAGACCTGTCATTCAACCTATTGTAGAGCGATGTACCATCTCAAGGGTTTTGGAAAAATATTATTCTTTTTATATATATTCTTACCCTGACACATTGGTTAGCAAGTTCTGACAATTTATTAATGAAGCAATCATTTTGTTTAGGCCTAATTTATTTCACTGTTATTTTAATTTGTTAGTTGTATAAAACAAAGTATAGCAAAGTAGAGCAGCGTACCTATTATATAAACGCATAACGAGATTATAGAAAAACTGGGCACACAATGTTACTGTTTAATCTACTTAATAATTGAAGCCTACATTTGTTAAATTTGTACTTCAAATTCAGTATTATGATTAAGAAGTCGTTAAACTAAAATGTTTCACTTGAATTTATCAGCTACCAGTATTCAACGAGCTGTGACAGATTACGCAATAGAGAGAATTACCTGACACTGTGATTCGAAATCTGTGATTGTAGCGCATCTTAGCAGTAAAAGGGAGCAAATACGCAGAGGTAAATGTATTATTCTGGTTGAGTACCAACTGTACATCGCCTTCAAATGGTACAAAACTCTGCCTTACATTTAACAAAAAATCTGCACATATGACTCCTATTCTTTACCAACTTCACTGGCTTACTGTGGTCAATTGCAACCAGTTTAAGCTGTTAGTCTTAGTTTATAAAGTCTGTCATGGCCCCACACCTAAATACCTCGCTGAGTTAGTGCAACCATATGTTCCTGCTCGGACTCTCAGATCTAGCAATGACAATTTGCTTTGTCGTATCCAGGTATAAACTCTCTACTGTGGGTGGTAGGGCTTTTAATGTTGCTATGCTGTGGAATAAGCTGTCATCTGATCTTTATGCCAGCCCTAACCTACAGACCTTCAAATCTCAACTTAAAACTTATATATTCACCATGCTCAGTAAATAATTATTTTCCATTCTATTTCTTTGTCCTCCAATTTTTCATTTATTTGTGTAACACATTTTTTTTAATCAAAATGTATGTTTTCTTTAATTATCTAACTACTATCAAATTATCTATTTGTTTAATTGCTATAACAAGCAGATTGCTTGTCTCATTGTCTGTCAACTGTTTGTGTTATTTTGTGAAGCGACCTTGGGTTCTTAAAAGGCGCTATAAAAAATAAACATATTATTGTTATTATTGTCATTGAGGTTTTCGCGTCACAGCGACAGTTATTCCTGCATCCATTCACCTCTCCATAGACATTTATGTTTTCTTAATTTTAAAGGAGAACTCCGCGAACAATGAACCTTTGGTCTAATAAAACATTGGTATCTAGTCAATTGTTCTATGAGATTTGTTTTGAATGTAAAGAGTTTTATCTCTAAAAACTGTTTAGTGTATAATGCTAGTACTGGAATCTGTAAATTATAATAATGGGACGTCTGTAAGTTCATACCTTTTTCTCTGTCCTCTGTGCTGCAGCTGATACAGTGTCGTGGTTTTTATGTTCATCCATCATACACAGCACACATATACACTTCTGATCAGTGCGGCAGAAAACCTCGAGGATCTTGTCGTGTTTCTGGCAGATCATCTCCTGCAGTCGTCCAGTGGCATCAGTCAGATTGTGTTTCTTTCTTTTAAAGAAACTCTCATGTTGTTCAAGGTGATTCTGACAGTAAGAGTTCAGACATACCAGACAGGACTTGACGGCTTTGTGTTTTCTTCCAGTACAGGCGTCACACTGCACATCTCCAGCTTCAGCATAACAGTCAGCAGCAAGTTTACGTTTCTTCAGTTTCTCCACCATTTCATCCAGAATGGTGTTTTTAGCTAAAGCAGGTCTTCTTCTGAAGCTCTGTCTGCACTGAGGGCAGCTGTAGACTCTCTTCTGATTCTCCTGATCCCAGCGGCCTGTAATACAACAGCTCTTACAGAAACTGTGTCCACAGGGAATGGTCACTGGATCTTTCAGGAGATCCTGACACACTGGACACAGGAACTCATCATGAGAAAACCTGGCTTCTGCCATTTTACTGCATAAATACAGAGACAAACACAGAACAGCTCAACTACACTTCAGTTTCTCTTTCCCTGAACTGAAACTCTTTCTTGTTTCCTGGTTCTGTGTTTGATTGCCGTGTGCAAAACAAGCGTGTCTGTAAAGCAGTGTGACGAGGCATGATGGTAATAACGGTCTTTTACAATAAATGATGGCTTAGTCACAATAGCAGTAGTCTCAAAAGTGTGCACTAAACATTAACAAAGTTAGGGGAAAAAAACATGTAAGTATATATGCGTCAAAGTCAAGCACCTGATCATGACCCTGCATGTTCTTAGCCATGTTTCAAAGTGATTCATCTAGTGAATTTAGATGCAGAGAAAGCCTTCAACTTAGTAAGATGGAATTTTTAATATAAAGTATTAACAAAATTCAGACTTCACAAGAACTTTACTGAAATAATTAAGACAACGTATGATAAAGGATTACAATTAATGGGGATTTATCAGATCTATTTCAGTTAGCGCGAGGCACAATACAGAGATGCCCTATCTCTCCACTTCTATTTGCCCTATTTATTGAACCTCTGAGCCAATTGATTAGGCAGAACCATTAAAGTAACCCTCTGGGGTCTAAGGTGTTTTTCGGGTCCTTTGAGATGTTTGGACATGCCCTGATTTTTGTGCTTTTTTCAGTTGCTTATAAACATATTAATGGCACAGGTAATATTACACTCTATTTAGCACAAAAAGGGATACCTTAATATGTGAGCAACATATCTGTACGTTTGTATTTTTGAGAGAATATTGTTTATGCATTAAAAATTGCATTTTACTGAAGAAAATGTATTGAATTGCATTGTTTATTGAAAAAAATTTATTGAAAAAAAAAAAGTTTTTGCTTCAAAATGATCTGAAAAAAAAGGCTAAAATAGGCCAATACATTTTAACATACATATTTCAAAGTTAAGGATTAATTATTTTGATATAGCCTAGCTTACATTGGAACAAACACTATAACAGTTGATTAGTTTATTTTTGACAAAACATACTATATATTTAACATATGAGCAGAAACTGTCTAACAAAAGCTTATTTGGTGTCTATTTTAGAGTAAAAACTTTATAATCTATCCAAAACTAGCCAGGGAAATGTTGTCATTACAGACACTATTCTATATCGCGATTAGAACAAATCTCAGTAGGCTATAGCAATATAGTTTGGATGTGTTCATGTAAAAATAACGTTTACTAATGTAGGAGTGAGAGTGAATGAGCGCACAGATGTGATCAGTGGTGGAAAGAGTACTGAAAAAACATACTCAAGTAAAAGTACCATTACATTCCACAAAATGAGGTGTGAGTAGAGTAAAAAGTACTTGTCCAAAAAACTACTTGAGTAAGAGTAAAAAAGTACCTTTGGCTACGTTCACACTGCAGGCTGAAACGACCTAATTCCGATTTTTTTGCCCATATGGGACCTGTATCTGATTTTTTCATGACAGTCTGAACGACACAGATCCGATCTTTTCAAATGCGACCCAGGCCACTTGGGTATGTGGTCCAAATCCGATATGTATCCGATCTTTTGAAATGCGACTTCAATCTGAACGGCCAGGTCACATGTATCCGACACGCACGTCATTGCACGCACCTGTAGCTCGCCAATACACGCCAACTCCAACGCATTTCTGCACTGTTATGGGCCGCCGCAGACGGCGTCTCTTCCCGTGACAGAGTTGATCGGAGGCGCTCACAAACATAATCTAAGGTGGATCTGGTAATTCGGAAGTTACTGATGAATTCTGTATCAGTTAAGCCACTCACATCAGTATCCCACCACTCCTAGCTGCGACTTCCGCACCCACACACTTCTCTGTTTAATTTTCTTCTTAAAACGAGAAGATTGTGAGTGTGCTTGCCTGGCTCTGTTGTGAAAATAACTTTAACACCGTGTCCTAACTACACGCGACACGCGATAAAAGGTATCTTTTCCTTGTTAATCAAGAGTTTTTGTCCTAACCAGACGCGACGGCGACACGCGAAGTTTCTAATTTAGAAACGGTTCCTATTTCTGCGACGTCGCGGCTGACAGAATGAAGAAATTATACTGGTTATGAGTACACATTATTTATTTTTAGTTAAAAATAGGTCACTGTGCCACAAGATAAAGGATAATTTACCTCAGATTTTGAATATAATATAGCGTTCAAAATGAATTCTATGCAAACATACAACTGTACTTCGTAAACAAAATTAGTCAGTGAGTATATTTTGTTAATGTTTGGATTTTTAATAATGTTATTTCTTGATTTGATTATGTCCATATCCATTTCCAATACGAGTGCGGGCCAGCAGTGCGCTTTCACGCTGTTCTGAAGGGTTGTGATTTTTGATCACAACGTGTGGCGTCTCACAGTCGCGCCGCGTCTAGTGTGGACAGACACACTTGCAGTCGCTGGAATTTTATCGCGTCGCGTGTAGTTAGGACACGGTGCAATATTGCTAAACGAGCTCCACTGTAAGACATCCATTTAGCTACTTACGCCAACAACAAGTGACGTCGTTGACAGTTGAGTACTCTTCTGCGCATGCGGGTCACTTCTGGGTCATTAAGCCCTGCAGTGTGAACGTAGCCTTATTTAAAAGTACTCATGAGAAGTGAGTAGTGAGTACTGAGGTGCGGATTCTACCCCTTATAATTAACACTGTGCACTACTATAAATAAAAAAATGCACATACTGTAATTTACATTATATTTTGTTTTATTATAAGAAAGATTGAAGAATATCTATCATCCATCTTTTTAAAATGCATCAAATCAGTACACTCATCACCATTTAAATCATATTATTTGGGGGAAAAGCGTTTAAAATTAGGTGAAAAGCCAATGGGCCTGAGCATGCTATTGTTGCACATAAAATATCAATATTCATAACTGTGCAAAGAATTCAAAAACATTAGAAGCTCATATGATAGTTCAGCATCACACACCAAGAGATGGGTTAAATAGAGAGATTAAAAAATACCCAATTTCTCTCCAAAATGGTACCAATGTTAGTGTTTTGATAAATGAGAATCACTAATATTATCAGATTACCTCAACTAATGCACTGAAAAAGGCTAAGATAGTGAGCTAACACTAATTACACACTTTAATTCCATGCTATTAAATATGTTACAATTTAAACGTAAATGCACATTATTGTTCTAGAAGGGTGGCATCGTCCCTTACATTTTACACAGCTACATTTACTCACATTGTAATGCTGATAATATAATTTGTAAGGAAAATTGTGCAAGGGAAGTTATATCCAGGAAACTTTTACAAAAGAAACAAACAAACACACTTTGTCTCTTTGTCTTTGAGGCGAAGCTGTTTTATCAGCAGCATCCACAAACAAAAACATAAAAGTTCAACATGTTCAAGTGCACTTGCCAAATGAAGACGGATCGTATAATGGATCAATCAAAAAAACATTGTTTATTAACGAGCTGTGCTAATTTCTTATTAAGAAATGTTAACGACCTGGTGCACTGATTCTGAATCTGGCGGCATGGCGGGCGCGAGTGCGGCAGTGCACAGATGTGACGCGCGTCTCTCTATAATGTGATTGTGAAGTAAATGGGAGCGGGAATTCACCACATTATGAACTCGTCACGCAATACCCCCAACCTCAGACCAAATGTAGGCCCTAGCTAGGCCAGCCTATATAAATATCATATTAAGCAGAAATGTGAAATATACTTTAGCATATTAGAGGAAGACGCTGATATCTGGATTGAATTGATGCGTGATGAATGCACTTCCACAGCAGTCACGAGTAACAGCAGCAATAGGCGGTTAAAGTTTTCTATGCTTAATTTGATATGATGACAGTCACGAGACCGATTACTCGAATCCAATCACGTTGATGGATAAAAATAAAATTAGAACAAGCATGTAACGACCACAAACAGAAGGAAAATAGCGGAGAAAAAAGTACCGATACATCACTTAAAATGTACTCAAGTAAAAGTAAAATTACACAATTTCAAACTTACTCAAAAAAGTACAATTTCTGAAAAAAACTACTTAATTACAGTAACGTGAGTATTTGTAATTCGTTACTTCACACCCCTGGATGTGATGTACAGCTGTAGTAAACATAGACAGTAAAAGAAATGGACACAGCGACCCCATTGATTTCAACGGAGAGAGTTGAAGCTCAACATGGGCACTCACTTCCTGATAGCCAAGCGTTCTGCGCAGGCTCAAACTGAGCTTGACGACGTAGATGTCACGTGAGCAAACTGACTGACAGTTGTAAATCTTTTAGTAGCTGTGCCAAGACAAATTTTAATCGTGCACTGAGACAGCGAAGCACGACCTGGAGCAACTTTTGGTAAGTATTCTGATTAATTATTTTGTCATTTCTATCTATGCCATGGGCTGACTTTAGACCGTAAATAATGGCCTGCGAGGCTGTGCAAGCTTCTCCTCCTGTCTATACGGTAACTTCTCTACTGTGCGACGGACAGTATCATGACGCAATTTGGTCGAGTGGTTATGACGCAATTTTTAGCCTATTTTTACAAGAGCGGCTTCTACGTGGCCATAACGTAACATACAAAGTAATGGAGCCTTTTGTACATTGCCGTGTTTCTTTTAGAAATAATGGATAAATGGAGTCTTAGGACGCCTCAGATGTAAAGTTATTCGCTGTCAAAGTGACGCCAAAATGAATGGGAGTCATTTGGATGCTAACAGCAGGTGATAGCCCGCTACAATGGCGACCCCCGGAGGCAGCTTCAACTTCCAGCTGATGGATTACCCCCTTGGTAGTAAACAACATTGCGTGCGAGCCATTCATTCATCACACACAGACACGCAATTCATATTTAAACAGTCTTTGTTCTAATTGCATTATTGAATAGTGTTTGTAAACTGAACAAAGCACTTAAGAATGATTAACTTACTTCATTAGCTGGATCCGTGCTCCTCGAAATGAAACTACCGGCACTTCTGAGGTAACTTTTCCAGGATTATACGATAGTATTATTCCTCACCGCGCAGCAAGACAAGATAAAGTACAAAACTCTTATTACACTGGACGTTTTATCCAGCTGATGTGGGCGTTTTCATGGCTTGCCTCAATATTCCCGTTTGAATAGCGCGGCTCTTAGTGGGCATGGTAGGACGTCATATGTAAATAATTAGCTGAAAGGAAAAAGACTAACATCTCTTTCTTTTCATATAGATTACATCAACTGAGAATAGTTGTTTTTTATATAAATTACTTTATTTAAAAGAAGAGAATTTCAGCTTCATTATGAAAAATATTTTGTGCCTGTGTGACAAGTATTTACTGAGTAAATACTGAAATGCGAAATGTTAATTTTCATTAACATTTCCGAAATGTTAATTTTCGGACACATTTCTGAATGATCTTCACTGACAGAGAGAAGCCAAAAAACATATGAGTCAATCCATTTTAGCAAGAAAAGATAAACAGCATTAATCCTAACATTGAAATTATTTAATATTTCATGATACACAAAGTAAAAGTAATTAGGAGGATTAGTGCACCTTTTAAGGCTGTTCATTTTCGGTAACTTAATGTTTGACTATTTCTGAGACTGTTATTTTCTGTGACCTTAGACTTTCTTAGACTTGCATCTTTTACACACAAGGAAACAGGAATCGCCTGAGTTCAGAGTAAGAGAAACCTTTTTTGCACACGTCACTTAAACACAGAACCAGGAAACGAAGAAAAAGTTTCAGTTCAGGGAAAGAGAAACTGAAGTGTAGTTGAACTGTTGTGTGTTTGTGTCTCTGTCTTCATACAGTAAAATGGCAGAAGCCAGGTTTTCTCAGGATGAGTGCCTGTGTTCATTGTGTCTGGAAATCCTGAAAGATCCAGTGACCATTCCCTGTGGACACAGTTACTGTAAGATCTGTATTAAAGGCTGCTGGGATCAGGAGGATGAGAAGAGAGTCTACAGCTGCCCTCAGTGCAGACAGACCTTCAGCCCAAGACCTGCTTTAGCTAAAAATACCATGCTGACTGAAGTGGTGGAGAAACTGAAGAAGCGTAAACTTGCTGCTGACTGTTACGCTGGAGCTGGAGATGTGCAGTGTGACGTCTGTGATGGAAGAAAACACAAAGCTGTCAAGTCCTGTCTGGTGTGTCTGAACTCTTACTGTCAGAATCACCTTGAACAACATGAGTTTCTCTTAAAAAAAAAGAAACACAATCTGACTGATGCCACTGGACGACTGCAGGAGATGATCTGCCAGAAACACGACAAGCTCCTCGAGGTTTTCTGCCGCACTGATCAGAAGTGTATATGTGTGCTGTGTGTGATGGATGAACATAAAAACCACGACACTGTATCAGCTGCAGATCAGAGGACAGAGAAACAGGTAAAAATTTTGTTTCTTTTTGAGTAGAAGTGTTTATCTTGCTCTCAACAAGTCTTGACACCAGTGCAGCGCCCCTATGCTCTGAGTGTAACCCATTCCCTCTTTGGATTCTTTGAATGTATCTCTCGACTTGCAACTATGCATTAATGTTATTCTTCCCCTTTCAAGTCTAAGAATATATCCCTCCTAATTGAATGTAAGCAACACAATTTGGCAAGTGTAACCAAAACTAGGGCTGTCAACTTTAGTCGTTTAGTCGACTAATCAGTCGAATGCCGTCTTGGTCGACTGAAATTCTTATTGGTCGACCAGTCACATTTTTTTTTTTTTTGCCAATAGAAATACATTTTCAATGATTTACTCCTTGATATTTATTCCTTTATAAAGCAGTTATTTATTACTGTATTCTAAATATAATTAGCCTATGTTTTATCCCCATCTTTAAATGCTTTAATTTAGGCTATTTCTTGTAACTGCGCCACAGTTTAGCACACACACATAACACACTCTGGGAACCGCACCTACTGGCTGCGCTGCTGCTCGCGCTCAGTAAGTGATGTACCGGTAGGTAGTTTTGCTGTATTCATTCAGTTCACGCTACTTTAGTCGACAGAATGTCCAAGAAATCTAAATCTTTTGTCTGGCTACATTTTTGTGGAGGTAGGCGACGGTGGCGACCGTCGTTGCTCCATTATGAGCGCGCACATCGCGTGCCTATTTGAAATTGAAATTGAGCGCGCAAAAGACGTGAGCAGCTCTTTTAACGGCTTTATCATACTGACTCAATAGATTGTTTTCTTAATAGGTTTTTATTTGTACACTTGACTCATTTGAAAGTAGCCTAAATAATGTAACAAAACGAAATTAAACTTATATGCTATCTTACAACAGAGCCTAGATTTCAGATTGTTTTTTAGGCTATTTTGTCTGTTGTTGTTTAAAACGCCTAACATATCGGCTGGACAAAAGTTAACCCATAGCTTTGTAAGTAAAGAAGAATACAGCCTGTAATGAGAGCTTTTGTTAGGATTTTTCATTATGTGGCAGATAGCAGTTATATTATTTTGTAGCGTGTGGTGTGATCAGGTGCGCGATTGTGACTGTCACTATAGACCAAGGACAGAGCTCCTCACTTGCAGTTAAAAAAATCACTTAATTTTCAAAGAATTGTATTATTATTATAGTTTTATTTATTTTCGATGTTTTTTCGTTGTTGTTTTATAAATGCTCTATGACAATTGTTTAAAAAATGTTCAATCAAAACATCCGTTTTTTTTTTTTGTTCAACTAATCGTCGCGCAGGACAAGACCTTGGTCGACTAAGGTTTTCTTTGGTTGATTACAGCCCTAAACAAAACAAGAAGATTTATTCACGAACACAATAAAGGAAATATTAAGGAGTAGTTCACTTTTAAAAAAACTTTTGCTGATAATTTACTCACCCCCATGTCATCCATGACATTCTTGTGACGCTTCGGTAGAAGCGAAGGAGGAAGCAGGATCCACATGCAGCACACTTTATTAACTAAGCTATAAAAAATAGAAAGACTTAAACCAGGAACAGGACTCAACAGGAGCAGTACAATCAACACCGACGGTAACAACATAACAACTCACAAGGACTGAACTGAAACAGAGGGCTTAAATACAAGGACAAACAAACTAAATGAGATAACAAGGGGCATGGTAAACATGAACACAAACGAGGAGCGGGAACACTAGACACTGGATCGGAGGAAGTGACGGTGAAGCGGCTCTGGCTCGGCAGAAGGGAAGTGAAGCGTCTCTGGACCGGTAGAAGTAACGTGAACAGCCTCTGACTTTGCCATCTTGTCCGTAGACACTGGCTTGGAGGAAGTGACATGAACAGCCTCTGGATCAGCAGAAGTGACGTGAACAGTCTCTGAATCGGCCATCTTGTCCGAAGACACTGGCTCGGAGGAAGTGACATGAACAGACTGTGGATCGGCCATCTTGTCCGTAGACACTGGCTCTATAGAAGTGATGTGAAGCATCTCTGACGGGGCAGACGTGACGTGAACAGACTCTGGATTGGCCATCTTGTCCGTAGACACTGGCTCGGCAGAAGTGACGTGAAGCATCTCTGGCATCTCTGTCTCAGCAGAAATGACGTGAAGCGTCTCTGGCTCACCAGACAGGACGTGAACGCTCTCTGGCTGGGCAGACAGGACGTGAGCGGTCTCTGGCTGGGCAGACGGGACGTTCTTCCTGGCAGCACGGGCAGACATTAACGGAGGATCGGCCATGCTGGAGATCGGTCCTGTACGGCCATAGACCGATCTGGTGGTTGGCTTGATTGATGGCAAGATGTGGAGCACGGTCTGAGGGGACACTGCAGGTTCAGGGAGCTTCTCCTCCTCGCCCACAGTAAACAAGGAACCGCTCCACAACACCTTGTATCACAATACCTTTCTAATGACCCGTTAGCTCACCGTCGGGCATCAAAGACCGAAGAGGCTCTGACAATCCCCCGCGGAAAAAGATTATCAAGCACTTGGTGCTCATTTGCGCAAGATGTGCCAGCTCGAGGAATTCTGCAACATAATCCTCGATGGCGCGATTCTCTTGGCGAAGACGGACGATCTGGCCATCAGGACTCCAGGTAGGCATGGCTGCTGGATCTAGGTTTGGTTGATGTGGCACGAGGGGCGTGATTCAGCGCTGTCGGCAGTGAGAGAGCGAAGGAGAAGCCGAGCGGGAAGTAAATGGGTCAAGTTCAAATGATGAATACCTGTTTGTGATTTCAGTGATTGGAGTGAGGAGAGCGCATTTAAGCGGGCCAGGTGGACAGTAGGGGTGGGGAAAAAATCGATTCTTAGATGCATCGCGATGCGGACGTGGACGAGTCTGAATCGATTCACAAATGTCAAAAATCGATTTTCAAAAAAAAAAAGTATTATTTTATATATATTTATAATAACGTAATATTCACGCAACGTGAAAGACGGAACTCTGAAGCGCAGAAGTGCAGTGGCCGAACCATCTATGCACATAACAGAGACGCAGACGTGATGACTGAGCGCAGAATCCAAAACACCCTCCTCGTTGAAAGCTGACGTGTGGAGGGGTGTGTGATAGCACGATTTTTGATCGCGGATGATTAAAATGTCTCCACTATCTGCTTTTGAAGAAATATCGTGGCATCGTGTTACAGTGTATTCTATCAGTTCAGTTCTGGCGCATCTGTCTCAACTGTACAACGTGATCGTAGCCTACACATCACACGTTAATGAATCAGGTACGGGACACAGCAATTCACAAAAGTTCATTATTTGCATAAGCCATGCCGGTTAAACATTTAATTCACGTGCTGATGCTCTGTTCCTTACGCTCACACAGGCACTAGAAGCCTGTCAAACAGCGCCTGAACACTGGAATAAGTTATCGTTTGAGTCTTATGCTAATACTGTTAAACACATACAATGTTTACATAAACAGAACTGGCTATGTCTAAAGAGAAAGCAAACATTTGAGAGAAAATCTGGTGTAATATGCGTCTATTTTAAACGCGTCACTTGCTGGTCTAAAAGCGACAGGAGTAAATAGTACTGCCGCTCGTCCTTAAAGGGATAGTTCACAAAAAAAAAAAAATCTGTCATTATTTACTCTAATGTTGTTCAAACCTGTATTCATTTCTTTCTTGTCCTGAACACAAAAGAAGGTTTTTTTTTTTTTTGTTTTTTTTAATGTGAGTTACCAAACAGTTGCTGGTCCCCATCAACTTCCAGGAGAGAGAGAGAGAGAAAAAAAAACTATGGATAACAAGTATGCTGCTAGTTCAGGCACACATTTACTTTCCTGTTGGTTCTTTGCAATGTTAATCAAATATATTATTAATTCTTCATGGGTCATTGCTTTTTACTTTTAAAGCCAAGTATTTATAGTCACACACACACACACACACACACAAAAAAATATTCTATATAATCGATTTAGCATTCGAATCGGAAGCCCTCTGAATCGTAATCGAATCGAATCGTGAGGTGCCTAGAGATTCCCACCCCTAGTGGACAGAGTGTTGAGAGAGATCTTGGAGCATGAAAGTGACTTTCTTCACTTATTTGCACTCGCTATGTGTGTTTACACTGTAGGCTCTCACTCAAATACAAGGAAAATCATCAGCACTATCACTTCTTACATGTTTTATTGAGCTAAATACATTTAGTTATAGTAAGATACCGATATTGGATTCATATTTGTTTATGTGATGATTTCTTTGATGTTTCACCTGTCATTGGTTTATCCTTTAGCACCAGCTGAAGGAGACGCAGAGGTCGTTCCAGCAGAGGATCCAGCAGAGAGAGAAAGATCTTCAGTGGCTGAGAGAGGCTGTGGCGTCTCATAAGGTGAGTCTGGAGAACAAGAGAAGTTTGAGACGTCTCAGTCAGGACTCACTGAAGCCACTGTGTGATTGTGATGTGTGTGTAACTGCGCTCTGCACAGACAGCAGTGGAGGACAGTAAGAGGATCTTCACTGAGCTCATCCGCTCCATTGAGAGAAGCCGCTCTGAGGAAACACAGCGGATCAGAGATCAGGAAAAGACTGCAGTGAGTCGAGCTGAAGGACGACTGGAGCGACTGGAGCAGGAGATCAATGATCTGAGGAGGAGAGACGCTGAGCTGGAGCAGCTTTCACACACACAGGATCACATCCAGTTCCTGCAGGTAACAGAGATCTAGAAGAACAGGAGCATAGTGGACTTGAGCAAGAGACTCAGAGAAACATTTCATGAGACAGAATGAGCTGTTGACTGAAGTGTAGATCTGTGTTTTCGGTTACTACATAATCATCAGTCAGACTCTCTTTTGATCATTGTCTTTTGAAAGCAATGCACTTATAAGTGCACTTCAGCTCAGGAAATCGATTCTCTTAGGAAACATTTTTCTAAAAGATATATTGGATTCCAGACAGCAACAGCTCAAAACTTCACTAATATTTAAACTTTGTTTTAGAACAATGTGAAATCAATTAACTTGATTGTGCCAGTTTCACTCAGCTAGACTTCCCATCATCTCTTTACTTACGTTTTACAATCTTCTACTTACAAAAAATGTAGTAATGTTTACCAAAATCAAATAATCTTTTATAATAAGGCTGTATATTAGTGATGCTTCAGTGTATTTAAACCTGAAAGACTCAAACCTGACCTTGGGATCATGTCCTTGTGAATTTTAGAGCCACCAATTGCTCAAAAGTTATAAATAATTTGGAACTGTTACATTTATTTTTGCCAGATGTTCAAGGGTTTTCCATAAGTTCACATATAGTGACAAACGCAAGAACTTGTAGTTCTAACATGATGTAATGAATATGAGAAGAATGAAGCTGAAGCTGTGAAAGTGCTAGATTGAGAAGATTTACTGAAAGATCAACAAGAGCCGCTCAAATCTGACAGTAGTGTAGGTTATTGATAAAGTGTGGAGGTGATGAGTTTTGATTTCTGTTTTCTGTAGAGTTTCCAGTCTCTCTCAGCTCCTCCTGAATCTACAGACGTAAATGACAATCCCTTCAGTTCTTTCTCCTCTTTTGATGGCGTGAGAGAATCTGTCCGTCAGCTGAGACACAAACTGGAGCATTTCTGCAAAGAGAAGAAGATCTCTGACAGAGGTAAAGTCCTGGAGATTCATCAGCTCTCAGAAATCATCCTCCATCATCTCATATCATATCATATCATGTAAAAGATCATATTAGAAATTTCTTAGGAACGGATGCAGGGATCATTTTCTCTCATGATAATCACACTCTTCATGTCTGTTGATTTCCACAGTCACTTTCACCAACATTGTTCCCAGAACCAGGAGTGACTTCCTACAATGTAAGTCACTAAGAACACCAGCAGAGAAACTCAGACAGATTCATAATTCCTGATTCTGATGTGTTTTCTCT
This sequence comes from Hybognathus amarus, assembly GCA_030378365.1. NCBI lineage: Eukaryota > Metazoa > Chordata > Actinopteri > Cypriniformes > Leuciscidae > Hybognathus > Hybognathus amarus. The sequence continues at coordinate 32,475 of JAQIUQ010002012.1, read as the reverse complement.
CCATCAGATTCCCATCAGTTCACTATGGATCCGAACACAGCGAATAAACGCCTCCGTCTGTCAGAGAGGAACAGAGTGATTACTAACACTGGCACAGAGGTTCAGTCGTATCCTGATCATCCAGACAGATTTGATGATGTGTGTCAAGTGTTGTGTAGAGAGAGAGTGTGTGGACGCTGTTACTGGGAGATTGAATGGAGTGGGAGATGTGTGTGTATATCAGTGTCATATAAGAGCATCAACAGGAAGGGAGAGGGTGATGAGTGTGTGTTTGGTTATAACAATCAGTCCTTGAATTTGTTCTGCTCTTCCTCCAGTTACTCACTCAGACACAATATAAGGGAGACTAAAATCACTGTAAAGCCCATCAGCAGGAGAATAGGAGTGTATGTGGATCACAGTGCAGGAACTCTGTCCTTCTACAGCGTCTCTGACACAATGAGCCTCATACACACAGTCCAGACCACATTCACTCAACCACTCTATCCTGGCTTTAGGGTTTTTTATTCTGGATCATCAGTGAAACTGTGTTGATGAATGAGAACAGACTGTAGAGAGATTCTACTCATAATGATTTGACCTGCATGATAAATCAGTAACAGTGAGATGTTATATTACTTATTTTCTCTTTATTAATTCAATTCACATTTATTTGTGTAATGCTTTTCACAATACACATTGTTTCAAAACAGCTTCAAAGTCCATGATTATTGTATTTCCATACTGCCACCAGTGGCGTAGGCAGAAATTGTATTTTGGGTGGGCCAGTGAAAATGTGAGTGGGCCTATAGTTGTTCATAGAAAAAAAAATACTTCAATAATAATCAATAATAGAGAGTAAAAACATTAATAGACAAACTGCAACAACAGTTAAAACTTTATATTCGGCAAATCATCATGTTCAACCAACAGAGCTCAATAAATTTAAGGCTGGACAAACTAGTCAGCAGTGCAAACTGCAAAGACAGTTCACCCGAAAATAAAGTAAGCTAAAATAATTATATCGCAGTTAGATCGGCGGGTAAACCCGCGTCAGACTGGAGAGAAAGAGCAAGAAGCGGCCGTCGCCAGCGCCTGACTAACCTTGTGGGTTAATGAGTGTGAAGAACTGGCCTGTGTGGACTCGGTAGGTGAAGGTAGTGGCGTGTCTTCTTCCTTAACTCTTGATTTTTTCCAAATAGCACATTAAAGAAAGTTGTTTAGCCATTATTGTGGCGCCGGCACCGCTGAGAGTTTTCCTGTCAGAACCGCCAGCAACCATAGCAACCAATAACGTTCCGGATGGAGGCTTTCTATAACTTGCGTCGACAGTTTCATTTTATTCGGAAACGAATTAAACACACACAGCAGTCAACAATAAATCAGGTATATATTAATATATTTTCGTAAATACATTTGAATAATAAATATAAAAAAATATATATATTTTTATCAAATTTGCCTGGGCGGGCCAGTGAGTAATGTGGGCGGGCCAGTGCCGCCCTGGCCCAATACTGGCTACGCCCCTGACTGCCACACATGGAAACCTACATTTTGGAAGAGGGTGTTCTGCGCCTAGCCAGATGTATCTGGAATGACATTCGTGCATTGACCTGATAATCCAGAACCAGGAGAGAGTAATAGGCAGTTCCGTCATGCAGCATACAGGCAATTTGTAGTGTGGCAGGATGGAGCATTGGGACAGGGTCACAGAGTCATGATACCAAGTTGCTGCGTCTGGAAGATACGCAATCGTTATCCTGATCCACTGCAACAGTGCAGAGGTTTTATTCCTAGTAGAGTCTAAAGCTGCGTTTACACTAAACGCGACCAACTCGACACGATACCATTAAATTTCAGCAACACGCGCAGTCGCGACCGGTGGGGCGTGTCCAGCGACACGACAAAGTTGAGAAATGTTTAACTTTATGCAAATGAAGAGTGATTTTCGCGAGCGACAACCAATAGGAGTGAAGTCAGTGGAGCGCGTCACTCTTCAGTGCTGAGTCTGACCGAGGCAAGTTGAATGAGAAGCTCATTTTAGCAGTCAGAAACTGTCCTATAATGGATGATATCTCCGTGTAACAGTGGTGTTTACCGTACTGACTCCGTGACTGAATGGTTTCGGAACCCAGATAGACCGGTATTTGCCCGTTTGCTGCAGTTAAATAGCTGCGATGGCAAAGAGCACTCACTGTTTCTCATTCATCTTTAATATTATGCATTTTATGTACCGATTACATTTATATTTAGACTTTTGCTTCCAAAATATTTGTTTGTAGAGGCAATAAAACGTATTTGTTGTCTAACATAGAGTAACTTCGCCCTCCAGCACAGCCACTGGCGAACCTGCAGCGATAAAGTCGCGTTTAGTGTGAATGCAGCTTAAAGGGCAATTCCACCTCTGGAAAGATGAATGTGTATTTAAAATGGGTCATTTATGTAGAAGAAATGTGAAATTATTTTTTAATTTGGAGCTTTCTAGACTGAGAAAAGACAGAAAATGTATTTTTGGCTTATGTGAATGAAAAACATCAACTCCCAGAATTCATTTGCTTCGCTGCCCTAGGAGGCCACGCCTACCGCTAACCTCGCAGTATGTAAACAACAGTCTACTAGTGATTTTCCGTGATGAGTCTGTCCGAAAATGTGTTTCGAGATCGCCCAAAATGTCCGCTGATTCGGCTTTTGCGTTCTACAGTCGTCATTCATCATGTTTACTGTGTCGACCGGGATGAGTGCCGGCTGTGTGGATAACGGCGTGAGGCCGGTGGCGTGATTACCGATGAGCGGCACCTAAGACGTAAGTTACCGGTCTCGTATCTCTCACGGAGGAGCAGGAATTTTCTTAGCAATGTTAAAACGCATTAACCGATCACTTGTTTGGCGTTCATGTAAACACAACAGTCAGATTCACCAATCATAAGGAATTGAGTTAGATTGAAACAAAAGCTGTAACTTACATGTAAACAATGAATGGCGACTTCAGAAATTAAAAGCTGAATCCCGGACATCGACGGCCGGACATGTCCAGGAAAAGAGGACGGTAACCCCTACCACTCAGCTTTCTCCACAGAACAAGAGCCTGCTAGCTTAGCGTCCAAAAAAGATGTGTAATGTTAATCCCAATCCTCCATAACGCATCCGTCAGCGTATTCAGTAGTTTCGTCCACATTTTCAAAACGTTTCTGCCAGTGAAATCAAACGCATTGGCACTGATCTGTGATAGGTCTGTTAGCGCAATAGGTCCAACCCCCTATTGGCGGGTTTGAAAGGGTGGGGACTCGGGCTTGTAGTTTTTTACTGAAATCGCCCTCTCACACTTCCGCCAACAATGACGTAAAATGACGATTTTTGCGTCATTGTTGGAGGAAGTGAAAAAGGTAAATAGCAGATTTCTCTCGTCTCAGGGGAAAATGATAAAGTGTTGCATGACCATTCAATAGTATAACTGGGTTTCTAACAATGGAAAGCTTAATGCAAATGGGTGGAGTTGCCCTTTAAGAGTCTAGAGTGCTTTAGAAAACTGTCCATCTATTGTGTGGATAAATACATAGTTTCTGTGTTTTACATTCTACAATATTAAAATATTGTTATGTTTTTGTTTGGTACACTATTTTCTTCTTTTATTTTTAAATATTTTTTTACTGAAAATGATACACTTGCAATAGAAAACAGATTTGATTACAAAACTACATTTATGTATTTTTTCTGCAATAATGACAACCAAATGTAGAAAGTCACTTATTACTAAACCTAGAAACTATATCACAAATATAAAAAAACATTAGCACAATCAAAAACAACAATATAAATGAATAAAGACGTTGTGTTTCCAGAGGTATCTTGACTGGTAGACGGGTCAGACTTGGGACGTAGCATCTATGGTCCTGTGGCGATTATTCATTGTTTCAGCAGCAATTGACCTATACAAAGAATATAATAATTATATTATATGAATGCTGCAACACTACTGACTCTGTCATTAGTAGATTGGTGGAGGGTGGAGCATTAGACCAAAACACAACTTGACAACATTAAAAATCAGTCAAGGGCTGCAACTTCACTTTTTAAATGACAATATCCTGGCCGGACTACTGTTGTCAGTGATATAAGTATTTGAAATGAACATGATTTCTTAATGTCTAGTGATATGTCAGGTCCATTTTATGATTATTTGAAATGAACATGATTTCTGTCTAGTGATATATCAGGTCAATTTTATGATTATTTGAAATACATTTCTTACATACAGCTCCTTTAAATACCTTATTTAACCCTCCACTGACTTGAATTTGCAATAGCTCCAGTGCTGATGGAGCAGGTGCACCAGACAGTACGCCATGTTGATGGGGATCATCAGGTCTCCTGGTTCTTCTTCTAGGCATCCCCTTATTAGCTGATATCTGTTCGAAGGAGGATGACACGCTGTAGGTCAGAGATGTAGCTGTAGTCCTTCTCCACCTTTAATGAGTACAACCTCCACATCCTGAACTTTTTGTTGTACACCATGCCATACCTGACATTATGTAAAGGTGTATCAGCTTAGTGAAAAGTTTAAAATTTAATATTTATTTTTAAAAAGAATTCAAAACTTACTGAATTGTGCCACCAGCTTTTCTCCTGGCTGGTCTATGGAGATGATGGTTTGGTACGAGCAGCATAAACTGGTGGGGAAAAGCAGAAGCGCTTGCTGGGATACATCGGTATGTGGTTGTGAAACGACTCCAAATCTGCAGTGTACCTGAGTGCACATCAGACAAAAATACATACAAGATATTTTCTTTATAATAATGTTGTTCATGTTATATCAACACCAATTACAGTAAGATGTCTTTCACATAGTTGATTTGACCATTTACAATATAGAACTAAAGTAGCTTATGTACCTGAAATTCAGATACTTGGGGACGACCTTCAGCCAGCGTTCATCAAGAATAATTTCAGCCAGCCTATCTTGTGCCACTGAACCACTCTCAATCAATTCTTTATCTCTGTTGTCCAGCAAAGGGCCATGTTTACACTCACCCACGCATGTTCTCCTGTGACATGGTGCAGGATTCCCACCTACATGTCCTGTGGTAAAACATTTACAACCTGATTGCAAATTCTAATTGCATAAACAAGTCACAACAAGATTTTGCACAAACGGCGAAGTTTTTTTTTTTTGAAGGGTGCTGTTATGCAAGTTTTTATTATGATCAGATGAAATGTGATTACTGATGGGGATTTATTATACTTACTGCATGAATTTTTGGACCCATGCCAGACGTCCAGAGTGTGGTGGACTCCACCGTCTCTGTATTTCCCTTTCAAGGTTGCCCGGCAACTACCCAAATGCCCTTCTCACTCAGGTTGCCCTTCCGAGAAAAAAAAAAAATCATACAATGGATGCAGAATTTCACATTGGCCTAGATAAAAAAAATCATGAAGCCTCATTCACTTCCATTCGGGCCCCGAAAGTGAAAGTCAGGAAGGGAAGGGGAAACTGTTTACATGGCTGCAGCGCTGCACACAACCATGGACTGAAATTTCTGAAATTACAGTTACAGAAGACACACTCAGAGAAGAACTTTACAAACAAAAAAGTAGGGTTTGTTAGTCAAAAACACCTGGCTAAGTAAACACCTTTTACTATTACCTTTTTAACAAGACTATTTATATAGTTAGGTTGGGGTCTTTCGGAAGTTATGAGTGTCACAGTCTTCGTCTGCACCATTCTGTCTTCGTCATCTTCACTACACTTCCCAGCATCCTCTTGTCTCCACACCTGAACTCACTCCCTCAATCATCCACCTGTTCATTGTGATTACTATCATCGTCTTCACCTGGTTAGTGTTCATTTGCTTCTGTATTTAGTTCTCTCTGTTTGTTCAGTCTGTGTCGGTCAATGTTTCTGTCTATGTTAAAGAGATGTTGTTATTTATATTATTTGGAGTGTTTGAGTACCCTGTCTGCCTATCTGTGCCTGTTTGAGAGAATCATTAGTATTTGCATTGGAGCATTTGCAATCGTCTGCCTTCTTCTGCCAGCATCACACCCCGTGACAGATTGACCGACCAAACATGGATTTCCCTGCAGTAAGATTAATGTGCCTTGAGCAGGGAAACAGCTCTCTTGAGGAACACCTGGAGGTTTTCCTGTATCTGGTACCTCAAACCAGTTTCCCAGATGACTGCCTCTGCACGTTTCTACGTGTGGGATTGAACAACACCACTCTAGCGCAGTTGTCTGGGGAACCACCTCAAGGTAGCTTTGCCCAATTTGTGGAGTAGGTGCTAGTATCCTGCGGATCATCCTTCACTGTCGATGACGTCACCAGCCCCACTCCAATGTCCGAGACAGTCCAGCCCAAGACCGCCCAGCCAGAGTCTCGTCCCACCAAGACAGCCCCGCTAGAGACTGTTTGTGGCCTCATCTAACCCTAATCCAGGGATTCTCCCCAAATATTTTTTGGGGGGACCCAATGTCCCAGCTACGGCCGCCCGAGGGGTCCTCACTGCCACGGCCGCCCGAAGGGTCTTCACCGCCGTGGCCGCCTGAAGGATCTTCACTGCCGTGGCCCCTGAAGGGTCTTCACCATCCTGGCCACGCCCTCAGCCTGCTCCGCCCTGGCCACGCCCTCAGCCTGCTCCACCACACCCACATCCTGCTCCGCCCTGGTCACACCCTCAGCCTGCTCTGCCCTGGTGGCTTCCTGCTCTAGTTCAGCCATACCCTCGTCAGCCTCCAGGGCGCCCACCCTCCCCACCCCATTGATGTTCTACAGCGCGAGGTTCGCGCCTTTGTAAAGGGGGGCGTTCTGTCAGTCTTCATCTGCACCATTCTGTCTTCGTCATCTTCACTACACTTCCCAGCATCCTCTTGTCTCCACACCTGAACTCACTCCCTCAATCATCCACCTGTTCATTGTGATTATCATCTGTGTCACCTGTCTTCACCTCGTTAGTGTTCATTTGCTTCTGTATTTAGTTCTCTCTGTTTGTTCAGTCCGGGTCAATGTTTCTGTCTATGTTAAAGAGATGTTGTTATTTATATTATTTGGAGTGTTTGAGTACCCTGTCTGCCTATCTCTACCTGTTTGAGAGAATTATTAGTAAAGTATTTGCATTGGAGCATTTGCAATCTGTCTGCCTTCTTCTACCACCATCACACTCCATGACAATGAGGTTGTCAAATGAAATGAAGTCCAGACAAACGTATGACAAAATCTTTGACAAAATCTGAGGGGCCTCTGGTAAGTTTGTCTTGCACATAATATTTTCATTGCAATCTAGTTAATGTCTAGTTAGAAACAAAACAAGCTAATTTTATACTTGGATTAACTCATTGGATGTGATTAATATCTTGATTTTTAGGAGGCTGGGCAGTGATCATGTGCCCATGTGGGATTGTTTACAGTATCAAATGCAGATGTCACCACTATAATGAAAACCGATCGCGACTCAATTAATTGGAGACACCCTTTAAATATACATCATGGACAATGGAGGTCCTGTGAAATGTATAATATTACATCAACCACCAAACTGCCAACATGTTGGGTCCAGCACCTCTAGAGAAGAGGGTAGCACCATCTACAAGCTTGCCAGAAATGTTGAGTTACACATTGCCACCTGTTTGATATTGGAACCAGCACTGCCTGTAACATATTCTGGGAGGTGTGTGAGACACTGAGTAAACTCAGGAGGGTTTTTGTGAAGAGGCCAAAAGTGTCCCTGAACTTGTCTGGAGGACAAAAGCTCAGGAATTTGCATACTTACCCAAAATAACTCAAAACAATATCATGTCATAATCAGAGTGATGTATTTTGTCTGTAATGAGTGCAGAAATTTTGAGTGCTTTACAAAAACCATAAAGACTATAGAGAGCTGATATTTGGGAATGAGCATCGGTACAAATTTCAGTCAGGTTTATTTCCTCGAAGGTCTGTTGAGTTCCTCTGTGTCTCCCTCTTGTTGATGTTGACCATACTGATGATATGTTTAGTTTCATTTTCCGTGCACAGAATCCAGGACTGTCCATCCGAGCATCACCTTTTAAGGGAAAGTAAAAGAGCTTAATATACTGTTCAACAATGACATACTCATTTTATACATACTGTATAACTGCATAAAATCACTGGGCAACCATAGATGAGATTAGCTCTGTATAAGGCCTGTACCTTTTATTAATTGAAGATTTTGTAAAACCAACAACACAAACATTTATACATCAAAGTGTCCGTTTCCATTTTACCAAGTGATGTTTAGTTACAGGTATTTCACCTATAGTGGGGTTGTCACCTTGACAGGGGTGCTGATTGCCATCCTTTGAGTCAATAGGGTCACATGAGGCAAGGTGTAAAAAGAGGATAAAGGTTCAAATCTGAAAATCTCATTCTACGCAGTTTAGCCATCATTCACACTATGCCTCTTGTAATTGCAAGGTAGATCAACGACCATCTTGTGAAATATTCAGTACTCTCTTTAAATATATATCCTGTTTATTTGAGTGTGTAATATGTGAATTTACCTAAGGCCACAAAAGGCCATTTGGACTGTAGCTGGGCAATGATTTCAGTTCTCTTCTCCTTCCACAATTCCTTTATGGTGTCCACACAGTAGGAGTCCTGTATTTGGAAAAAGGTGACTTCTCCACCATCCCCATATTCATAAATTTAAAGAGAAGGGAAATCTTGGAATAGTTGTTAGAAATAGTTGCAGAAATAAAGCCATCAAGGCGTCACTTTCCGCTCCTTGGGGTCCCTCAGTTCTCACCGTCGCTGGAAAGCCAGCCAATATTGATGCACGTTTTATTTTGTTCTTTATCCAAAGACTTTTTGTTGATGACCTTTTCTAGTAACGTTACTGTCTTCCTTTTTTTGCCTGGTTTGCCTTCGCGAACTGCATATGTGAATTTAGATTGGTCTTTCTCTGCCATTGTTTTGCTATTCCTAGGTTCTGTGCCTCTTGAATTACTCAAATCAAATGGGTACGCGCAAGTGGGGAGGTCCTGTGTGGCAAAAGGGTGGTTGCTATGGTTGCGAGAGAGTGACGGTCGCTTGAGCCAATCCTTTCTTTCGTCCCGGATGGAAATAATGAGCTGTGTTTAGTGCAGATTAAATGGTCTAGAGCAGGGCCGACGATTGCTATAGGCAAACTAGGCGGTTACTTAGGGCGCCAAACGTGTTGGGCGCCGCGGGCACGCACTCTAATGTTGCCCTTGACCGACTTCACAATCTCTACTACTCCCATACTGTCTATGGCTACTCCCCATTAATCGAGAAATCACAGAGTTAGAATGAGAAGCGAAAAGAAAAAATGTTTATTAAACATGATCATCCTAAAGCGCCCCTCAGCCACACGTTTAATAACTTAATTACTGATTATTAGATTGAATTGATGATTATTGTCGATCTTTTCCGGGGGGTTGCGTTACGTTGGGCAAGTGCTCAGCTGCTGTCGCATTGATCTAAAATGAAGCGGTATGAAATAAACCTTCTGGTCCACAGGGACGAACACAGAGAAAGCAACAAAACAAAAAGAAAGTCCAGTATAAAGGTAAGCCTTCTCATCTCAGCCATTAAAGTGTCAAACAAAATAAATGTACTTCCCGGTGTAGCATACTTGAGATTCCCGGTGACCGACTTGTTTTTGGGCCGATACATCTCATAGACTACTTTTATTTATTTATTTTTTTGTCTTAACGGCCCATAAAACTCGTACATCAGTAGCCTGTTCGTTTTGTTTTGCTTAATTGGTGGAGTTGAGTTGCTTCCAAGTCTATAGCTTACTTACAAGTATAGAAATTTGTACAAAACTAATTATGAAAGTTTCTTTTATTTGCATAAAGGATTATTGCATTTTTCATTGCATTTGTTTTGCAATATAGACTATTATGTTCAAGTGTAATGTAGACAGACACTGTAACTAATAGAGGTTTGAAATTTTCTTTGTTCAATTTGCACACTGAATTGCACCAGCTTGATGAATTTAACATTTAAATTTGATTTAAAAATGAATTAAACATTAAAATGCACAACATTGGGGACTCTGAAACCTCCTTAGTTGTAGCAGCCAGGTAATAATTGTAATTTATCTACAAGTTACATTACATTACACAGATAAAACAATGCAGCTATGTAGGATGATAGAAATATCCTTGAACGTTATTTGTAGCATTTGTGCTACAATTATGCATTTTAATTATGCATTATATAATGCATTTTAATTATGCATTTTATATATACACTCACCGGCCACTTTATTAGGTACCCCATGCTAGTAACGGGTTGGACCCCCTTTTGCCTTCAGAACTGCCTCAATTCTTCGTGGCATAGATTCAACAAGGTGCTAGAAGCATTCCTCAGGGAGTTTGGTCCATATTGACATGATGGCATCACACAGTTGCCGCAGATTTGTCGGCAGCACATCCATGATGCGAATCTCCCGTTCCACCACATCCCAAAGATGCTCTATTGGATTGAGATCTGGTGACTGTGGAGGCCATTTGAGTACAGCGAACTCATTGTCATGTTCAAGAAACCAGTCTGAGATGATTCCAGCTTTATGACATGGCGCATTATCCTGCTGAAAGTAGCCATCAGAAGTTGGGTACATTGTGGTCATAAAGGGATGGACATGGTCAGCAACAATACTCAGGTAGGCTGTGGCGTTGAACGATGCTCAATTGGTACCAAGGGGCCCAAAGAGTGCCAAGAAAATATTCCCCACACCATGACACCACCACCACCAGCCTGAACCGTTGATACAAGGCAGGATGGATCCATGCTTTCATGTTGTAGATGCCAAATTCTGACCCTACCATCCGAATGTCGCAGCACAAATCGAGACTCATCAGACCAGGCAACGTTTTTCCAATCTTCTATTGTCCAATTTCGATGAGCTTGTGCAAATTGTAGCCTCAGTTTCCTGTTCTTAGCTGAAAGGAGTGGCACCCGGTGTGGTCTTCTGCTGCTGTAGCCCATCTGCCTCAAAGTTCGACGTACTGTGCGTTTCAGAGATGCTCTTCTGCCCACCTTGGTTGTAGCGGGTGGTTATTTGAGTCACTGTTGCCCTTCTATCAGCTCGAACCGGTCTGGCCATTCTCCTCTGACCTCTGGCATCAACAAGGCATTTCCGCCCACAGAACTGCCGCTCACTGGATGTTTTTTCTTTTCGGACCATTCTCTGTAAACCCTAGAGATGGTTGTGCGTGAAAATCCCAGTAGATTAGCAGTTTCTGAAATACTCAGACCAGCCCTTCTGGCACCAACAATCATGCCACGTTCAAAGTCACTGAAATCACCTTTCTTCCCCATACTGATGCTCGGTTTGAACTGCAGGAGATTGTCTTGACCATGTCTACATGCCTAAATGCACTGAGTTGCCGCCATGTGATTGGCTGCTTAGAAATTAAGTGTTAACGAGCAGTTGAACAGGTGTACCTAATAAAGTGGCCGGTGAGTGTATATATTTATAGAAAAAAGTTTAAAGTTTAAACAAATTTGGAAAAAAGTTTTTTATAAACATCCTACCTACAATACCTTTAAGTGATTTTGGAGTTAGTTTTATGTACTGTATATGTTTTATTAGATGAATAATGTGTCTTGTGTTGAGATTTAATTATATTATAGCTAAATTTGACAGTTTTACCTTGATAGCGGAGATCTTTTTAGGAGTCAGAGGTGGTTTGCCTCAGCAGCTTTTTTAGCATTGCATTTCATGCCGGTAACGCTCCTCTGTTTGAGCACTGTGGTACCCCATTATAACAACAGCCACGCACTTAGTTGAGTCACCCTCAACTCTCCTCACAATGTCCCATTTTTCTGTAGGTATCATGACTCAGAAAAACAAACAGAAAAAACACATTAATATGCAGAATAAGACCATTTTAGCTCATTTAAAAAGCTCATTTAAAAGCAGAGGTCGACCATATATTGGTTTTACTGATTACGCGGCACCAAAACGAGTGAAGAATGTCCTCCAGGACCATCTACACCCAGCACATTACCTCTTCCAACTACTGCCTTCGGGGAGAAGATATAGGTCCATCAGGGCCAAAACCAGCAGGCTGGCCAACAGTCTTTACCCTCATGCAGTCAGGATGTTAAACGATCAGTCTACCCCTAGTTGGGTGGACAACTTAAAACTATATGCCTTTCTATTTTTGCTCTAACAACATTTCATTGTTATTCTGTAACAATGACAAATAAATAAACTGAACTGAACTGAACAAAAGCAGGTAGCTCATGGCGATGCCGGTAGTTTTGAGGACTGGCCTTCGTGGCCTTGACTCTTGCCTCAGCTACTATGTTTTAGAAATGGGCGATAGTAACCATATGCAATATAAATTTGCCTACGATAGAGATTTTAATTCTATTGCACAGATAATGCGATAATGCATGTTGACGCAATCTACCCGCAAAATTTAGAGCCACGATCTGCAACTAGCTGCAACGCATCATCGTATTCCTCATCTTGAGTAAACATGGCTGAAAGCAAAATGGAGGAGCTGGTGAAAAAGATCAGTGCAACATCCATTATTTGGACTTGGAGAACAAATCTCTTAACTAATGCTGTAAACTATAGCCCCTTCACACAACGCATTGATCCCGGGAAATTGCCGGCAAATTGCCAGAACGCCTTCTCTGTGAATGCAAACACGACCCGGGATTGATAACGGCATTTTGTGTGGGGTTATGTGGGCATGAGTGGGCATTTGTGAGTAGCTCAGACAGATAGCTTGGTGCAAGGTTATTTATGGATTTAAAAACAAATAAAATAATTTTAAACTCGATTCTAAAATGCACAGGTAGCCAGTGCAGAGATGTTAACAGATAGGTGAAACATGATCAAATTTGCATTTTCTTTTGAGGAACTTTGCAGCAGCATTCTGTGCTAATTGGAGACGAGCAATAGAGTGTTTGGGTATGCCAAAGTAGAGAGAGTTGCAATAGTTTTAATTTTTAATTTTCTCAGAAAGGGAGGATTTAATTTTAGAGAGAAGACGTAACTGAAAAAAGCAAGCACTAATTACTGTATTGATTTGTTTTTCAAATTTGAGGTTGATCCCAGAGAACACCAAGGTTCTTGATCCAAGATGACTTTGGATCAAGATAGTCCAGATCAATGTTGCTGCTATCATAGTTGTCATGGGGGCCAAAGACTATAACCTCGGTCTTGGATTCATTCAAAAATAAAAAAAATTGAGAAAACCACATTTTTGCTTCCTCTAGGCATGCAAAAAGAGATTTTAGAGTAGTATCTTTGTTGCGTTTCAGAGGGAAATAAATTTGTGTATCATCTGCATAGCAGTGAAATGATGCACCATGCTTACTGAAAATGGAGCCCAGAGGGAGCAAATCATGGAAAAAAGAATGGGTGCGAGAATAGAGACCCCTGCGGCACTCCACAGAGAGTTGGGCTGGGGAGGAAGAAAAATTACCCAGTTTGACACAGTGTTGTTTTTGGCAGCCCTTTTAGTTTTAGTCTTAGTCTTTTGGACAAAAATGCTTTTAAGTTTTAGTCACATTTTAGTCACTTATAAACTTAATAGTTTTAGTCAAGTTTTAGCTGAAAACACAAAAGGTTTTAGTCAAGTTTTAGTCGACGAAAACACCAAAAGGTTTTAGTCAAGTTTAGTCAATTTTAGTAAAAGAAAAAAGTAGTCTTTAACAAATTAATTTAGTTTAAAAAGTACTGGAAATGGGGTTAGGTTTGACAGGTTTAGCAAGTGCTGCAATTCATAAAACAAGCTAACCTTAAAACCTTTGCATAATAAACTAGACTTTCTCATTGATGGAGATGCAGTGCTGCCATTGCCAAGCTGTACTTCATTGTCACATTGGGCAGAAACCTTTTATCCCCATATTTCAAGTTATAGTACTACCCCTGAATATTAAAAGCTATTTTCACCAGTTATCACAGTAATAAAGGAATTGTGTAAAGTTTAAACAACAGCAAAAACTTTGAGCTACTAGAACATTACACACAGATAAAGTGGTAACAGTGGAATCACTGTTTTACTCCAAAAAAGCCAGGAATAAAAACATTCTTACTTTGGCAATTGTAGCTTTATTTGAAAAATTGCTGAAGTGCAATGAACAACGTAGTATGCAACAATAAGATGCATATTATTTGTAAACACAAACATTATACAACCCTGTCTATCTTTAACTTGTGCAAACTGCGAAGTTGCTGAAGTGTGTTGAACATAAAAATTAATAAACATTCCCTGAATAAACACTGTATTTGGTCTTGGTTAGTTCGGTATTTTACACTTAAAGCCCTGTTTTAAGATCGTTTCTGATGAAATAGAATGGTAAAGATTGAAATTTGGACAAATGCTGTTGTCCCGAGAATTTTAGGTTTGTGTGTTAGCACCCACACAATCATTAATAAAACGCATTAAACATTAGTTTACAAAGACCTCAAACTCACTGAGTGGTCAGGGATGTTCACTGATATGCTCACACAAACATCGCTGCAAAATATGCTTTCCAACAGGTTTTATCCTAGTTTTTGTCCGACTCTATTGACTTGACTTGGTACAAAAACTACGATAAACCCTGTGTTGTTGTTGTGTGGAATCTGGTGCGCGCGCGGCGGCCGGTGCTGGGCGCACCTCGATAGGAAACGGCAGCATTGCTTTTTAGCTCAATACAGACAGATTTCACGCAAAGCAGGCAGAAATTACATGCATTGTGAACATCAGACTTATAATAACTTTCGTTCCGTCTTGTCTCGTCAACGAAAACTTGAAAACGTCTCGTCATGTTTTAGTCACCTTAGAGCTATTTATAGCTAGTCATCGTCGCGTTATCGTCATAAAAAACGGTGCGTCAACGAAATCATTTCGTTATCGTCATCACTGACGAAAACATCACTGGTTTGACAGAGAAAGTTCTATTTGTTAGATAAGATCTAAACCAGCTGAGGTCAGTTCCCTGGATGCCCACAGAGCACTCCAGTCAGGACAACAGAGTTTTATGATCAACTGCAGGGTTCGAATTACAAAGTGGCTTTACATGCATTGTGAACGTCAGACTTATAATAATTTTCGTTCCGTCTCGTATCGTCAATGAAAACTTGAAAACGTCTCGTCAAATTAGAGCTATTTATAGCTAGTCATCGTCGCATTATCGTCATAAAAAACGGTGCGTGAACGAAATCATTTCATTATCATCATCACTGACGAAAACATCACTGGTTTGACAGAGAAAGTTCTATTTGTTAGATAAGATCTAAACCAGCTGAGGTCAGTTCCCTGGATGCCCACAGAGCACTCCAGTCAGGACAACAGAGTTCTATGATCAACTGCAGGGTTCGAATTACAAAGTGGCTTTTGGGGGAGCCCTATTTTCCGATCCTCCCGACCCTGACCTGACTTTAACGCCGTCGCTTCTAGTGCATGTTCGGGCATTTAAAACTGTAGAGGCCAAAGTACAGTTCATAGTCATGTGCGGCCAACTCCGGCTACATACGTTTGTTTTTTTTTACCTGATAACTGCTAACTTTATTGCTACTTTTATTAGTAACCTTTTATTTTCACTAGCAACTAGAATAAGTGTACTAACCAGCTCACATTTTCTTTTTGTAAATCGGAAACCAAAGAATAAAACCGGAGATTTTCATCTTTTATTTCAACAACGTTTCTGAAGTGGATTGATTGAACTGTGTTGCTGGGCTCGCAATGGACACTGCAAATGGGACTAGCTGCTTGGAATAATGTTAAATAGTTATTATTGTAAGGCTAAGCCATCGCAACTCTCAAGATTTCAGACCTCTACAAAAAGTGTGATGCAAAACGTTGTTGTGTGGGTGATGGAAGGAGACGTGACAGGGTCGCGAAATGCTGGAACTCGTGCACTTTTATTTACAAGGCTCTTTTACAGCGCGTGGTCGCGCTCAAATAAAATTAATTCAAAATATCAAAAAGGCAACAGAAACAGATGATAATTAATAGGCTACTCTTTCCACTGGACACAGCTTCTCTGGATACAGTTTGTCATTTGAACTTGATCCCCTTATTTTCCGCTTGGCTCCATCCGCGCTCTCCCGCTGCTACAGACTTCGCTGAACCACGCCCATTGCATTTATTAGCAACACAAAAAATGGACAATGTTTTAGAGCTCTCCCTAAATGTCTCAAAGTAGGCTTTCCGAGCTCCCCTTAGCTCCCCTGTAATTCGAACACTGATCAACTGTATCAAAGGCCGAGGTTAAGTCTAACAGTATTACGATCACAGAGTCACCAGCATCGGTCGCTAACAGTATATCATTAGAAACCCTTAAAAGAGCAGACTCTGTGCTGTGCAGAGGCTTAAAACCAGACTGGAAAGTTTCAAGAATTTGATTTGTGCTAAGATGAGATTGGAGTTGATTGAGAACTGTTTTCTCCAATACTTTTGTAATAAAAGGAAGGGTCGAAATAGGTTGAAAATTGTTAAAATCCCTAACATCGAGTGAAGGTTTCTTGAGCAGAGGTGTAACAGTAGCTTGTTTTAGTGTATCAGGGATAGTCCCTGTGCTTAAGAATTTATTCATAAGAACACCAAACATGTACCAACCGAATCAAAAGTTTGTTTCAAGATACGGGGAGAAAGAACATCAAGAGAGCAGAAGGAAGGTTTCAAATGATCAACAATTTCTCTGAGAGATAGAAGAGAAACAGGTTCAAACACACTCCATATAGGTAAGGAACAGCCCAGTTCAGGCAAGACATTAGCAGATGATTGCAACTGGGATCTTAGAGGGGTGATCTTCTCACAGAAAAACCTTGAGAAACCTTCACATAATGATACTGAAGGATTTGAAATCACAGTTATAGGAGGATTGAGAGCAGACTTTAACACAGAAAATAAGGCTTTTGACCTATGATGTTTTTTTTTATTAAATTAGAAAAATACTTAGTCTTAGCAGATATCATAGCTTTCTGAAAAGCACTGAGGGAGTTTTTCAGCATTTCATAAGAAATTTGTAGCTTATCATTTTTCCATTTACGTTCTGCTCTTCTACATGCTCGCCTCAGAGAGCGTTCAGTCTTAGGTTTTGACTTCTTAGCTTTTAAAGGAGCAGTGGTATTTAAAACCTCAGAGCATGGAAACAGGGGAAAGGGAACGAGTCCATTGTGCAGTAGATGAAATGTGCGAGCTTGTAGGTGGAAGGGACATAGAAAACATTACAGGCATATAATCAGAGATCAGAGTCTTAAAAAACTGAACATCAGTAATGGAAACGCCATGAGAGAGTACCAGGTCCAAAGTATGTCCATGAGTATGTGTGGGATCTTTCACCCACTGAACCATGTTAAAAGAGTCAATGAGATTTAAAAACTCCATTGTTAGAGGCTTTGACTGACAGCACACATGAATATTAAAATCCCCTAGCAGAAGAATATAGCTGTAATTAATTACAAATTCACCCATAAAAGCAGTAAATTCACTTATAAAATCTTTTACTAAGTGAGGGGGTGATTCACCAGTGCTAACAAAAGTCGCAGCAGCAGTACTTCAAAGCTACTGTAGAATGTAGATGGAACAGAGTGACCGTAGCTACTAAAACTGTTTTTTAAAATTACCGCTAGACCACCTCCGCGTCCAGAAGAGCGGGAGAGTTAAAGAATGTGCAGCCTTCCAGAATCAGCTAAGCAAGAGGACTTAAATCACCAACCATCATCCAAGTTTCTGTGATGCACATAAAGTCCAGTGCGTGGGTATTGAAAAAGTCACAAAATTAACATCTTGTTGACTAGCGATCGAGCATTAATCAGAGCCATCCTGGAAGGTGATACCGAGTCAGAGATAGCGGGAGAGAGGACTCTATAAAAAAAAACGACGATTCTCTAGAGTAGCTCCACCATGACGAACACGGATAGGAGGGTAGCATGGGATCGTTGAAGTAGAATCCGGGAGAATGGTCCGAAGCCAGCGAGCAGGTGGATCGATCAAACGCCAACCAGTCGGCCAACGCCTAGAGTCCACGTTGTCATGGAGACGAAGCTAGACGCAGAGCGCGGCCGGCAAGTAGCGTCATTTTCAGTTTGACAGCAATCCCTCCGCGCTGTACCGCATGTCCTGCGGCGCCTTCTGCGGGGAACCCCAGTAGGCCAGCTGTGCAGACATTCTGGAATATCCCAGGTAGAGTTTGGAGAGCAGGATTGTGGTCCAGCCACAGAGTTTTTAGACTCTGGTTTAAATGTGGCCAGTGGCCACAAAAGAGTCTCGAATATCCAGAAGGAACTGGCAATCATAAACCAGAAGCGAGTAGCAGTTTGATGCAGACAAAAACACACATATAGCACAGACAAGCAGAGACGTCAGACGGCATTCCACGTACACGGCGCCATCTTTTTCCAAATGTCCAAATGTAAAAGAAAGTTTTTGTTTGTCATCAACAAAGAAAGGACGAACAAATGTCTGCAAACTGGAACGAAGCAGAGACCAGGAGCTCCTCACTGATCCACGCTGAAGCTGAGATTGTTCACCAGCTTTGTGGAACGGTATGCGCGTGTACATGTTTTCGGCACGTACGCTGACACGTCTCGTCCTGACGTCATGTGCCTTTCCGGGATATTTACGGGTTGTCTGTGAATGCACTCACAGATCCCGGCAAATCACTGGCAGTGTGAATGAACCGAAATCAAACAATTCTGGGACAAATGCCGGGGTCACATTATCCCTGTATTTTCTGGGATCTCTGTGTGAAAGGGGCTTATGGGAGTCACTTGTAAAAAATAACTGATTTGTAGCTATACTAACACTTAAATTACACTTTTATTTATTTTTATAATAAGAAAGTTATATGAAATATAAACATTTAAATGGTGGCTGTCATAAAAACTTGCCAGATTTATTCCATTTTGATTTAATCTTAGTCTTCATCTTACTCTTCATTTTGCTGAACGAGACTCAAAGATCCGAGTCAGTAAAATGATTCCAAACTTCCCACCACTAATCTTCAGACAAAAATGCTTATTGGTGTTATTTGCATTTCAGTCATTTTGTCTTTCATAGTTTTAGTCTACTTTTAGTTGATGAAAAGTCATTCGCATTTTTTGTCAAGTTTTAGTCAAAATGCAGTAACCGACATAAAATATTAGTAGCTATTTATATGTAGTCTTTAATATTTTGACAAAAACATGTCATTATAATTTTTCTCTCTAGGCCAATTGCAATGAAGCTTTTGAGAAATTTAAACAGGCTGTATTGACTTTGCATTCTTTAGCAGTAGCACTTGTGCACTTCTACATATCTCTTTTCCTTGGTTCAGTCACAGTGGTTCTCCAATTTTTCTCCAAGTCACACCTTTCCATTAAGAGACAATATTTGCCCCTTTAATCGTTTTTTTCCAGTTCTATTCTTTTTAACCTTAATAAATACCTTTATACAATAAGTAATGCTTTAAAGTGAGAGCCACAGATTCACTTCTCAGATCACTTCTTGCTACCCTTTTGTTTGTTGAACTGTTGTATAAAATCAATGTCACATTTGAAATTGTGTGGATATTCAGAAAACATTGCATTCTTGCTCATATAATATGATCAACATAAAAAAAACACTGCTGAATATCAGATTTCAGTCAGCTTAGTAGTCGGCTCCGTGACAGAATCGCAGACTGACTGAACGACCCTTTATATATAGTAATAATATCAAAATATATATTTAATATCGAATGAAGATCGAAAAACAAGTGGTTTTGTCAAGTCTAAATTTTTTAAACACATTCCAGTCTGGTCTTTTTTCGCCAAAGATATTGCATGTGTTGACAGTCACAGTTATCGTTAATGGCGTGGTGTCGTCTCTTCGTCGTCTTGTCTTTGTCAGGGAAAAAAAGATTGTCAACGGATATTTTTCGTTCATAGTTTTCGTGAACGAAATTAACACTGATTTATTCAAACATGTATTAAATATTTGAAGAACATTAAAAATTATAATGAATACATAATATGGTGCATATATTTAGCAAAATGCTCCTCTTTAGAGTTTATCTTTCTAGCTGACTAATGAGTTACATATGGTTTTCCTGTGGTAAATGTGATGTTACATGAAATTGTTTACAAGTTGTTTTACTGACGTCTTTCCACAGTTGAAACACTGATTGAACGATTCCATGTGACATGGTATGAAGTTGTACTCTATCTTTTAACACTTTCAGACACTATTTCATGTTTATTTGGCGCTGTAACTGTATTATTAAGGCGGATGAAGAGATCATGTGCTGCTGCTTCTCTTGAGCTGAGCTAGAGTGATCTCATACGCCACAGCTCTAAAATGCTACTTTTTTGAATTTCGTAAAAGGAAATCGCCTTCATTTGAAATTTGAGACTTTATTTATTATCAATAGTAGCAAAGCACTAAGATTATTTTCGATTTATTCCGATTATTTCAATTTATTGGATGGGATGCACTGCTACAATGTTCCATTCATTCATCAAATGAAAACAGGATGACTAATGGATTCTTGAGATTTTAACACCCTCTGGATTTAAGATCAGCCGCACTGCACTGACTAGCTGCACATAAAATGATTGCAGCCTCCTGTTTCATTGTGATCAATTAGCCCTATTTAAAAATTATGTATACAAAAACAACACCTTAATAAAGATTTTTGTAAGGGTTTGTACCTGGCTTCTCAAGGCTCCCCTGCTTCGCATTAAAAATTAAAGTCTACGCAAATACCTTGTCATCCCTGTGTGTTATAGCGGTTTGCCCCTCTGCTTCTGGACCGTGAACTGGTTGCTGTGGGAGCGGAGTGTGGCCTGCAGAAGAGGTCTGTGGCTCCTTTTGTGTTACTGTAATATCAGAGTAAAGGCCTATTCACACCAAGAATGATAACTTTATTAGTTATTATATTATAAGTGCATGCTTGTCTGTCACTTTAAAGGTGCCATGTGTAAGAATTGAGGTTAAAATATCCAAAAAATGAGCAACACGCATCAAAAGAATGAGAAAAAATAAGGTTGATGATGTTATTAAAAAAATGACAAATTATAGTGCTGCAGAGATATTAACCTGAATTAGCATGCTAAATTACTAGCCCCGGCCCAGCAGGTGTCATAATACCAGTTTTGGCCATGGGAGGCGGTATGCGGGCGGGCAACATAAACACCAGCCAAACTGCAATACAGGAGTAACTCACACTGCTTGTGGGCGTACTTGAATCTGATGTCAATCGTGTGGAAAGTACAGCCCACTACTACATTTCAGTTCAGGGAAGAGTTCAAAAAATGATTGGTCGACATGCATGAGGAATACATTTTGGTAAGTTGTAGCATACTGTATCTTTCAACAGTGTTCATGTTCTTTTTCCATTAGCTAGTAGAGATGATCGGTTCACGTGCGCTAGGGATCTGTGGTGTAACATTTACAAGCGCCAAAACGGTATTTATTGTTTGAATTGCGTAATAAAATTGACAGAATCTGAGAGCTGAGATCCTGAGTCGGAAAAGGGTGGCTTGCTCACTTCAGGTGGGTGGAGAAATCCTTCCTCAAGTGGAGGAGTTTAAGTATCTTGGGGTTTTGTTCACGAGTGAGGGAAGGATGGAACGGGGATTGACAGACGGATCGGTGCAGCTTCTGCAGTAATGCGGTCGATGTACCGGTCTGTTGTGGTGAAGAAGGAGCTGAGCCGTAAGGCAAAGCTCTCGATTTACCGGTCAATCTACGTTCCTACTCTCACCTATGGTCATGAGCTTTGGGTCATGACCGAAAGGACAAGATCCCGGATACAGGCGGCCGAAATGAGCTTTCTCCGCAGGGTGGCTGGGCGATCCCTTAGAGATAGGGTGAGAAGCTCGGTCACTCGGGAGGAGCTCAGAGTAGAGCCGCTGCTCCTCCACATCGAGAGGGGTCAGCTGAGGTGGCTCGGGCATCTGTTCCGGATGCCTCCTGGACGCCTCCCCAGGGAGGTGTTCAGGGCACGTCCCACTGGGCGGAGGCCCCGGGGAAGACCTAGGACACGCTGGAGGGACTATGTCTCCCGGCTGGCCTGGGAACGCCTCGGTGTCCCCCCAGAAGAGCTAGAGGAAGTGTCTAGGGAGAGGGAAGTCTGGGCATCTCTGCTTAGACTGCTGCCCCCGCGACCCGGCCCCGGATGAAGCGGAAGAAGATGGATGGATGGATGAGAGCTGAGATTTTTTATATATCATAACTAACCTGCTCTGTCTCAGTCTGTCGTCTCCATGTCCTTTTATGTGCGTGACAAAATTGATGTGTGGCGTGAGAGCGTGTGAAAGACTCACAGTGAATTTGTGAAAGTTGGCAGCTCTGAATGGCGCCAGCTTGGTCAACATCAGCGAATGCTGTCAGTCAAATTAATTCTAACAATAAAAATTTAATATGAACAAAACGACTACCATAAAGGCCCGTTCACGCTAAGCACGATAACTATAAAGATAACGATAAAGATAACTATATATGCGTCCACACCAACGACCGATAACGTTCTTTTTATTCTAAGCGTGCAAATGACCTGTTGCTGCATTACGTAACTAATTTTAAAAGGAAAAACAGGCGCTTTTTGTTTTGAGTATACTGATCGATATCCTTAAAAGACGAGAGGTGTTGGGGGCGCATCTAAACAGTGAATCTAGCATGTCTAGTGTAATATCTGGATTTAGCTGATGAATTCAAAGATGGGATAAAAACATCACCTAGTAAATGTTGTCAACTAGTGCTGGATAGCCTACCTGAGGTAATTTTGTAACACTATGCTAAACTACATAATCTCATTGTGAATACTTCTCCAAATGCTCCACGTGAAACTGCGGTCTTCCAACCTTTTACTATCGTGTCATTGATTTGATTAATATGCGCGAGGAGAGAGATCAAGACAGCGCTCGCTCGAGTTGTTTGAAGACGTGAGAGTGCGCGCGCGGCCGCGGCACAACTCAATTTCTGGAGGTATACTGCCCCCATCTGGTATGGAATATGGAGTACGATTTGATTTTTTTTTGACAGATGGCACCTTTAAATGCTCAAGCTCATTACAGAGGGATGGATTCGTATTAGCTGTCAATGTTTTTATCAATCACCGCCATATATAAAATACATTTGAATGTGGCCAATTCAAGAACTTTAAAAACATGCATGTGAAATTAGTAGCCAAACAGTTTTAAAATGCTCACTTTTGAGTATTATAGCCGTTTGCTCCTCTGCTGGTTCTTGTGGACTGTGAACTGGCAGCTGTGGGAGTGGAGTGTGGCCTGCAGAAGAGGTCTGTGGCTCCTGTTGTGTTACTGTAATATCAGAGTAAACAACACTTAGTTTTGTTGCATGTTAAATCTTTTTTTTATCACAGGCTATAATTTGCATTTAAAAGTGTCTAATTCTTTCTAAGGATCATTAATAGCCAATCAGTTTGAAAATTCTCACTTTTTTGTTTTGGAAGAGCTCCTCCTGGAGATGAAGGTTTAAAGGGTTCATATAATGGTACATGCACTTTTACAAGTTGATTGTACTGCAATATGTGTTGGCAGTGCCTGTACACAACCATTGTTTAATGATAAAAATACATCCAGTGGTTTTGTTTTAAAGGGCACCTCATTATGCCCCTTTTTACAAGATGTAATATTGGTCTTGGGTGTCCCCAGAATGTATTTGTGAAGTTTCAGCTCTAAAATACCCAACAGTTAATTTATTATAACCATTTGAAAATGTCATTTTGGGGCCTGTTTTAAAATGAGCTGTTTTTGGTGTATACCACCTTAAATGCAAATGAGCTGCATATCCCGCCCTGCCTTTGGATGAGGGCGTAACTTGATACCTATGGCAGTCGGTCTCAAGCAGATGGGCTGAGAGTGAAGAGAGCCGCTGTTTTGAATGTCATTCAGTGTACGTTTGAATTCGGAATAGATAAATAATCTCTAATCAGACCCAGATGACGAACGGAAGAATAAACACAAATGAAAATGGACCAGTACGTCTCGGTATGGTTTTTTGATACATTTATGTACTTGTACTACTTTGATACATTTATGAGTTGTAATCGCATCCCATTTGCAATTGTGGATGTGCGAACGCAGACAGACACACACAAACACTGAACGCTGGCGCAATTTTTAGAAACTACATACACATACTGTGATAAAGTTTGCTACGTACAAGCGAAATTACATTTATGCAAGGGACCTGTTGCGTCATGTTTACTTGTCATACAGATGCTTCTGTGGCAAATGTGAGAAGATGGCTAACTTACAGAACAACAACAACATATATGCAGTTTTTAATACAATATCTTTAAAAATATATATATTTATAAACGTGTGGTTACACACTATACAAACAAGGTTTAAATTATATAGCCTACACAGACATCCTACGATCGACAACAACTTTAGACGCATTTGTTGTAGAATTGGCTGACAGACTGAAATGACTATTTGCTCAAAAATCATAAAATACACTTACTGTTACTGGAGGTGACGATGGATTGCAAACAGTAGACGACGACCCACAGTTGAGGATTAACTTAAGCCACAACAACAGGATTAACCCACGACAGAACACTTATGATTCTAGGAGACATTACCGGCTGTCGTTGAAACAATGGAGGATGGTGTACAGATCACCGAGGGCGGGGTCTATGCCACAACCACACTGTCAATAGTCTGATTGACAGTGTGGTTGTGGCATAGACCCCGAGGGCGGGGTGTATGCCACAACCACACTGTCAATCAAACCCCTTGCTCAATTCTACGTCACAAAGAGCTGAATCTTAGAACAGCTCGTTCTGTCAGTGACAATGACACGGTTGTTGATTGACAGCAGTGTTTCAACACAGACCCGCCCTGAGCGAGCGGTCATCAGACTATAGTCCGTCATTGTTGATACAATGGAGCAGAATGGCATCAAAGCGATTGTGTTGTTCTGTTCTTGGGTGCAATAACAAACAGAAATCATTCTTTTGTTTCTAAATTTGAACCGCTGAAGACGCAGTGGCTGAGTTTTGTTTACGATGGCAATATTCCCCACGATCAACGTCAATGCGTTCATGTTTGCGCAAATAAATTATCAGACTTCTTTATAAACGAGGGTCAGTATAAAGCTGGTTTTGCTAAAAATAATCAGTACAAACTATTTATGTTGACTGTCCACCTCCAGAAGAAGGGAGTGTAAAGTTTTATTAATTTCTACATTAATCTTTGCAAATCGCGGAGAAAAGTTTTTCATGACCATTAGTTGTAACATCAAACTGTCAATAAACTAACATATACATCAGTAAACACACAGCATTAGTATCTCACTACTCTACCCTGCCAGTGCATACAAAGATAGATCAAAGTGACATTACATTAACCAACCATTCAGAAACATCCTGTTCTAGCCTTAATTGTCGAAGTTCTTGGAGGCCGTCATCTTGTTCTGGTGCGACTTCCGGTTCAAACTGATCTGATTGCACAGATGTGTCCTCAGAGACTCCCGCTGCCATTCTCTTTCTAAAACCTTTAACTGTTGTCAAGACAACACTCCACGTGTACGTTCACGCCCCGTAGAACTAGAGGGGCGGGGTTTATAATTTAAAGGCAGGTGCACTGAAACGGCTTGCTGAAAACAGAGCTGATTTTGACCAGAAATTAGTGTTTTCTTAAAAAGCTAATGAGAATTTTTTTTTTTTTATAAAGTATATTGCAAAGTTTTCATTTAGACCCTAAACATTCATATTAACTTGACATTAATGACACTATGTCGGTATATGACCCCTTTAACCGCCTCAATTGCTGCAGTTCAGCTTTCGTGTTCCCCTTTCTCTTCTTTTAAACATTTGATTTTCCATTTGTTAAAGTACTTTATCTTGCAGTTCCTTGTGCACAGCCATGGGGGACATACTCAATGTGTGTTTCTGCTCTGGACAACTCTTTTCTTATTCAGGATTTCCATTAGATTTTTCCTTTTTTGTATGCTTTGGACTGCTGCCTTTTTTGTCTTGACATTTGTTTTGTCAGCACTTTAAAATAAACAACAAAAAAAAAGAGTTTTAACATTTGTGGTGAAAAACTAAATTTCCCATTATGCCATTAGATTATAATTTCACCAATCAGAGAACCGAAGTAAACTAAACACAAAATGTGTAATGCAGAGATGGAAATGAACTTTTTTGTCCACCGGCCACTGTGGATTTCAAAATCTACCAGCCACTCAATGGGCTCTATCTTGCACCCGGCGCAAATGACTTTATACACTGACGCATTTATCATTCCTATTTTTGCACTCGCGCAAAGCGGCTTTTTCCTCCACAGACGCACGTCGGTAAACTAACAAATGAACTTGTGCTTCCTGGGCGGGTTGGCGCAGAAAAGGAGGCGTGTGTCGCGCAAACAATCCCTGGTGCTATTTTGCAGTTCTAGAAAACAATTGCGCCAATGACCAGAAAAAACCTGGTCTAAAGTTACATGTGCGATGTATATTCAGAATGCAATTTTAAGCGTGCATGCTTGGCCATAATACAGAGTGTGAACAACGCGGATACACTGTAGATGATTCTCTCATCAACACAGATGCATTTTACTTTTTGCAAATGATACATTATTATACAGAAAAATATATAAACATGAGGGAAATCATTGTTGTGTCCATGATGATGGGAAAAACAGGCATAAAGCTTACACATTTACCCAAATTACTATATGCATGTTTAACCCGAAGCTAATTTGGGTGGGTTTGTCCCATCCCCAGTGTCCCTTCTCTTTCTTTTACGGCCCTGACGAGAACATTCGTCTACTCGGCTGTGAACCGAATGCTGAAGCGCGCCTGGTAAAGTGCGATTAAAATAGAATTGCGCCACGGAACAAGCACATCTCGTTCATCATGCTCTTAAAGGGAATGTGATATGACGCTCTTATTGGTTTATTTCCGTTACGCCCAAACCACACCTATGAATAATGAAGCTACTCCAGACCAACCCCTTTAGATTTGCGCCAGGCGCAGGAGGCATTTATTCCGCCGGAAAATAGCAACAGCGCCGGGATCCGCCCACAAAGTTAATTGCGCTTTGCGCTTTGACACTTGCGTTTCAGATCGTTAAAATAGGGCCCAATGTTTTTACCCGCCACTTTTTTGTTTTTAACCGACAATATTGTAACTGCATGTGAAAATTAATACTGATCTACAATAATTAACTAGTTTATTTAATCTCAAGTCTCAATGAAATACTGACATTTTCTCTTCTCTCTTATACACATATGAACTGATATACATTTTGTTAAATTAGTACGGCAGATTAAACAAAAAACTGAACGGATGCTAAACCGCACTCTATGCTGGAGAATGCGCTCTGCAAGAATACCGTAAAACTTCAAATAATAGTCACGTCCCAAATAGACGCCTGTCTCTTTTACACACCTGGTGTGGCGACAGGTTTGGGTAAATAAGAGACTTTTTTTAGAGCACTCTCACGTCTTCAAACAACACGAGCGCTGTCTTGCTCTCTCCCTCGCACATATTAAATCAAAATCAATTGATACTATAATAAAAGGTCGGAAGACCGCAGGGTAACGCTTCTTTTTACAGTACAGTACTTACAGTGTACTTACCTAGAAAGTACTGGCTAATATAAGGTAAGTACATTGAACAGGGGTAGGTTCAGTGTTAGTACTAGTTATTACCCAGAATTGTATTTACTAAAATAAGTACATAGTATTTACATAGGTAACTGGACTGTGAAGGAAGGTTACTGACCGCAGTTTCACGTAGAGCATTAGGGATTTTTAGTGATTTAGAGACTCTAGGAACAACATCTCAACACTAAATTATGAAGGCCTGTCTCAAAACAAGCCGGTGCAGTTCAACGATGTTGGGAAAATAAAGCCCGGGCTATTATTTGAAGTTTTTACGGTATGCCTGTTCTGTCATATTTACATCATGCGCTCGCGGCTAGCTCCCACCTCCCACCTCTCGCGCCTCAAGCCTCGACGGAAGAAGCACACAGGTAGATGTTCGCATGGCTAGCTCTTTGCTACACGAGAGCTACCCCGCCCTAAAAATACACCATGCGCTCGTGGCTAGCTCCCTTTGGACGGCAAACCGTCTCTCGCGCTCCCACGTTTTGCTCCCTCCTCAAACCTCGCGGGTGTTGAAGGTGTGCCGCCTCTAAAAGTGTCCGCCGTCCAGGTGAAACAGTATGCTATTTTTATTTACCCACCATGGTGGCCGGTCAGGTGAAGGGAGTTTATCCACCACAACACAAAATCGCCCGCATTTGGCTGGTGGCGGGTGCCAATTTCCATCCCTGGTGCAATGTTATGATTCACCTCATAGCTGCTTCTAGGGGTGTGAACCTACACTGGTCTCACGGTTTGGTTCCGATTGGGATTATCATGTCATCGATTCAGTTCGAAATCGATTTTTTGTGATGGACTGCATCCTCAATTTTTACTTTTACTTCAAAAGTGATGTGTGCGTGTTTGCCTGTTCGGGAAGAAACAGTGACTTTCCAGTTTAAGTTTCAAGGCATTAAAGTCTGTTTATGCCATTAAAGGTGCCCTAGAATGTTTTTTTTTAATTATTTTATAATGTTTCCTGGGTTGCCCTTGTTTTTTAGATCCAAAATAGTCATATTTTAGAAATAAAAGGCATTTTTCCTAGCTTGATTTTAGCTTCTGCTATAAACACTCTGTTTGAAGGGGCGTGTCTGCTGTGTGTAACCAGCCTCTGCTGTGATTGGCTGACATGCTTGCATATGAAATAGCTATGTACAGAGGTGGAAAGTAACGAATTACATTTACTCGCGTTACGTAATTGAGTAGTTTTTTGTGTACTTCTACTTTTTTAAGTAGTTTTTAAAATCTGTACTTTTATTTTTACTTAAGTACATTTTGTTTGAAGTATTGTACTTCGCTACATTTTAAATCATATCCGTTACTGAGTAAAAAATAATAGTACACGGGAGAAAAAAAAAATCACACTCCGCCGGAAACTACTGCATTGGTTGAAGGGCAGGAGAACAAACGCGCAAGAAAGGTGGCGCAGACCCATACAACAGACCCAGCTGAAGCTGAAAACAAATCACGCTCGAATTCTTATGAAACGAATTATGGCCCGTATGAAAACACTTTGAAGGAAAAAAGCGCGGTTGTCCTCGAGGATAGATATTTATTTGCAAAAAACGTGGACGCAAATTAAGTGGCTGCAAAAGGAGCTAGGAGGACACTACCCCTCCTGCAGATAAAGGTATGTGCCGATTATAACTTCGAGTGACTTACGTGATGCAGAGGGAATCCCGAAATCCAGTCAAGAAAGTCAAGTGGAACTATTCACTTAACGCAGATATCACGTAAAACATGCAAAGTAATGGATAGATACATGGAAAGTAGAACTGTGCAATAAATCCAATCGCAACCTGGTCTGTGAATATTTAAACACAAAAATACTGCATGTAAATGTATAACTCTATTTGTTCTGCTGAGCTGTGCCGCTTTTTGTCTACTACAGTACTATACATACTCAAGTATGCGTGACATTCATGGTGTTTTCAGCGTCTCGCAAACAATTTGAGAATATGAACATTTCCAGAGCTGCTCTGAGAGAATGCCTATTGGGTATTTTCATAATTTTATTTGAGAAAAAAACGTTGTTTTTTTACACTTTTCTTTACTTTTGGTCTTCACTACAACCCGTCAAAATAAAAGTTGGGTTTTACCATGAGAAATTATGACGGAAATATTACTATTGTAGGCATACAGTAGAACGTAGCCTACCTCTCAAAATAATAATAATAATAATAACAACAACGACAATAATAATACATTTCATTAGTTAAAGGAATATTTTTTTTTGTCCATGGTTTAATTTAGTAAATCTGTTTTTGCAGTGCTTCCCCCAAAAATAAAAGGGCACAAGTTTAAATTTACATTTGATTACCACCGTTTTTGATAATATATTTGTATTAAATCAAAGAAGCATTAATTTTCTGAATAAAATACATTTCATAGGACAATATTATTCATAAACATTTTAATAAATAATTAATGCTTAAAATAAGTTGTCATTATCAATTATCGAATTTAATTGATTAGACATGTTTTATTAAAATTTTAATAAAAACAAATGGTTTCAAGTTTATTATAATTAAAAGCATTTGTTTAACCAAAGAAAAACCCTGTTTTCCTAATCATATTAAGTGATGATAATAATAATAATAATAATAATTTATTTAATAATTGATTAATACTGTAAACCATGGTATTTTTGGACGTTATCATACTGTGAAAATCTCTTACTATTACAACCCCACACGGGGATTCCCCCACCCCGGTGTTAAAAAAGTAACTCAGTAACTTTTACTCTGAGTAAATTTTAAATGAGCTACTTTTTACTTTTACTTGAGTAGATTTTTAGACCAGTACTTTTACTTGTACTTAAGTAAAATTTTATTGAAGTAGTAGTACTTTTACTTGAGTAGCATATTTTATTACTCTTTCCACCTCTGGCTATGTATTACATGTGAAACTCTCTTGAATAATTTTACTACAGCTAATATAGGTTTTTACTATTACAGCCATCGAGATTAACGAATCGTGAGATGTTTTTGAAGTATTTAGATCTATTCCCATCATACATAGTGTTGCTGTGATGAGCATAGAGCAGCAGATGACAGTCTGTCGATCGCGAAGGATTAAGATCTTATCATTTAAAAGCAGTTTCTGCCTTCTCTGCTTTCACTAATGCAGATATGATCATGTACATACAGCAAGAGCTTCGTTGTGCAGCGTAAGGTGCGTCATTAAATTCATAAACGAGTTTGGCAAGTGTCCTGATAAACTCGCGCTGTGTGGAAAGATTGTTCTTTGATCGCTTTCTGTAATTCTGTATATAATTTATTCACAATTTAAATACGTTTTTTTTTTCATCCTACTAAAAAGAAACGATGTGAAGTTGATATTTTAGTCACTGGCTTGACTTACTGAGGCATTAACAGTATTGAACGATTTTGAGTGAAAGATTAACGTTACCTGTCTGAACTTGAACAACAATAACACATCAGCTCGATCCGAGGCCAGCTCTTGGCAAGTTGAGGAAACAGTTGTCGCTCGTTGGTGAAATGTTTGGAAATATCCAGAGAAAATAAATTAACCCTTTGTTTCTTCAGAGGCTCGGATGAAGGAACTAAAAAATACTTTTGTGTTGATGTGTACATCTGATATGTATCTGTCCAACATATTAATGATCCCGACTCCGTAACAGTCGGTATTATGTGGAGATTCGCCTGTTTTTCAGGGTGTTTTTCAAAAACGAGATTTAAGTAAGAAGGAGAAAACAATGGTGTTTGAGACTCACTGTATGTCATGTCCATGTACTGAACTCTTGTTATTTAACTATGCCAACATAAATTCAATTTCACATTCTAGGGCACCTTTAAGATAATGAAATTCTGTCAAATCAATTCTGTTTTAAATGTTCAATTAAAAGCAGCGCTCATTCATCAGTATTTAATGTTACCCTAGAGATGCACGCATCAATCGTCTCCGAGTCCACCGTAAAAGACAATCATCCATTTAGAATCACACGTAACAACACATAATTGTAATTTGACAATCGGGTGCGGATACTTAAACATTATTAGGGTGGGTGGATGTATTGGACTTTTTTGCTGTGGATTCGGGTGACGTTGAAGTTCATCTTACTCTAAAGCAGCTCGTTAACAGCTCTGGGTGAAAACGGCTAACATGGTTTATCAAGTTAGTGGTATTACCTCCATCATATTCTATTCTTTTTCTACACAGCGCGTGCTTCTTGCAGCCCGTTGTGTCAAACCAGGTTGTTTATTAAAAGCCGAAATGTGCCCCAGATGCAGGCTTTTGAAGTGTTCTTTTTTAATTACTCATACTCACGTATCTCTCCTCCCTCTGCCGGTGTATGCTACCGCTGACAAAGAATCATGCGTGATAAATGACAGTCAGAAAAGTGTTTAGCCACTGCATTATAATCGGTGATGGTCTCTACTCACTTGAACCGAATACCGATCGTCTCTCTGCCTGCATCTGCAACGCAATTGTAGAAACGATTAAATTCAGTTCATCCCTAGCTGATTCGGTTTGGTTACATGGCTTACAACACTTTAATGGAGACCATTTTAATGAATGAAAAACTACTTCTGGAACCACACTGCTGAAAAATGTGCAGCAATAATGCACTCAATTGTATTAATTGAGATCCAGTCATACTACAGATGGATTCATGGAGCTTTGGTAAAAGGACACACATCTCTCATCACTGTTGAGTGGGGAAATTGAGATCGCTCACGCTTTAATTCCTCTTCCAATTCTGAAAAATAGAAGAAAGAAACTAAATACTAAATTTGAAAATTTAGTGGAGGGAGGGAGGGAAGGGGAAGGGAGGAAGGGAAGGGAAGGGAGGGAAGGGAGGGAAGGAGGGAAGGGAGGGGGAGGGAAGGGAGGAAAGGGAGGGAAGGGGAGGGAGGGAGGGAGGGAGGAGGGAAGGGAGGGAGGGGAGGTGACGGGAGGGAAGGGAAGCAATCGTAACAGCTGTAATGTACTTGGTTAGAGTACATATTGCTGA
>JAQIUQ010002010.1:642500-926303 GCA_030378365.1 Hybognathus amarus | reverse complement strand
GGGTTTCCTTGGTTCAGTTACGTATTGCTCTTGACTTGCCTGATCTTTTGCTCTTGAAATAAAAATCCTCATCATTTTCTTGATACATGGTTATGTTGCCTTTAGTACATTTTTTAAAAAGTTTTATCTTGCACATATATCTAGACCTTCACGTTTCCTAATTTACACCTCAATGCACTGCAACAGTCCTTGTGACCAATGGTTAAGCTTATTGGAGAGCCGTGCCTGTATCGACAGTACATCTTTCAAAAACTCCACATTGAACTGAAACTGAAATGAACACTAGGGGCGGAAGTTGTGTTTTAGGTGGCAGATTATCCGATTTCGAAGAGCCAGCCTGTTTCTCATCCCCAGCAGTCATATACTGAGCACTTTGATATTCGTCTCCTGCAACACACATGGCAACCTTTAGCAGTGAGATGTGAGCAACGGATATAAATGGGCCAGAAGGCACCTCCTCAGTGGTGTAACCCTAACCCTACCCCAGACCTAAACCTACCCAGTAACCGAACAAAAGCTCTGTGCTGACGCACTAAAGGGTGCCATGTGCGTTGGACGTAGCTAAATTTCAAAAGCGTCACTATATCACACCGCAACTTATTTCCCAATGGTTCCTTGCACAATATATGTCATGACCTTAAAACACTTTCCATAGAGCATAATTTGTAAATTGACATTTTACCAGTCGCACCACATATAGCAGATATGTTTAAGGTCGACTCACCTCGGTGCAGCATTGCATTTGTGATGTGGAGCACGAGTGACGTAAAAACCCAAATCACAAAAAAAGAGCTCAAAAACTCGGTAGAAGCAACCCAAACAGGCATGGCTTCTTCAGCAAATGTATTTTTTTTGTAACTTTTTTTGCTAACTTCTTGTGTTATCACTATGGGTCGTGTTTCAGTATAGATGCTACGTTAGTTTTAAACATGATAGACCATTAATCTTCATCGTACTCACTGGACATTTCATTTCTGAACTGCCCCGATACATATAGTACAACAAGCAACAAAATAAAATGTTTCAAAGAAAGCTGAACTTCTACTTTTAACTCTGAATTGAACTAAGAGCTTATCGCGCCACCCACTGGACATTCACACTTTGAAAGTGTTGAAAAATTTTGTAGAAATATTGTCACAGGCACATTTTCCCAACCAAGTCTGGATTTCTCTAAATGAACTCTTTCCCCGAGATTAACAGCAAAGCTTTTTGGCTTTCGGATGTTTTCGCTGTTATACGGTTAGGGGGCACTGATATCCTACATTTCTCTAAATCTCCTGATCAAAACACAGGTGAAGAAGAAGCCAAACAAGCAGAAGCATATGTAAGCAGGATGCATATGCAAAATGACCAACGCTATCTCACCACCAATACGTATGAATTCGTACAAGTGATTAAAATGTGGCTAATTCGTACTAATTCTGTACAACCTCACTACGTGTAATTTCGTATGATTTCTCTAAACCCACGTGATGGTAGGTTTAGGGGCGTGGTCAAGGGTAGGTAATTTGTACCAATCCGATAACTTGTAAAATATGCACAAATTAGCAAAAATTAAAAGAAATAATTGCCACCTCTTGAAATTTCAGTAGCACCTCATTGCAGTATACAAGATCGCAGCGGGCAGAGTTGGATCCAGATCTGAAGGGTGGAGTTGGGTAGGTTCTAGGGTGGGTTTAAAGATCAGGGGTTGGAGCTGGGTAGGTTTAGGGATCAGGGGGTGGAGCTGGGTAGGTTTAGGTATATGTAAGGTGGGAGGAGTTGGATCTGGATCCGACTCCTCCCTGTGGATTTCATGTTCTGCAGTGAGAACCATCTCTGAAATTTGGACGAATTTCTGTGATATCGGGTTGAAAATAACAAAATCATCAACATAAAACAGCATATAAATCAAAACTGCCTAAAGTAATTTAATGAAATGTCGACTTAGGATGAGCTCCTGGGACTGTGAAGCTTTGGAGGTGTTGATGGACTCGAATCGACTCCATCTGTGTTCTGATCATTCGTTCTGAATATGATCTGGATGTAGTCTTTTTTGTTTTGTTGTTTGTTTGTCTAAAAGCAGAGGCTCTGTTCTTTCTTTTGACATATTGCATGTTCAGATATTCTTACAACAAAATATTCTGAGGGGCATAAAACTAAAATATCTAACAGAGAAAGAGTTAATAGCACATTTCTGTAACAAAATGGACTGTCAAAAAGTATATTGGTTAACAATAGGGATGCACGATATATCGGCCACCATATCGGTATCGGCCGATATATGATCATTGTAATGTTATAGCTATCAGCCCGATAAGAAAATTTGCCCGATATATTAAAGCCGATAAGTAATGTATTCTTTCCTTCAGCTGAGACACTTCAGATGTTCATCATTATGTTTTGAAATTGCTTGAAATATATGATTGGAATCACTTCAAAAAGAAAAATACAGTAAAGTGCAACATGTGCATCGTAAGTCTGTCATATAGGCTACATACATTTATAACGAGAACATTATAATTGTACTTTAATAGTAGACATTTGTTTTTTGTAACCAGACTTGTAAAAATTATATAAAAAATCAATTAGATTTATCGGCCAATATATCGGTTATCGGCCTTCAAATATCAAGATTTATCGATTTGTGTGTTCATATTGGTGCATCTCTAGTTAATGGAAACAGAAAAGATTATTAAAACTGTGTTAGTATCATAAATACAGCAGGGATTGTGCAATGCCAAAAGAAAGTCAAGCACAACGCTCAAAACGCCATAAATCCATGAGGTGTCGTTTTGATGTCAGAGAGTTTCTGAACGTAAGTTTCTTCATGAAAAAAAAAAAATGTTCTGCCTGACTACAAGATCAAAGCCAATGCCAAGCGCAGCTCGACCCCCTGGAAACAGCAGCGTAGGGAAAACCACAGACTTCAAAGGCCAGACAGAGAAAGTCATTTCTCCTTATCTTAATTGATGCACAATTTTAATAATGACCTTACACTTTTGGGACCATGTCAGGATGGGAGGGAGGTGGGTGGCTCTCAAGCGCTGCGAGTCAAATGAAGTGGACGTGAAATGGGCTGCAGTAAGTTTTGAAATGTTTGAAAACCGAACAACCTCGAAGTGAAAGTAACATGACCGATGAATAATGCAACTACGGCTAAAGATACTGTACACTAGCTCATCCATACTAGGGAGTCACATATATCATGGCCTGTTAGGACAAGTAAAGTTCATGTTCCTCGTTTTAAACTCCATTTGTATTCTCTGCTATTTTCGTTATCGCTTTCACAATCGAAGGTTGACTATCATACAATTATGCCTCTTCAAGGCTGTCATAGAGCACAATTGCTACACTTTAAGCACTCTGACCTTTGACCCACAGCGTTTCAAGTGACTGGAGTGGTCTTCGACACCACATTGCCAGAGCGCTTCCACCGCCAAGAAAAATAAACAGCACATCTTGCCTTGAGAAGTGCTCTGCAGAGGAGCTGTCTGATTATCTGCTGGGTTCGAGCGGCTCCTTCAGCGCCTCACGTTCACGAGCCGAGTACAGACACACACAATGTATGCACAGTTATCATTCATTATCTGCTTCACAACACAACTCTGTGCTTATTACATTGTAATTACAATGTTATTACTAATGAACAGCATGGTGTAATGCACATACTGACCTTCAATTTCTATTCATTTGATATCAACATCAGTTGCCCCTTTGTCCTGAATCTGGGCATTTATGCTAAAGCATCGAAATACATCCAAAAAAGTGTATTTTACATATAGTAATTATATTATAGTTTTAGCCACTTTTAAATAAGCAATGTAGGTTTATCTAATGCTTTTGGTAACACTTTATTTTAAAGTGTTATTGTTACAGAGTAATTATGCATTTAAAGTACTGAGTAATATTAATGAACTACACTATACTCACTATAGGGTTAGTAATACGGTTTGGTTGAGGGTTAGTTGTATGTAATTATGCATGATTTATTGTTATTACTATGGTAAGTACAGTACATGTAACATGTAACAAGGATACTGTCAATTGTCAAATACTGTAAAGTGTTACCTTGAGTTTTTTAGTGTAAGTACACAGTTATCCCTCTGGTGCTCTTCATGTGCCAGTCAAAAATGACCTAAATGTTTTTTTTTTTTATTTCAGCGAAAAACTATATTTTAGTCCAATAATGTATTTTATTTAATATTTAGTATTTTTAGGGGATTTTATGGAACTAAAATACTTTTACGCTGAATTTATAATCCATATATTCACTTTTTGATAGACCTGAAAATTACATTTCTAACTTAAACTGTGGTAAATCTTGAATGCTTCAGAGCGACAGACTTAAGATTGGTCTCTTTTCAAAGACGACACTTGGCAGATTATTGCTGAGGTGAAAAAAAAAACTTTAAAAAGCAAACTTAAAAGGTGACAAGAATTTAACATTTATTGTTATGAAAAATGTGCAAAAATACTTTTTAAAATTTCTATATGAAATACATATTTAAAAAAATATTGTTTTACTCAAACTGTGAAACATCAAAGCCATAAATCTAAACAAGCTTTGTTCCAAATTTGAGGTTGATATCTCAAAAAATTAGCTTTCAGTAAGATTTTGTTTTGGTCGCAATACCAAACGCTTCCACTAGGTGATTCATTTCCAATACGCTCATTCTTTGACACAATCAATACAAGTGTGACTATTTTTTTCAGGACTATTTAACCTGTTTCGAATAATGTCCATGATTCATGTGTGTGTGTTCACATCAAGCGCCAAAACCATTAACAATGTTGTATCATTCCAATGAAACAAGGCTGCATAAGCAAATTTTTTTTTGTGTACCAGAATTTGAATGATATGAGTTATATAAATACCAAAGAAACCAGATAAAGTCTTTTCAAAGTGAAATACGTAGGAAATACTTTCAACTGTCTTGTTTGGCTGTATGTTTGGCTGGCACGACTCAGATCAGACCCACACAGGAACAGTGTGCCTCAAGGCCAAGACTTAGCAAAAGTTTCCTCACCTCATTTCACAGAGACTGGCATTATCCAATCAAGAGCTTTCAGTGCAAACATGTGAGCGGCGGCCAAGGGGTCAGAGGTCACTCGACTCAAGAAGACAACCTTCACAAACAAGGCGAAGGGGGAAACACTGAGAGGAAAGAAAGGAAAAGAGTGGAAGATCTGACTGTCAATTCTTTCTTCCACACCCAAAAAACTGTCATTTCACAACCCCGTTTCACTCTCTCCTTTCCTGTTCTTCAACAAGTTTCTCTCTTCTCTCTGTCACATAAAAATGGAGGAAACGTGTTGTGTTGAGGGACCAATAAATATTTAAACTACAGTCAAGTTGCCTTTTGAAGAAGTTATTAAATGGGGATTTTTTTAGATTAGATGATACAATTTATTTTTGTAAGTAAAGCAATATTTATTCATCAGAATTCCAATTTAGCATCTCAAATATTAATAGACACAATACAACTGAGAAAAAAGTAACAAAAAACAAGGTACTATACTTTTACGCATCCTTGTTACACGTTACGTGTAGTTACTGTAATAATAACTATAGTTACATGCAACTAACCCCTTAACCAAACAGTCTAAAAAATGCTGGGTTGTTTTAACCGAATTTTGGGTCAAATATGGACAAACTCAAACATTAGGTTAAAAATTTAATAAAAAAGTAACCCAATGGCCATATTTGACCCAAATTTGGGTTAAAACAATCCAGCATTTTTTTAGAGTGTATAGTAAGTACATGTAGTTAATTAATATAACTCAGTACTTAAATATATAATTACACTGTCACACAGATCCCTTAAAAATAAAGGGTCACACTGTATTAATTATTAATTAATTTATTAATTGCATGTAATTTTGCATAATTGACTGTATGTTACATATGAAACCACTGTAAAATAAAGTTCTCCACTGGAACCTGTTCATTTAATATCTGATTCATTAAAATGAATGACATTAAAAGTTACTAAGACAAAAACAAATGAGAAAACATGAATACATTTCCTCTGCAACAGAGACAGGAGTAGCTTAGGTAGTCGCTGCTCCAAATAGGTAGTATTATATGATCAGTTTTTTTTGTTTCTATGTTGTTTACAAGGCTGCCAAAGTAAACGTTCTTTGCTGTCTTTTCCTTCCATTCAAAATAAGAAGTGAAAATCCCATCAGATAGGCATTTCCTTTGCAGCGGCCTCTGCTGAAACATACTTATCTTATCATCAGCTCAAATCTTGTGTCTTGTCGTGCCCAAACAGGGAGCCAGCGGCGGGTTAAGAAAGTGTGATCTCACCCTCTCCCTCCCCGAAACGCAGAAACCTTCATAACGTTACAAACATTCGGAGAAAGGAATTTGTCAGACCAAAAATTTGACATTGTTCCAAACTCATAACACTTCCTGAGAGCACCATCAAAATATTGTGGTAACACTTTATTTTACAGTGTCCTTGTTAGATATGTTACATGTACTTACATAGTAATAACAGTTAATTATGTGTAATTGCATGCAACTAACCCTAAACCAAATCATAAATAGGGTTGGGTATCGTTTGAATTTGAACAATTCTGATTCTGATTCTGATTCCTTGTTTCAAATCCGGTTCCAACGATTCTCGATTCCGATTCTTTTAAGAGGCAGGGTCAAAAAAGTTTAGCTAATCTTGCTAACCAACGGTCTTTCTGAAGGAAATACTCCTTTCTGTAGGAAATTCTCCTTCTGTCACAAATACTCCTTTTTGTCACAAATGTTGCATTTTGCCGAGATTTCGTTATTTTTTTAGAAAAGTGAAGCCACACTTTGGACTGCCGACGTAAGCTACTCATGTTCGACTCGCGCTGTTATGCCAACACTTCCGGTAGACGCTTCTTCGTTGGTGTCGTTCAGCAGTTTCTTCTTCCGGTCAACGGACTGTGAATATCGAAACTAGGAATCGAAATTTTAACTTTTGAATGATTCTGGGAAAAACGAAAAGTTAGTCCCGGTTCCAAGTGGATACCCAACCCTAATC
Source organism: Hybognathus amarus (assembly GCA_030378365.1). Taxonomy (NCBI): domain Eukaryota; kingdom Metazoa; phylum Chordata; class Actinopteri; order Cypriniformes; family Leuciscidae; genus Hybognathus; species Hybognathus amarus. The sequence continues at coordinate 919,296 of JAQIUQ010002010.1, read as the reverse complement.
ATAATCCCTTAAAAATGTGTAATAGTTTCAGTTGACTGACATTTAATGTTATTAGCATGCCATTCATGCCATGATATGTGAGATTCAATGGACCACCACTGACCTCAGACCTGGTCATGTGTTTTTAGATTAAATTTCAATTAATAACAGTAAATTATGCATAATTATAAGCAACTAACCATAAATCAAACCCTGACCATATAAGTATGTGGTTAATTAAAATCACTCAGTACTTATTTTTATAATTAAACTGCAACAATGACATTAAAGTTAGGGCGTAAAAAAAGTTGTTCATTGCACTGTAAAAAAATAGTTTCATGATTTGTAATCACAAAATTTTTTCATTGTCAAATCAACTTAAATAATTTCTCTGGTTCAGATAACATAATATTTTCAATTTATGATCTCATTCATTGTATTAACTCAATGAACTTAAAATTTTAAGGCAACCAGGTTACTTCATTTTTTAAGTTAAACCAACATTTTTTACAGTGTGGTAATTATAATGTAATTACAATGTAACAAGCACACACTGACTAAATGTAATAACTACGCCAAAACTCAAACAGAGAACAATGGCTTGATTTCATTATCCTGATATCAACAGCAATTTCCTCTTTATCCTAAATCTGAGAAAGAGCACCCATCCATCTATCCATTCTTGTATTGACTGTAAGAGTATAAACTGGTCAAGTGTTTACTTCTCTGCCTCTCACATGCTCAAACACCTCTTTGATACAAGTAGCAGTTGCTTTTCCTTCCCCTCCTCCTTGTCTGTGTGTGTGTGTGTGAGTGTCAGGAGTGATAAGAGTGGTATAAGCACGAGCAGTCTGGGTCTGCGCAGGAAGGTGTGTCTGCTGTCCGTCATCGAGAGGGTTCCGCCCACCGGCAGAACAATGGCTTCAGGGGAAACATCACACGCCAGAAAGCTCAGCTGCCACCGACACTGGAGATAAACGGCGGAGGAAATTCACTCTCACACACACTCACTCGCAGCCCACAGATGCATTGTTCCACCACACTCCAGTTGAAGCAGTTTAAAAGATAGTTTGGCACAGCTGATGATTTTTGACACACACACACTCTCAGGGTCTAATAGCTAAACACTTCCAAGTGCTCAAACGGTATGAATTGCACTGCATTAGATTGCAAAGTATGCAAAATTATAAACAAGTCCTCAAACCATGTCTTCATGAGTAAAATGACTGCGGGATCAGAGCCATATCTGAAACCAGGGGGCTCATTTATAAACATAGCGTATAAACCGTCCTACATTTGATCTTACAATAATTTCTTCAATCAAGTCTGCTTAATTTATATAGCGCTTTTTACAATGCAGATTGTTTCAAAGCAGCTATACAGAGATAACAGGAAAATACTGCAACAAAGCTTGTGTCTCAGAGGAAAATAGCGTCACAGTCCAGCTTAAGTAAGAAGAGTGATGGTTCATTTTTGCTGTAAAAGTTATTAATCTAGTTAATGTATATAGAGAGCCACTCTTGAGAAAACAGTGATTTCATCATCCAGCACAGTTCAGTTCTCATATAATGGTGTCAATGCAGGAAGATCAAAAATATTGTTGAATATCAAGTTTCCCCAACTAAGCAAGGCAAAGGCTCGGACAGTGGCAAGAAACCAAAACTGAATCAATGTACTGATGATTCATGTCAAATATGTTTATATAGCGCTTTTTACAATATAGATTGCATCAAAGCAGCTTCACAGTATCAATCAAAACATAATGACAATGTTCGTTTCTTAGTGGAAAAATCCACGTTTGGTACACTCTTAGAAGAAATAGTTCTATTTCAGAACCAGAAATGGTTCCATCCCCCGCTTCATGAATGGAACTCCAAAATGGTTCAATATAGAACCATTTTTTGGTAAAAGTTTCTATTGGCCAAGTATGGAACCCCAGGGTTCTATATACAGAGGAACCCTTTTTTAAGAGTGTATAGAACCTTTTAGGGGTTCCAAATACGTAGCGCTGATAGAACCTTTTAAGGTTCTATATAGAACCTTTTCTTCTAAGAGTGTAGAGCTGAGAAATGGTATTGATGATTGGTTAATTAATTTTGAATATCCCCAACTGAGCAAGCCAAAGGCAACAGCGGCAAGGAACCTAAAAACTCCATCAAGTGACCTAAAGGTGTCCTAAAACTCCATCAGGTGACCTAAAGGTGTCCTAAAACTCCATCAGATGACCTAATGGTGTCCTAAAACTCCATCAAGTGACCTAAAGGTGTCCTAAAACTCCATCAAGTGACCTAATGGTGTCCTAAAACTCCATCAAGTGACCTAAAGGTGTCCTAAAACTCCATCAAGTGACCTAATGGTGTCCTAAAACTCCATCAGGTGACCTAATGGTGTCCCAAAACTCCATCAGGTGACCTAAAGGTGTCCTAAAACTCCATCAGGTTACCTAAAGGTGTCCTAAAACTCCATCAGGTTACCTAAAGGTGTCCTAGAAACTCCATCAGATGACCTAAAGGTGTCCTAAAACTCCATCAGGTGACCTAAAGGTGTCCTAAAACTCCATCAGGTGACCTAACGGTGTCCTAAAACTCCATCAGGTGACTTAAAGGTGTCCTAAAACTCCATCAGATGACATAATGGCGTCCTAAAACTCCATCAAGTGACCTTAAGGTGTCCTAAAACTCCATCAGGTGACCTAAAGGTGTCCTAAAACTCCATCAAGTGACCCAATGGAGAAAAAAAAAACACCTTCGTGAGAACCCAGGCTGAGTTGGAGGCCAGTTCTTCTCTGGCATTTATGAACTAGAGGCCGGATTTACAGTAACTGTAAGGTAAAAATGTATATGAATGTCTATAAACAGACTTTACTGAACCTGTGATAAACACTGATGGCGTTCACATGAGCATTAAGAATTGATTCTATAGTTATGTGCGTTTGAATATATGTGTGTAGGTTTGTAAATCCCTACAAGAAAAAACTTGCCCATCTATCAGATATGTAATCTATAAATCGCAAATGAGGTTGAAACTGTGCATAGCTGAGTGGTTTCAGATCGTTAGTTAATGTTATTAACATATTTAAGAGCACCAGTCATCGTCCAAATCCTTTACCTGAGAACAGCGAGCGGCAAGAATTGCTTTGATTTTCCAAACACCTGTAGTTCTCCGACTCTCTGCTCAGAAAGCACTTTTCCACGTCAAAGACTGTTCTTATGAATATGAATGCTGGGGTGGATTTTAGTGTACACACACTCTAGGGCCTGGGTCCACAGACAGGACTTTGGTCAAGCCAGGATGAGAACTTAAGGACTTAAGTAGTTTTAGTTTTGCATTAAAATATCTTGAATGTAACTTGACACCCTTGCCTTATTTAGTATGCACGGTTCTATGAATATGCAAATGAGTCCCGCCTCCACTCACTCAGCTCAGAGATCCACTCATTCCATCACACGTTGATCTGATTGGTTACAAGGTCATTTGTGACGTCAGAAACACCAGCGATTTCAAACTATGTTTTTGAGACTGTCTTTGGTTCACTGCATTTTAAGGAGAAAATACTCAGCAATGCTGTCGACTTGTGAATTTACACATGCTTTGTCTAAAGCATATTAACAACACCACACAGACACATAAACAACATTAAAAGCTGGATTTTCATTTTAAATAGCTACAGAAATGCGTAATAGGCTGAAACCTTGTCTTAAGATGCGGGCGCATTTACCATTGTTTGACGAATTTTCACTGAGAAAATCAAGTTATATCACGCGATTGGGAAAGATATGTGGTATTTCAGGGATTCACCATATTGACCAACAGAAAAGCGGCCTGGTTTGAAAGAGACTTCCGTGTGAGTTCTGTAAATCTCTGCGCTATTGCCAAAGATTGCCGACCACATCTTCAGGGTTACATCATTGGTTAATCTATTTCTTCATTGGAATACATTACAATTCTATGCTCAAACTCTCAAACTCGATTTCTACATCCTCATGAAACTATACACTCTCTTTGCGCCTATGTTTCTCTGTGTCACACTGGCATGTGCTGTAGCGGTGCTTATACATTCCTGCAGTGGCTTCCATTACTAGGGAGGAAATCTAAAACCAATCATCCAATACAAAGTGAGGGTGAGATATACTGTGAAAACAAACAAAGCACCCCAGCTTGTTGATTTAATGCGTTTGTGGAACACGATTGCTGAGAAAACTCTGAGCCCTGCCAAAAAACCAACACGGCCTTCCACTGCGGCTCACTCTCCCCTCTGCTTGATGAAAACAATTATTAAATCTGCACCGAACTGCAGAATAAATATGCCAGACTTGAAATCACACATTTTTCAGGGTCAGTCTTGTGAGAAGCCTGTTGTGGACATTTCTAAAAGATCCGACGAAACGCAACATGAAACGAACTGTCAGTCATCTACTGAGCGTTTCAAAACTCGACTTGTCAAAAAAAGTTTCAAAGCGTGAAAATAAACAACCGCTCGTCATCCTTTAAGCTGAAATCCAACCATCCAGACACAATAAACTGTGCGCGTATATATGCAGACGGAAATATTTGTGAAAGTCCCTGTGGTCCCATGAGGCCGGCGAGTGGACAAATGCAGTGCATGATGGGAGAAGTGTGACATCATGTGCACGCGTGGGGCGGTGGGGGAGTGAAAGTCACCATTTATCACTGGCCACCGAACATTTTGAGAATCATAACATCCTGACAGGAAGATCTTGTGGAAAATTATCAGATGGGCTTTGATGAGAGGCTCGGCTCCTCTCGGACGGGATCCAGTTTCTGTTCGCTGACCCTGCTGGAGTCTCTCTTCTTTGTTACACGAGAGACGGGATTTACTTTGCTCTTTTTGACACTTTATCATTGACATAATGATTTACTATAATATATATACCATACAACATTTGGATAACGCTTCCTTTTACAGTACAGTACTTACAATGTACTTACAGTGTACTTACCTAGAAAGTACTGGCTAATATAAGGTAAATACATGGAACAGGGGTAGGTTAAGGGGTAGGTTCAGGGTTAGTACTAGTTATTACCAAGTAATTGTAGTTCCTAAAATAAGTACATAGTATTTACATGGGTGACTGGGCTGTAAAAGGAAGCGTTACCCACATTATTTATCATGTCCCTGTTACATGTACTAGTAATAACAGTAAATTATGCGCAACTAACCCTAATCCAATCCTAACCTTTTAGTAAGTACATTTATTACACAGTACCTAAATACATAATTACACTAACAATGACACTTTAAAATAAAGTGTAATTACACTAAGTAAAATGAATTAACAACATGTGGGATAGGGTTTGATTTATGGTCCGTTGCTATACTATTTCACTATAATATATTTAGGTTACAGGTTATTTTGGTAACATTTGACATGTAGTTAATTACATACCACTGACCCTAGAGTAAGTTAATTATTAGGTAACACCTTAATTTTACAGTATCATTGTTACATGTACTTACCATAGTAATAACAGTAAATTATGCATAATTACATGTAACTAACCCTCAAGCAAACCCTAACCCTATAGTAAGTACATGTAGTTAATTATTATTACTCAGTACTTACATATATAATTTCACTGTAACACGGACACCTTAGCATAAAGTGTAACTGAAAATTCTGTTTCTTTGCAATCAACTGTGAAACTTACCATGAATATATCACATTTTTCTTTTCCAAGATCTTTCTCTTGATTTAGTTTTAAAAACCTTGCAGTGGCTGTTCAGGGTATCAGATTTTACTCGTAAACATGACGAGGGACATGACTGTGTTTTTCCCTCATTCTTCTTTCATTTGGGAACAAAGGATGGTCCTTCCTGTTTTACTGAAACGCGGTGCCTCGGTGGCTGCCAACAGCGAAAAAGCCACGAGTCTTTCTTAGCCCGTGTCAGAGGGGTGAGACGCGGGGCATTGTCTTATCTCAGGAGGGCATGGACCTCAGCCAAGCCTGTCCTAGTGCTTCCTATTTTCACACCCTGGAGCACCTGCCCTCCACGGAGCATGACGAGAGTGGAGCAATGAAAGGCATTCTTCTGTCAGGAGTCATCCACACACCTCACCTTTCAGTCAACTGCAGCGACACACACACACACACACTGCCTGGTGAACGCCTCTTTCTCAAACACTCAATGGTGGGACCCAGAACTGAGCCTCAACAAAACGTTACACTACACTGCAAAAATTAATATGCTCTATCTAATCAATAGAATTGTGGCAACAAATTACAAGCAATATTATTAAATAAATTTAACAACTTAGAATTGAGTAATGATTAATCAAATTATTCCTTAAAAGTTAACCATTTAACAATGAGTAAAACTTACAACAACCAAAACAACTTAAATTGAAGTCACCATTATGATGATCGGTGTTTGTTTTAGGTTTGTTTTAAAATTACGGTTTTCTCCTTCAGTGATTCTGCTTGTTAAAATCAGGCGTGTTCAATGTTGGCAATATAAAATATAAAAAGAGTTAATTAATCTTTGATATCTGTCTGTTAGTGAGATATTTTTGTTACATTTTTTGGTGTAAACTTAACTCAGTTTAAATGGTTAACTTTAAGGAGTAATTTGAATAATTATTACTGAATTCTAATTTGTTAAATTTATTTAATAATATTGCTTGTAATCTGTTGCCACAATTCTATTGATTAGATAAAGCATATTAATCTTGACAGCAGACAGGGCTGTCAAATGAACTGAAATTAACACATGGTAAGATGATTCATTTTTTATCTCTAAAACGTGCATTTATATATAGCACATTTTGTCGTCACCTTTTTTTAAGGCGCGCTTTACACAATAGACATTGTCTCAAAGCAGCTTCAAATGACATTATTAATTGTGGGTTTTTTTGGTTCCACTTTATTTCGATAGTCCACATTCTACTAACTCTAGGTAACTTTTCAACTACATGTCAACTAACTCTCATTAGAGTATTAGGAGACTATAGTAGACGGTCAGTTGACTGGTAGGTTATGGTTAGGTGTTAGGCTTCGGGTTAGTAGAATAAGTTGACTTGTATTTGCCAAGTTACTTATAGAAAGTAGAATATCTGTTGGGGGACCAACCAATTAAAGTGTTATCAGATATTAAGCAGACAGTCTACTAATACTCTAATGACAATTAGTTGACATGTAGTCAACTAGTCATGTAATTTACTTATAGTTAGAATGTCTAAAGTGGACAAAATAGTGTTACCTTTTTTACCACACTTAATAAATGTGCTAAACCCTCGTAATGCGTTCAAAATCTGCAGGTCTGTAAGCTTATAAAACAGTTATAACTCAATATTTAAAAATAAAATAATATATTGTATCTGATGAACAACCTTTCATTAAATGATGAATGCATGGAAATGTAAAAGAGTTCAACGTTACTGTGTTATTACCGTGTTATTACTATTCCACTCTAAACGCGGGAATGTTTTAACTTAAATTTGGGTCAAATATGGGCAAGCCTAAATGTTGGGTTAAAAATGTCATTTCAACTTTCCCTTTCAACTGTACTTTTTTTAAATTGCATTTTAACCCAACATTTGGGTTTGTCCATATTTGACCCAAATTTGGGTTAAAGCAACCCAGCATTTTTTAGAGTGTATTATCTACCCCCTTAGTATTAATTAACACATGATTTTGTTTTCAAATTTCATATTTTATATGAAATGCAGACAAAATACTTGAATTATATTTTAATATATAATATATGACATTTATCTGAGAATTACTAGAATAAACTACATTGAAATCAATGGATAAAACTCAATTCCTCATGACTGCCACAAAACAGTCTAAATGTATGAAACCTACATCCATTTTCTATCCAAACATATTAATTTAACTTGCATAAACTTTCACTTTTAGATGAAAAAGATGATACATTTTCAATGGTTCATCAATTGCGTGCATATTCCAAAAAAAAGAAAGAAAAAGAAAGAAAAAAGGAAATATATATTATATATTATATACACAGACAAATGTAGAAAATATAATGTCATACTGCACTGTGAGGGTGAGGGCAGCTCTAGTAGTTGAAAGTACACAATAAACTCACAGTATGTGTATATAAGAGACATCTTCTGTGACACTACAGTTTCGACCACCTAAGGAACAAGCTCAACACATTTTAGACCCTGCATTTAGTGTCATCCACTTGTGATCAGACTGCCGAAAATGCAATACACTCTTAAATAAAGCTTCCAAATGGAGGCTTCATAGAAGAACCATTTCAGTGTCTCACAAGAACCTTTCAATGAAGAGTTCCTAAAAGAACCATTTCTTCTTGGTGTGAAAAACATTTCAATAATCTTTTCCACGATAAAGTGCCTTTATTGTCCACTGGACGGTACCATCATTATGGAAAATTAGATGGCCATAAATGTTTTCTAAAAAAAAAAAGTGTCACGTCCAACATAGTCGACTCTAATATTTTCATCTTCACATTTTTTTTCAGCTGATTCCCAAAGCCGGCATAAGATCCGCATCACTCCATTGTGCTGTTTTATTGGCTGACAGCCAGCTCATAATCTGTGTTAACAGGGAGTTATATAATAACTCATCCAGTAAAAACACTGCCTGACTAATGAATTGTCCTCAGTTAAATGTTTCTCTGTCTAAACATTGAACAGCTCCAGGGGTAAACAGAGTTACTCTTCAGACACAGCTGTTACCCTGAATGCTTCACACACACACTTTCAGAGACACTTCAGGGGGAATTCAGTGAGAATAAACTGATAGAGTTGTTTGAACACACCAAAACGTGCTGAGCGGCAATATGCAGTAAAGTGATATTACGTGTTGGCGATATTACGTGTTGGTTTTTGCTATTTTATAAATATTTCGATTATGGCTAACGAATAGTGAGCATTCAATAGTAAGACAGACGGTTTTAAATCTAAAGTTGTCATACTAATTAATTAAGACACGTCACAAATAAGTACAAAGAAACGGCAAGTCCTTTACGAAAAAGAAAAATATATGGGACTATACTGGAAAATACAATGTGATCAAATGATACACTTCCATATAACTAGTGATTATATGCTTCAACATACTGCAATGCATGTACACTCTAAACAATGCTGGGTTGTTTTAGACCAAATCTGGGTCAAGTTATGGACAAACCCAAATGGTGGGTTAAAAATGTAATTCAATATATTTGAACCCAACATCAACTTTCACTTAAACTGTATTTTTTAATCACATTTTTACCCACCATTTGGGTTTGTCCATATTTAACCCAAATTTGGGTTGAAATAACCCAGCATTTGTTAGAGTTTTGATTTTCAGTATGAGTACGGACCGTGAAAGCGGGGCCTCACTGATCCTTCTGGCTTTTTGGGTTTTAAGCAGGAGGTGTCAAAAAAGTTACCACAGGGATATTTACAGGGCGGATAGAGATACATGTGTAAAATATAGTTCTATGAAGACAAAAACTGCACAGCATTTTGACATGTAACAAAGCACTCACTTTAATTCATCGCTCTTTCACGGGTTTACATAAATCTGAACACATATTCATAACATGTTATCTCAATTTATTGTTTGCATAGTTTGCACATTTCTTATATGCAAATATGTGTGATGGTATTATAAGATAAAAGTGTTTACTGAAACATTGTTTTTAAAAAGAAGGGATTTTTGGACAATCTTGCTAAAGTCACGGTAATATAGTGTAGAAGATAAGATTTAACAAATATAATATATATATATACAGTCAAATATTTGGTATAAATAACTATATATCACAAAATATACTTTCCTCATACTGTAATTGTGAACAGCATAATAGTAAAAAAATGTATTTAAATATATTTGCAGTGTACCCAGAGACCCTATTAATACATTCAATTTACATATGCCTACATTACCATATATACATATTTTTTTATGTAAATTATAAATACTTTGTTAATATTAACACTATATTCTATATATTTTCAATATATCATTTAATAGATTGAACCATGATATATGGAAATATATTTTCTTTGTGTGAGGGTAAAATATAAAATTTTTGCATTTTTAGATTTGCGAATTTTTTAACTTAACAAAATGGTCCAAAGGAAATTCAAAGGAAACTAAAACAATGCTAATATTGCACTTGGCACACCAGTAAAAACTGACATTTTATTATATGGTCATATGGTGTTATGGGCCATCATTAGAAGTCTATCAACAAATGCACATGATATCACATGAAAAAGAAGTTGTCTTTTCTCCAATGGTGCCATATATCTGAATGAATCTGCTTCTCAAACAAGGACAAATGTAGGGCGGGGCTTGATTTTGTCTATCAGGGAATTGGAGAGTTGTGGTTTGCTATTGGCTGATCTGGAACCGTTTGCCGCTGAAATTGCTTAACGCACCAGTGGGGCTCGACAGCCTTTTAGACAAACGGTTCGACACGTTCGGCACGTATGGTTGGCTTGCGGAGAGTTTGTGAGATAGTGAATTTCTAACACCGACTCCTGTATAATGGAAATCATTCTGAACATCAGCTATGCTAATTATTTTGCATCTGCCTTTCTGCTGTTATCTCGGGACGTTTGTCCCGGGAAAATGACGTTCGTCAGGTCCAGTTTGTATCCAGCCTCTCACGGGGATCTCAGATGCCCAGACGCCTGTTTGAGAAGACCAATGCCTGTGATGAGACGACTAGACGCTGGCGATATGTTATGGCTCCATATTATATATGAACAATATTTATATTTAATATTTATATATAAACAATATGAATGTAAGCCAGAGGAGAACTGGCCCCGACTGAGCCTGGGTTCTCCCAAGGTTTTTTCTCCATCCAATCTGATGGAGTTTTGGTTCCTTGCCACTGTCACCTTGCTTTGCCTTGCTTTTGGCTTGCTTAGTCGGGTTTTTACCATTTAACAATATTACTTATCTGTGTTGTACTACTGTCATGTTATCACTGTGAAGCTGCTTTGATACAATCTGTATTGTGAAAAGCGCTATGTAAATAAATGTGACTTGACTTGACTTGATCTCATGTGATTGACAGGTTGCTCCGCCCTCATCATCAGAGGAGAAGAGATGCTGCAAGACAGAGGGGAAGATATTCTGATTCAAGATTACAAAGTGAATTTAAGAAAATAATGATTTCAGCCATGAGTTCTGACATTAGAGACATCTCTCCTTTAGCTTTCACATTCATGTCAATGCCTTTATGCTCAACAGCCTTAGAAGTTCATCATGTGGTTCCTAGACTTTTATTTCATTGGCACACAAATTGATGGAAAAAAAAATTAAATAATATATTACAATATTTTGCAGCAGACATAAAAAAAATCAGACATATTTCACATTATTAAGAGTTTTCACAAAATATCAATGCAAAATACAGTAATGTTTGTAATTTATATGTTGCTTTAAAATAATATAAACAGCTGCTTTTAAATGGCTGTCAAGGGACACAGGCTTTTCCCTCAGAGTGGTGCAGTTCCAGTCTCTTCCAGCAGGGGCGTCACTGCAGAGTAAACCAGCAAACCCTGAGCTCTGGGATCAGTGCTAACTGAATATAACATTTCAAGGATTTTTCATTTGGATTGAAGTTGAGATATCACTTATAAAGGACACGAAGTTGGTATTCTGGCAGGCGTCAGAGATTGGAGGAGATCTTGCTGATCAAATCTTCCCCAAGCACATACAAGCAGGGCCGGTTCTATCCCTTTGGTTGCCCTAGGCGAGATTGATTTTAGCGCCCCCCCCCCCCTTATTATTATTTTATTTTTGGTACGTTTAAGCATCATTTTTTTTACGACTTATTTGTTGGCCAGTTGTGGTCTGTGCAATATTAATATTAAAAATTCTAAACCTAAAATTGTGTATTATGTACAGTATGTATGTTATGTATTGTTCTACTATAGTAATGAAAATTTTTACAATAATATATTGCATTTTATTGGTGTCAGCCAATGTTGCCCACAGCAACATTACAATAGTGTAGATAAGTGTACAATGTTTTATAATAATAATTTATTCTATAGTGTCCAATCCATTTAATTAATTTAACATATTTAATATTGGGTGCATCCAAGTTAGGCCTATTTTAACTTTTTTAACACAATAGGTACTTTCCCTGGTAATTAGTTACTTTTATAATGATTTAATTCAGTTACTAACTCTGTGAGAATTTGTGAGAAGTAACTGTAACTAATTATTTTTTAAGTAATATGCCCAAAACTGATGATGAGTAATTATTAAACTAAACAAAAATACTCTTATAATCACTCCAAAACTTTAACAAGTTGAAGGATCTGTAATAAATTGTTTATACAAATGCTACAAATAACATTCAAGGATATTTCTATCATCCTACATAGCTGCATTGTTTTATCTGTGTAATGTAATATCTTGTAGATAAATTACAATTATTACCTGGCTGCTACAACTAAGGGGGTTTCAGAGTCCCAAATGTTGTGCATTTTAATGTTTAATTCATTTTTAAATCAAATTTAAATGTTAAATTCATCAATCTGCTGCAATTCAGTGTGCAAATTGAACAAAGAAAAATTCAAACCTCTATTAGTTACAGTGTCTACATTACACTTCAACATAATAGGCTATATTGTAAAACAAATGCAATGAAATATAAAAGAAACTTTCATAATTAGTTTTGTACAAATTTCTATAAGTAAGCTATAGACTTGGAAGCAACTCAACGTCGGCAATTAAGCAAAACAAAACGAATGGGCTGCCGATGTACGAGTTGTATGGGCCGTTAAGACAAAAAATAATAAAAATAGGCTATGAGAGGTCTCGGCCCAAAAAGCACGTCGGTCACCGGGAATCTCAAGTAGGCTGCTACGCCTGATTTATTGCGTTTGACACTTTATGGCTGAGATGAGAAGGCTAACCTTTAAACTGGACTTTCTTTTTATTTTGTTGCTTTCTCTGTGTTCGTCCCTGTGGACCAGAGGGTTTATTTATACCGCTTCATTTCCGATCAACGCGACAGCAGCTGAGCACTTGCCCAACGTAACGCAACCCCCGGAAAAGAGTGGACAATAATCATCAATTCAGTCTAATAATCAGTAATTAAGTAATTAAACGTGTGGCTGAGGGGCGCCTTAGGATGTCCATCTTTAATAAACGTTTTTCTTTTTTCATTCTAACTCTGTGATTTCTCGATCAATGGGGAGTAGCAGAGTAGGTCAAGGGCGACGTCAGAGCGCGCGCCCGCGGCGCCCCAACACATTTGGCGCCCTAGGCAACCGCCTAGTTCGCCTATAGCAATCGCCGGCCCTGCATACAAGACTAAACCAATGTCAGCATGTCAATTCATACTTGGAACAAACTCTGAAAGTGTCACTGAGCTGTTATTAGCAGGAAGCTGCATGCTCGTTTTGTTATTTTCCACTCTCTGCTTGAAACAACAGACATGACAAAGCACACATTTGTTATGAATTTAGGGTTTTGAAACTGTTTTAGTAGATTACATGGTGTGACATCATGACCACAGATTGCTGTTCAGCCTAAAAAAAAGAGCTTCCGCTTCCAGCCAACAGCCATGATGAGCCTCGTTTTTACATATCTTTGTTCGTTTTAGTCAAGGTTTTTAACTTTTATGTCAATAATAATTTCTTAAAACTCATCTTTGATAATCAAAATGACATTTAAACAGGTTTTCCAGTGAAATAATTCTTAATTATTTTTTTGTCTTAAAATAAATTGAATGTAACTCTAAGGCCTAGAGTACGAGGAAACATGCAAAAATATTTGTAAATATGCAAATATTTTTCCCGCCTACCTGAACCCATCACTCAACTTTACTGTAGTAAACTGGTTTAATTGATGCTTACATGTTTGAACCAGAAACTGATTCAGAAGAAGATGATAAGGGAAATGTATCAGAATGGTAATGCGTTTTATTTACCGTTCTCTACAACGTCAGACAGATAACTGATATGATTAACCTTTGGCTTGTCTCAGCTAATAATGCTAATGCTAATTTAGCTAATTTTGTCATTGTTTTGGAGCACACTAGATAACAGTAAGGGGCTAACATATTTAGTCTATACTAAAAGCTTAAAAAACTTACATTTTTATGTCTTTGATTCACTGCAGTTTTAAGGAGAAAACACTCTGCAATTACTTATAAATTTACACATGGTTTGTCTTAAAGCACATTAAAACACCTATATATATATATATATATATAGTCACAGTCATTAATTTAATAACATATATTTAATCATGTCACAGTCATTAATATTAGTGCTAAAATGTTTCTGTAACATCGTTAACACTACATTACACACACACACAAAGACTGGGATAAGCATTACGTGCAACTTCCATTTATGTATTTTCACAACGCAAGTTACATATTCTGACTAAAATTTAGTTTACAGTTCATGTTTGCCTGTGAATTTGCTTTATTTTCTGTACAGATATATAAGCATATTATATTATGTGTGTTATGTTTATGTGTACAGGCCTTTATATATATATATATATACAGCTATGGAAAAAATTAAGAGACCACTGCCAAATCAGCAGTTGCTCTGGATTTATTATTTATATTATAAATAATAAATCCAGAGCAACTGCTGATTTGGCAGTGGTCTCTTAATTTTTCCATATGATATATATATATATATATATATATATATATTATATATATAACTGGATTATTCATGTCAAACAACATTTGAAAAAAAAAAAAAAAAAACGTACTGTTGACAAATTATGACCAAGACATGAGCAACGTACTTATAAAAATGTATGGGAATGACATGAATAATCCAGTTATATATATATTATATATATATATATATATATATATATATATATGGAATGACATGAATATATGTTATATATATATATATATATATATATATATATATATATATATATATATGGGAATGACATGAATAAATTTGCAGTTATATATATTATATATATATATATATATATATATATATATATATATATATATATATATAATATATATAACTGGATTATTCATGTCATTCCCATATATATATATATATATATATATATAGTATATATATATAACTGGATATATTCATGTCATTCCATATATATATATATATATATATATATATATATATATATATATATATATATATAACTGGATTATTCATGTCATTCCCATACATTTTTATAAGTACGTTGCTCATGTCTTGGTCATAATTTGTCAACAGTACGTTTTTTTTTTTTTTTTTTTTTTTTTTTTCAAATGTTGTTTGGTTTTCATGATGATGTGTCTTTTTTAAACTGTTTTCACTTTCATGGACAAAATTATAATACTTAAGTCCAGTGATCCATGCGTCTCGTCAGACAGATTTATGACACGCATAATCAGCAGAGAGATCGAGATCAAGTCTCAGCCAATCAGAGAATCTGTGCCTGAAAAACCTGTTTCCATTAATGTTGTTGACTCTTTTTATTGACAGTCTGAACCGTTCAAAAATTCACAAATCTTAGGATAAGGATTGGAAAATGTAATCAGATCTGACCACTGGGCAACAGTTCTTAGCGTTTGTGTAAGTTCTTGACAAGAATTCACACTGAAACTGCATGAATTTCAGGTCGAATCAGTTCTGACATGTGCTGGAAGAAGCCCTGGTAAGTTTCCAAACAAACAACAACGCTTCTCCTCCAAGGAATTAAAGAAATGCAAAAGCTCTGCAAGATTTGCTCAGATGTGTTGTGTCTGTCTAACAAACACCCCACCCACCCGTTGACTTTTTGGCTCACATTCTTCTTCACTGCATCTCCGTCATCAGCCGCTGGAGTTTTTCAGAGTGATGAGGGCCTCCCCCATCTCCACAACTATGAACGCGTACGATTACTCTTCTGTCTACCTGAGGCAGCCAGACCAGGGTTAATGCGGTTCAAATAAATCAAAGTTAAACCCCAACTCATCTTCTGATGGTTAACCTTGTCCCATACATCCTACAAGATGTATTGCTGGACTGTTGTGACAGCTCCAACATAAAAAATGAACAGCAGGCTTTATGAGGCTTTAAATGACGAAAATAAAAATAAAAAAATCGAAAGATTTGGGCTCCAGGAGAGGGTGTTAAAGAGTGCAAAGATATTTTGGGTTCAGCAATGGAGCAAACTCAAAACAGAGTCGGCATTGGCCTGGAAACGCTGAGGATTTGACAGAGTCCAGGGCACGTAGGCCAATGGCTAATTAATCATTCCTCTGGACTGGCCGGGATAAGATAATGAGGTCTTTAAGTGGTGATTAATTCACACCAAAATAGAGCGTCATGTCAGTTCCCAAGGGAGGCGGGATGGGGATTACATAGTGACCTGAGTTTATGGTTTCGGTAGGGCGAACTTGTATCACAAACCCAGTACTTGGGAAACGCACTGTTTAGGTTTATAACTACATTTCCACTGCAGGAACCTTCCCCAGGAGATAGGGACTTTGGGGTGGTACTGAGTGTGTTTCGACCGCAGGAACCAGGGTCTAAATGAAGTTCTGGGGAAAAAATTCCCTTTTATAACAAACACCATTTTTAAAAGTCAGTTGTGGTTTCGAACAGTCAGAGTTGTTTGCTATTCGAATATCCATTGTAAAATAGACCAATTTTCAGTTGGTAAACATGGTGATGTTTTTATGTGGGCGGAGCTTAGGTGGTGGCAAAACGATCCCCTTGGCCGCTTCACTAACGTAAAGTCTGCAACTTTTGTTAGCTTGTTTTTAACAATGACTGGAGAAAATACAATTTTATCTTAATGTGCAAGGTCACTCACTGTCCAGGACCACGACTGTTATTTGCAAAAGTTAATTTTAACAGACGGAACCAGATTGGACGACCTGTACAGTCATTGAGATCTGACAGGATTAACGTTAACGCTACTTCCGTTTGAGCGGCCTGACTTCTACACCTACCTGACAGAGAAACGGAGGGCATATAAATCTTATGCCTACAACTATGTGCTGAATGGCCATGTACAAGACTTATGTGGTACAATCTGTAGTCCTGCCTTGCCAGCGCCAAGAAGACGACAAAGTAAAGAGTGACATTATGTGCAATTTTAATCAGGTGAATATTTCTAGAAATAAAAAAATTGCAGATAAAGCATATTCATTTTTCATTGATTCTTGCACCCAACAACACACAATGACATTTAATAATAAGTAGAATAATTTAAGATCCTTATTTAGCTGAATCTGTGCTGGTTTGTATTTGCCGCCTCCAGTTTTCCCTTTGTTCTGCCTCCAGCTAGCGCTGTGGCGTAACTGTGACGTCGGCTGGAAATTGGTCTATTACCCAGAACAATTTGTCCAAGGAACTTTTCCCCAAAGACCTGTTGCTGTCTGGGTTTCCATTGCGGTCTCAAATACAGTGAAGATTAGGTTAATTATTCCGGTGACATAAGATTGATTCTGTAGATAAGATACTTTACAGTTTGTCCTCCAATAAAGCCTGAATTTCGTAATCCGTCAAATTTTTTAACTCCATTGTTGATTAGAACAGCACACAACTCTTACTGCATGCACCGCAACATACTTTTAAAAATGGTGGTCTAGACCCTGATCCTTCTGGTTCAGAAACCACGAGTACCACCCCAAAGTCCCTAGTACCTGCGGTGAAAACAGCTAACAATGGGCTTTCAAAAATTTGAGGCTTTATTAAAGGGCGGGTTGACTGCGATTTCACTTTTTTCATTTTAAATAGTGTGTAATGTTGCTGTTGGTGCATGAACAGTCTCTGCAAAGTTGCAGCGCTGAAAGTTCAGTGTAAGCAGAGATATCATCTTTTAAAAATCAGGAAGTATATTAACTACAAAAACGACTCGATTGGGACTACAGCTGGGTTTTACACGTCACTAACCCATAGATTTGCATCAACCCTCCCTCGGGAATATGCAGAAAAGGGCATGATCATATTTCTGCGGGCTCGTCGAGTGTGATGTGTTCACCAGCTGTCAGGTCTTCTGTGTTTCGGGCTTCCACGGACGCTGTACTCCGTCAACAATGGATACAATTTATGTTTGATTATGTTCCTGAAAATGACGATCATAATTTAGCTCTCTCTGCTGAGCATTTTACGGAAGACAGCTTCCAGAATACAGCTTTCAAATGTCACGCGTTCGGTAACAGAACTCCATAGGATACGTGCACGAGCTGCCAGTCCAACGCATTCTCATCCTTTAGCGTTATGTAGAACGCTATATGACAAAACGGCGCCATACTACGCACATGGCACCCGTTATCGTTAATATAACATGCGCTGTGATGGGTATGTTTAAGTGTGGGGTAGGGTAGGGTAGGGTAGTCTCATATTACGCAAAAGGATTTATGACGCCTTGAGTTCACGTGTTATATAAACGATAAAGAGTACCATGTGCGTCGTATAGCGCCGTTTTGTCATAAAGTGTTCTATGTGAGGCTAAAGGATGAGAACGGGCTGGCCAGTCTCTCTCACTCAAACTGTTGTCCGCACGGCCCGTTATATGCGCTCTCCTCATGCCAATCACTGAAATCACAGACAGGTGTTTTTCATTTGAACTTGACCCACTTATTCACCGCTCGGCTCCGTCCGTCCGCGCTCTCACACAGTCCCACTACAGGACCTGTACATCTGGACCAGAGCGCAGGCACATTTCGCCCATAAAGGTAATGGGCGTTAACCTTCCGGACAACGTGAGCGACAGTTTAGCCAATCACCACCCACCGGCCCAAACTAACCAATCTGAGCCCACTGACTGTTTCTGAGGGAGTGATTTCATAGAATCAGGAAGTCAACTGCTTGTTCAGGGGACAGAGGAGAAAGCGGCTTACAATAAAGGTGAAGTTTATGAAAAATAAGATTTTTAAAAAGAAAAAACACAAATACATGTTATATTGCACCCCATAAACACAATCATGCAAAGACTAAAAGCAGTCAGCCCCCCCTTTAAGCTTATTTGCAGAGGACGAAATCCAGCGGGAACTGGGAAGCTGCACACAGTCCTGCGTCACCGGACTAACTTGCCTAGTCTTTACGTTACTTTAGACCACAATGGAAATGCACACAGGGGAAAATATGCTGGGACAAATTGTTAAGGGTAATTTCGTGTGGAAATGCGGCTGCTGTCATGCATAGGTCAAAGGCACTGTTGGATATAACAGGCCTGCGGTGCCTTCCTCACCTGTGTGTTTTTCTGGCCTGACAGAATAATTCTGTGGAATTAATTAAGGCTGTTTTCACACTTGGTTCATTTTATTCACTCAAACCCCCATTCCTTTACCAACAAACTTTTACACCTTTACTCTTGTCGGCGATTTATTTGATGACAAGCTATAAGACATGAGAGCATACGTAAATTATACATCTTCTGTTGTGCTTTCACACCAGTCAAACCAACCAAACTATGGCCCCAAAAGATACAAATCCAGAACAAAAGCTGTAGTGCAAAAGAGGGTCCCACTTTATATTAGGTGTCTTTGTACTAACACTTAAAGGGATAGTTCACCCAAAAATGAAAATTCTGTCAGTATTTACTCACCCTCAAGTTGTTCCAAACCTCTATGTGTTTATTTGTTCTGCTGAACACAAAGGAAGAAATTTGGAAGAATGTTTTAACAGATCTCAATCCCCATTGACTACCATAGTAGGAAAAAATACATACTATGGTAGTCAATGGGGATTGAGATCTGTTTGATTAAAACTTTCTTCCAAATATCTTCCTTTGTGTTCAGCAGAACAAATAAACACATAGAGGTTTGGAACAACTTGAGGGTGAGTAAATACTGACAGAATTTTCATTTTTGGGTGAACTATCCCTTTAAGCTTATCATTTGATACAATACACTTATTATAAAAACACTGTTGCCACTTTCATTTATGGTTGTCTTATATATATTTTTATTTCTGTTCTAAATACCGGCACATTTTTAAAGGATTTGGTTTGTGAGAGTGATGGAAAGTAAAACACATAGCCGGTTCATACACAGAATGTCTTGTTGCTGTTAAAAATGCAAGAGCAGGTCAGAGGAGCGAATAAAAAAAGAAAGAAAAAACTTTTTTTAAAGTTAACGTATTATAACTTAAACGCTGGATTTTAAGAATGTTGTGTCATGCGCGAGAGGTGTGTGCAGCGGTTAAAGATGAAGTTTACATTGACAACAATGGAAAAGTAGTGTGGTGGACTGGAAAAACATATAATACATAATGTTTATACTATGATGCATTTTATATTAGGTTACACTTAGATTTTTTTATTTTATGTGTTACAGTGTAATTAGACTGTTAACTACTAAACATAATTAACTACTTAGCGTTAGGGTTAGGAATCAGGGTTGGTTTAGGGTTAGTTGCATGTACAGTAATTATACATATTTATAGGTAGTACTACAGTAACTATATGTAACTTGTGTAACAAGGACAATGCGCTATAACGTGATACCAGATTAGTTTTAGGGTTAGTTACATCATTTATTGTTATATATATATATAACAGTTCATGTGATGTGTAACAAAGACAATTTAATCTAAAATGTTACCGGGTTAGGTTTAAGGTTGGTTGCGTGTAATTATGCTTAATTTATTGTTATATTTAACAGTAACTACATGTTACATGTGTAACAAGGACAAAATAAAATGTAACCTTACCTTATTTCTGAATGTAATAACAAAATATGTCTTAGATGCAACTGAACAAAGGCAATATTGATTTAGGTATGACTAATTTTCCAGAAAATACTGTAGGTTATAAATGTTCTTTTGTCTTTTACCGCATTGGAACGTTTTAATAAATATGTCAAGCCTGTCAGTTTGTGGTTAAAGGAAAAGAGTGATTTGCATATGCGACTGTCCACACCTGCGTCAGAAGTGACATCCAAACATGACTGAGGACGTGCACAACTAGCTTAGCAGTTTGATGGTCTGCAATATTGAAAGGAGACGGCCATGATATAAATCAGATCGAGACCCCGAGGCAAGCTGAACACAAAGGATCTTTTACCCCGGCTCACGTACCAACTGATTCTGTGTAATGAAGCTGCGGTTTAATGTGACAGTCAAAAAAATTGAAGGAGAACTCCCTAGTTCACCTCAAACCACCAGGCCGTCGAGTCCTCGGGCGACGAACGCACCCACAGGTATGCAAGCAGCTTCGCTTCAGTCGACTACACACGTGCATTCTTACATCTTTATCATAAGTAACATATGTAAGGCTATTTGGTGCTTGATAACATCTAATGTTGATTTAAGTGATAAACAGACAACAGTTGCACAGAAACCACATCAGTTTTTGTTTCATTCCCCTTTTGCTAGAATTTGAAAGTTGGCACCAGCACTTATCCATCATCATCCATTACAACGAATCTGTCTTTCACTTTCAAACTGTTAACGTCTATTTGGAATTGGCAAGCTTGCAGCCATAACATTCTTCAAACATATTTTCAAATCTGCGTGATGATCGTTGGAGACGGTAGTTGCCATTACCAGTCGTTTGTGTCAACAATAGCGTCCAAGAACCTTTAACATCCATGGAAACGTCCAAAAGTACTCCTTTAATGTTCTTTATGAATGGAAAAAAGTTGATTCTTTTAAGATCTTCTCACTGAAAAGTTCTGTGGCATTGTTGTGAAACCCCGTTTTTTAAAACTTCATTGAACTTAAGTTGACGACGGTGGAGTAATATCTTCAGCTGGTTCATTCATTTGAGTTCAGATTTTGTTTCTCAAAAAAAAAATGACTGATAACGTGTTTCTGCTGAGAGTAAAGAAAGTGTTTAACATTGAACTTTATTAAGTACATGTAGTAACGTTTAACTATGTCAACAAAGAACAAATGATAGCAGGGCTTGATGTTGTTCATGAAGAATTGATTGCATATTTGAGGTTTGCTAGTGGCTGATCTCATGTGATTGACAGGTTGCTCCGCCCTCATCATCAGAGGGAAGGGAAGTTGTTTTGATTCAACATTACAAGGCACATAAAATAATAATGATGTGCATGGATAAGTCATTTATAAAATGCTAAATGACATAAAAAAGTAGGAATTGTCCATTTTGATTTCATGGTGTCTTTAATGCAGTCTTTAGTTCCTGTATTTTAATAGAGCTCAAAGAATCTCTTGTCTCTCTCAATATGGAAAAAGATTAATAACAGAGAACAGTACCGAGAGTGAAGGATATGATCTGGTCCTGCATGCACTGTCAGCTGCAGGGCTCCCCGAGTTTCAGGTCAAAGGTCATCCAGCTGCGAACCCGCCCGCTCTCATGACACTGCAGTTGCAGACATCGAGGTGTGGGGTCCGCGAGCACATCTGGTTCTGGTTACCGCCAGACAATCCAGGCTTTTTATCAGCCTCATCAACAGCACGCTCGCAGGTACCAGGGTGGCAGTGCATTTCTCAATCTGCCAGTGACAGCTTTAGTGTGAGCCACAGATGCTGGCTTTACAGCGTGTAGACTGCAATATATCACCATCTCCAACACATACAATATGCCTCTGGACAAAAAAGTGCATTTTTGTGCAAATGAACACACAAGACATAAATGAAACATAGACATGGCCCCATATTTTGATGGTCCCCTTTGAACATTCTGTTAAGTAATGTTGCAACTACATTAGAGTCATTAGAGTATTAGTAGACTCTTTATTTTGATGCACCTCAACAGCAAGATCGTATTTGTTTTTAATTCTCCGTTTTTAAACGAAAACGCAGTAGTGTGGACTGGGCCTAACACTCTAATGAGAGTTAGTAGACATGCAGGTGCAACATTACTTATAGTCAACAAAATGTGTTAAACGGACCATAGTAAAGTGAAACCAAATGTAACGTAGACACACTTAAAGCTGCAGTCTGCAGTTTTTCCTCTATGTCGCCATCTCTGTTCGAAATCTGCAGTTGCAGTTCTTCACAGAATTACTTTACATGAGTTGTACTCACGAAACCCTTGGCACGGCACAGCGTGGATGAACACGATGTTTGAGGAGAGTGTGCTGCAGTCAATCACCGCACCGGTGTGGATACTGGCATTCAGAATCACAGATTATTCTTTTTTGTTCTTATTCTCAAAAATAAAAACGTATGAAAAATGGCTGCCTGCATTGGATACAATGGTTACACTTTTTATTTCGATAATCCACTTCAGACATTCTACTAACTATAAGTAAATTTGCAACTGCATGTCAACTAGCAGTCATTAGTGTCACGCTTAAGCAAAGTGCGGTGTATGCGGGAACACTATGAAGATGATTAATGTTAACAGACTTTATTAAAGGGGTCGTTAATGAGTTTTAACTCACTCGCATATGCAGCGACTGTCTTCTTCCACAACCAGGCACTGCACAATATTTTGTAAACGGCATGTTTATTGCTCGCTAGCTCAATCCGGTTTGTCATCACGAGGTAAGCCTATAGTATTTAGCTATGCGTGTAATGCACGAATTGGTGGGCGGAGCTAAACCGGCCGTGTTGAAGTAGGCGTTGATCTTTTTGACGTCATAGTTCCAAACTTTAAAAAACGAGTCGTTTGCTGGGGCTGGTGTCAATAAAAGCTTTTATTGGACTAACAAGGACGTTTTCAGTTCTGAAACTTACAGGATATTCGGTAACACTTTACAATAAGGTTCATTAGTTAACATTAGTTAATGTATTTACTAACATGAAATAATCATGAGCGATACATTTGTTACTGCATTTGTTCATCTTTGTTAATGTTAGTTCATGAAAATACAGCTGTTCATTGTTTGTTCATGTTAGTTCACGCTGAATTAACTAATGTTAACGAGATTTTTTCAAGTATTAGTAAATGTTGAAAATAGCATTAACAAAGATTAACAAATGCTGTATATGTGCTATTCATTATTAGTTCATATTACCTAATGTAGTTAACTAATGTTAACTAACGAACCTTATTGTAAAGTGCTACCAGATATTCTTATAATATGATGGCCTTAGATGTCAAAAGCTCAAGGAAAATTTGATTTCTCAGTTCATCACCCCTTTAAGAGAAGGAAAACATAATATGTAGCTGACTTAATTTGACCTGTTTATGAATTACCTGTCATTTATGTATGACTGACAAATACATGTCAATTTGCAAGCAATCACATGATGTTTGCTGAGTTGCTCTGAACCCCTCCACCTCCCCAGCTCCACCTGCCTAGACCGGGCATTTATTGTGGGCATTTATTGTGTCTATTTTTGCAGCATCAATATTATATTGTACATGTTCACAGCAGTGTATCTTTGCATCTAACAGCAGTAGCAAGTCCACACTAGCAAAATTTAACAGCGCATCCGATCTAAGACCAAATACATTCGTTTTACCATATTTACTAACATGCTAAAACTATTTTGATTGTTGTCATAAATATATGCAACAAATGCAACGTTTTAATATTTTGTTATCTAATGCAGTGTAAGTAAGACATTTCAAAGTGTTGCCCAACTGTCTAAATACCCGTGGCAACAGTGAATAATCCAGTGTTTCATAAATTGGTGAAACATGTGGAAGGTATGCATAAGTGACAGCTTAATTCGCAAAGATAGAGTAAAACACCCACCTGTGGATGTAGTTCCTTCACATAATTCCTGTTTTGAATCTCACATCTCTCTCTTCCCTTAAGGCTGGTGATAAATCCATGCTTGTCAAACACACATTATGACAACTTTAATGATATACTGCACCTACATTAACCGAATCCCAAAAGAGTTTTGGAAAGCTTCCATTGGGTGTTTACGGGGTGAGATATGCAGTCTGCCACTTGCAAGTGTGGCTTTTTGGATACACAATACACACCATACAAGGAATGTGCGTTCCTGCCTGGCCTTCTATCTCAGGTTGTACTTTTATCCAGTACTTATGCATGCTTAGCAGAATTATTTTGCACCTGCAGGAAAATCCCCATATCCATAAACAGGGGGCACGTTTCGGTGGGAACTGAACACTGGAATCATTCATCACTGTAGTGGATGATTATTTTGCCAGGGTGCCCGCTCAGAAATCCCATCCACCAAAGGCTTTACGTTAGCATTTATGTTGGGATATTGAAAATCAATCCTAACAAGCAGCGCAGAAAACCCGCTAATCGATTCCCAGTTTCTGCTGAAGGAGATCAGGGGGAAAATGCACCCCAGATGGAAAGCATTCCTGTTAATGGATGAGTTTGTACATCAGAATAGCTTGGAGCCAGCAGTTTTACTGGCGGAGGTCTGGAATACCTGGATGGGCTATCTGTTAGCATGACCATTCATCACAATGGCAGTTTCTCAGTGAGTAGAGTGCAGCCTGCCATCTTTGTTCAACTGCGCGCACGGATCACTCTGGAGCCGCGGGGAAATGAAGTCATGACAATGGTGAGTGACGGATGGCACAAACACCCACAGTCCTTCAGGTTATGCTGAGCTGAGATGCCAAAAGCAGCAGATATGGAAGAAGTCCATTTCACACTTTAAGAGCCCTCAGAAACTAATTGATAACTTAATAGTGCTAATCTTGAACCACCTTGGAAGTGACAGTGACATTTAATGTCCCCATGTGGTGAAAATCAAGTTTGTAATGTTGTTTATACATCTATAGCCATGTTTCCATCCACTTGTCAATTCGAATTATCTGAAGTTCGATAAAAAGAACACATGCGAGTAAAGCTGGTGAAAGTGTGTTTCCATCAAACTGCTTTAAAGCGAACAAAAACCTGTACGTAATGACGTCACATGCTGTTTTGCGATCAAATTGGTATATTGAATTGATTTGAGGTGTTTCCATTCATTTTCGCACTGAATCGAACAACATTCAAGCAAACTTTTGCTAACAAAGTTTTGTTAGACAAAACGGATTGCGCCATCTACCAACAAATGATCAATATTTCACAAGTTGAAGCCTAATAATGCTTATGTGCCAGCTGATAGCGACATATGAATGGGATAATGTATGCGAGGCGGTTGTTGAAGGGGTTGTATTCGCTATAACAACCGCCTTCGCTATATATTATCCTGCTTATTACATATAAATCAAACAAATAAATCAATAATTTGACACAAAATATTGACTTAAAAACGAGTTTCTTGCTTTAAAAACGAGTATTGCTTCTGCTAAAGAAAATAGTCTGTTCCGTCTCTGAACTGCGTCCATGGCAACAGTGTGTTATAGCAGCGCCGCAGTCTGTTAACCAGAAATAACAGACCACATTATACAAAACCCGATCACACCAAATGCATCTTTATAGCACGCAAGTGTATTGTCGTGTAATATATACGCTGAAAGTGAGTTTTTACGTGCATTTGATACGCATTGGTTGGTTAGGTTAAGTTTAGGTGTGGGGTGGGGTGCGTGTGTATTAGACGCTTGCTAGAATTAGTGGTGTGGGGTGCGTGTGTATTATACGCAAATGAACTGCGTATCAATTGCACGACAAAAACTGCGTCTCATATGCACGTAAAAACTAATTTTCGCGTATATATTACACGACAATACACATGCGTGTTATAGAGACGCATTTACATGAGAACAGGCTGTTATACATTAGAACTCAACCAAGCCACGTAAAAACAAGCAAAACTAACCTAAGAAAACAACAACAACGCTATAAACATTGCTATGATGATGCTGATGCACGTAAATGCCCGACGACAGCGGAGGTGAATGTGGTGTGAAAACGACAGCTCTGGGAGATCCTGGTTCTGAGACACTTCACGGAAACCCTTTGGTTGAAGCTTTTTTTTTTTTGCTTTGTCCACTTACATCTGTCTTTGTTGACATCCGCCATGTGTGCGCAAACAGACTGGCCGGAAATGAACTCGTCTTCTGACGTGTTGCAACCATAAAAGGGCATAAAACTTAATCACAATTCATTATTTATTCGGCAAATAACGTTTCCATCAGCTTTTATCGCTTTAGCCTTATATCGATCAAGATAAAATCCAATGAGACCGAACGTATTTCATTTGAGTCGATTTTCAGTGAAATTTCATCGAATTTTACTGTTTCCATAAGGCATTTTTCATTCGATATCACTTAATTCGGATAAAAACGTGTCGAATGGAAACATGGCTTATGTAGTGTTTTTAATATGCTTTA
The DNA here is from genome assembly GCA_030378365.1 of Hybognathus amarus. NCBI lineage: Eukaryota > Metazoa > Chordata > Actinopteri > Cypriniformes > Leuciscidae > Hybognathus > Hybognathus amarus. The sequence continues at coordinate 892,281 of JAQIUQ010002010.1, read as the reverse complement.
AGACAGAGCATGTGTAAATTCATAAGTTGACAGCATTGCTGAGTATTTTCTCCTTAAAACTGCAGTGAACCAAAGACAGTCTCAAAAACACGTTTTGAAATCGCTGGTGTTTCTGATGTCACAAACGACCAATTAGATCAACGTGCGATCGTCAACCAGTGGATCTCTGAACTGAGTGAGTGAGTGGAGGCGGGGCTCATTTGCATAGTCATAGAACCGCCTACAATAAATGAGTCAAGGGTCGAGTTAACAAGCGCACAAAAAAGTGCACAAAAAATATTTCAAGGAACAATGTTCAAATATGTCATTTTGGTGATCAAAGATGAGTGAATTATTTACTACAGGGGGATTTTAAAGGTTGGCATGTTGAAGGGCAATACTAGTCCCTCAGTTGTACTGAATGTTCACTTGTGTACTTCAAAAAAGTATATAAAACATAATTTGCAGACATTATAATATTAATGAAATAAAACACTACTTGACTTAGTGCTTTTGAAATGCAAACTCTGTATTGATGTCAAATAATTTTTTTTCCTTAAAATACATTTAAAAAATATATATTTTACCTCACTTTAAAGTGCACTTATTTTGATGTGTTGACTAACATATTTTAATTTTAACTGTTTAACTGTTTTTTTAACTGTAATTTTAATTTTCAAATTTTAACTGTATTATTTGGTGTATATATATATATATATATATATATATATATATATATATATATATATATATATATATATATATATATATATATATATATATATATATATATTAATGTACTTAATTGCAACTTTATTACACATATGTAATTATGAATATATTTAAATCCATGACAGGTTTCAGTAGACATTATATAAATAGTTTACCATAAATATATAATTATTTTGTTTTAGCCATATTTCAGCGAAAGTTGTACTAATTGTATTTAATGTACATTTAAAGTATAATAATTTTCGGTAAAACTTTATTTTACAGTGTTCTTGTTACTTATGTTACATCTACTTTATGCAAATATGTGAAGAAAAAATGTAATGTAATATGCATAATGACATGAAACTAACCATCAACCAAATCTTAACCCTATAGTAAGTACATGTAGTTAATTAATTACTCAGTACTTAAATACATAATTACACTGTAACACGGACACCTTAAAATAATGTGTAACCTAATTTTCATTTAATTGGAATTAACATGCAATTAAGTGCAACATTACATTCAGTCAGCATTCTTTCAAAGTATATTATTTCCATAACATGTACACTTAATAATTTTGCTTTAAGTGTAATATTCAGTAATGTTGTAGATTTAACTGCACTAACACTAACCAGAGTCACTTTATTTCGATAGTCTACTTTAGACATTCTACAAACTATAAGTAATTTTGCAACTACATGTCAACTCACTCTCATTAGAGTATTAGTAGACTGTTAGGTTATGGTTAGGTGTTAGGTTTTGGATTAGTAAAATAAGTTGTACTTGCCAAGTTACTTGTAGTGTGTTGAGGAGCATCACAATAAAGAGTTAGCAGATATTAAGCAGAGAGTCTACTAATACTATAATGCCTTCTAGCTGACATGTAGTTGCAAAGTTACTTAAAGTCAGTAGAATGTCTAAAGTTGATTATCGAAATAAAGTCTAACCGAAAATTTTAACTGAATTGATCTGGTTAAAGACAGTTATTGAACTGAATTGAAACAACTAAATTAACCTAACAACACTATTGTTTCTTTAGAACTGCTTTAAAAGCTGAAATTGAATTGGTTTAATAATTGGTGAATTGTACCACATTGACACTGTGAAGCTACTTGGAAACCCTCTGTATTGTATAAAGCACTTAATAAATGTGACTTCTTTTCCACAAGGGACACAGACTCTTCAGGATTCTTCCTCGACCTCATTCCGATCATGACTTTACTGGCATCATTTCCATGTCATCAGCATGCTATTGCAGTTTGGGCCTTCAGTGTAAGCCATTATTTACCCTCCTGACACCCTTCCACCCTGCTATCAGACCCCCCATGACCTTTCCTAACCCACACCACCACATGCCACAGCTTCCCACTGACAACCTCGGACCTTTCCCAGAAAACAGCCCCTAAACCTGTCACCGCCTTCCCTGCATTGATTCTGATACCATCTATAACGCCACCTGCACAAAAATACAATTTTCAACATTACATTCCTCTAAGACTTTCCACAACGCGATGCTCCTGACGCCAGAACGGCTGAACAGATGGTGTCACGATTCAGTTCACCTCTCCAATTGGTTTCTTCACCCTTGATCTCCGCATGCCTGGAAATGCAAATGCGGATCTCCACCTCCGTCACTGTCACCAAAAGCATAAATGCTAACATTCGGCGCTCAGCGGTCCTGCTAAGACCACCTCAAGTGAAGTCACGAACGCTTTCGGGGGTTAGTGTACGAATGCAAGCCATTTGCTCAGTCCTCACCGGGTGATGGTGTGAACGCAGCCGTCAGGAAGGGAGGAAGAGCTTTATGTTCTGCTCAGCTAACAGGCCTGATGATGAGCTCCAAATTGCTTCCCATCTGCACTAATAAATGGCAGCAGGTGATGACACCTCAAGTGCCATGAATACCTTGAGCACAATTCAATGCCATGGACAAATTGGGGTTTTATGTGTTGTAGATCAGAATACAACTCACAGTTCTTCTCGGGTCTTGTTGTCGATTCCTCAGGGTTTTTCTTGCACAGAGATCAGTCTCAGTATCCTGTGATGAGAGTTGTTTCAGATGTTGATTCCATGGCAGAACATGAGATCTTGGCCAACGAATTGATGCGCGTCTTCTTGTCTCCTCCAACACACCCAAAGACTTCCAATGAATGTTTTTATGTTTTGAAAGATGTTTTCTGTTCAGAGGATGCATTTATGTGGTTTAAAGCTAATAAACAGTAATATTGTGAAATATTGTTACAATTTAAAATAGCTGTTTGCTATACTGTAAAAGAAATGTACTCCAGTGATTAAAGTTGAATTCTCAGCATCATTACTCCACACTTCATGTCACCCCTGATAACACACGTACATCACAGAGATGTCTATTTGATGTGCATGTTTACATCTGGAAGACTTATTTGTTAGAGTGTTTGCTCATCTGCAATACGTCTACAGGACATTTCCTGTCAGATGTCAAATAGACGTTTAGAAGATGTCTTAAGATGTAATGATTTAGAATATATGATAAACTGACATCTTAAAGATGTCTATCAGATGTTAGTAAACAGCAGATGTTTTCCAGATGAAGTGATCTTTAACAGACATCTTGCAGACGTATGTGTGCTATGATCCTTTAGAAATCACTCTAAAATGATGATTTGATGCTCAAGAAACATTTATGCAGTGTTGTGGAAGCTACTCTGAAACTGTAGTTTGACAAGCTACAAGCTACTCGTAAGTTAAAGTAGTTTAACTACAGTCAAGCTACCCGTTTAGAAAAGTAGTTAGCTACACTATAAGTTACAATCAAAAAGTAGCTAGCTACATTGAAACTACTTTGCTTTTTGAACAACGTATATTATAAATAACTGAATAAGTGTCTGAGGAATGTTTTAAGTAAAATATTTAGTGTTTAAAACAAGGCAATGCAATTACGATTTCAAATTGTATTGTTTTATTACACACAACACTAAAATATCTCTGACTGTTTGTCAAAAGTGCAACAAATAGCCTACAACATTGCAAGAATGAAATATAGCCTACATCCAGACGTAAATTGTAGAACATTTTCTCAAAAATACTGATTGAACTTGGACAAATAAGGCCATGGGTAATTAACATTAGTTGTTTCTCCATCCTCCAAATCTGCCGTCACGTCTTGCTATTATTATAATATGGGTGTGTCAACCCACTTCTGTACGTCAGTGAACCGTTAGCCGCAAGATTCGTGATTAAACAACAGGTGGCGGTAATGGCAAAAATGAGTTTGTAATCTAACAAGAAGAAGAATATCCTTGCATCGCGCTGATTCGTGCAGGCTCGACAATGTAGCAATGTAGCTATTGCTCGCGCTACTTGCTGCAAAAAGTAGTTAGCTACTGGAAAAGCTACACTTTTAAAAAGCAACTGAGCTACTGCCAAACTACTGAAAAATGTAGTTAAGTTAGTAGCTATGCTACGTGTAGTTAACTACTCCCCAACACTGCATTTATGATTATTATCTGTGTCGAATATTACTGTGAAAACACTGACACATTTTTCCTCAAGATTCTTTGATAAATAGAAAGTTCAAACGTTCTTTTGTAAAAAATAAATAAATAAATATATACAGTATAATGAATAAAAATAAAATCGTAGACACTCCACACTTTTGAAAAGTAGTGTATAAATGTTGGATAACACTTTAGAATACCGTTTCTTCATTAATCAATAACTGCACAGGTATAAATGAGTAACACACTTCTAACATCCCAGTAACTACTATTGACTAAAAAGAAACTCTACTGCATTCAATGGAGTGCTGTGACTAATTTGTTAATCAGAGTTTCTTGTTAGTTAAGAAAGCAATAAGCCCTGTGAAGCCGTGATTTACAGTGACTTTAGAACAACGACATTCTAAATTGTAAAACTGTAAAACACGGCTTATTGCTTTATTAACACGAAACTCTGATTAACAAATCAGAAAAAAGGGGTTTATTGCTTTTATAAAAAGGTTACTCCATAAAAATATTTTAATATTTATTTAAACACCAGCAACAAAAAATATAACGTTATAACACATGTATTCCTCCGCCAAGCAATGTAGTTCCAAAGAGGTTGCCAAGCAACACACACAGCAGCAAACAATCGGCAGTTGCGCAGTAACACTAAGGCTGCATGCAAAATTGTATACTATGTGAGTAGGTACTATATTTAAATAAAAACGTACTTCGCGACCGTTAAATAATTACGTTCTATACAGTATGAATATGGGTAGTATGAATGAGTCCGGACGTACTACATGCGCCATGTTGCTGTCAGCGTTACATACGCTGTCACAACAGTGCGAAAATTTAAAGAGCCCATTCAACTTCACACTGTTTTTAGTTCTGCTTTCTGTTTTCATCTGCGTTTTACGCCGCCCGAGACAACAATCAAGAGTAGGTGTCGGTCAGCTGCCGCAGATCACGCCTTTTGTGGAATTTCGAAAGTAACATTTATTTACCTAATAAATTTTACCTCATAAAACACACACACAACCCCTATGAACAATGACAGATGTTGATTTTTGGCAAGGAAAAAGCCATTTATTTGCTTGTGATATTACCATCGATAAATAAACATGGATGAAATAATAGAGATACGCATGTGTGTCTGTGTTTATCTACATTACAGCCGCGTCTCCGGTTACCGCCATTTTCAAAAATAACAACAACAACCCCTCTCCCGTGGCATAATGGGATAGTAAAGTGTCCATCGTATGCGCACTTCAGAATCTCGCCAGAAGTAGTAGGTCATTCGGGTACTTTTCGCATACTGTTTTTCCAATTCTATGATTTCGGACATACTACTCTGCGCCGTACTGTTTTTCGCATGCTATATAGTAGGGAAGTATTTGATTTCGGACGCAGCTTAAATGTAATGCACTCACAGGTGTGTGTGTGTGTGTAACACTAACGTAATGCGGTCGTGTGTGTTTGTCGAGTAATTTACAACGGCTTCGAACGTGGCTCAACCAACCAGAATTAAGGACGGATGTTTTTTTACTAGAATGTTAATAGTGCGTTCCTCATTAGTTCCTGCAGATATTCATTAATGAAGGATCAGTGTTCTAAAGTGTTACCCTACATTGCGAGTAAGACTAAGAGCTGTAAACACAGTATGGTAACACTTGATGTTCTTTGTGAAGTATGAAGCCTGGTTTAAATGCTTAAGTGATATGTTTTCTGCGTCGCAGCTGTATATTCAGCGGTGGGATTGAGGGAATGATTAGGGTTTGAACTTCCACAATCTTCTTGTCACCTAAGAAGGGAGGTTTCTCTATCCCATAATGTTCATATGATCTATTCAAGGCCAAATGTATGAAGTGCTAATCAGCCCCCAGCGCTCCCTGACTTCTCCACAGTGTTTGTGACGATCACCAAAGCGACCCAGTTGGTCAAACATGTGCGGGAGTGTTTTTCTAGGGGTGGGGGGGCAGGAGGAGGGCTAATTAGAAGTCATTCACCAACTATGGGGCCAAATGGAGCAATTATCTGCCCCAGTGAGTAGATAATTCTCCCCATTCATCTGTCACCATCCAGGCTCTGACTCATCACCTCCATAGCCCCTCGACACCTCCACACACACACACTGTTAACCGCTTGCTTGTGTATCCAGCAGTTTGTCTCTGACACATAATGTCCTGAATATGTGACTAGATATTAATTAATATGAGGTGGGATGAACCGTGATGAATGTTAAACCTATCCTGTCCCACGGCGTGTTAGGAAACATCAGCGCAGGACATTTTTACTTGGTCTCTGACAGAGGAAGGGTTTCACATGCAATTTTCCTTGATGTGATGCCAAGGCATTTACAGATAATGCAACGCTAAAATAACAATAACAACAATCATAATAAAATCTTAAAATGTGTAATGTACACAAAATAGTGCAAATGAGTTTTTGATGGTGCAATTCAACCTAAAATAGCAAAACAAACAAAACAACAAACAGTTGTAACAAAACAGTTACAGTTACTGAAATGATTATTTAAAATCAATTCAAATGTGTAAGAAATAATTACTGAATTAAATATATATATATATATATATATATATATATATATATATATATATATATATATATATATATATATATATATATATATATATATATATATATATATATATATATACACTACCGGTCAAAAGTTTAAGATCGGTAAGATTTTTTATTAAGAGTTTTTAAAAGAAGTCTTTTCTGCTCACCAAGGCTGCAATTTTTTGATAAAAAATACACAAAAAACACAGTAATATGGTGAAATATTATGACAATTTAAAATGACTTTTTTATGTTAATATATATTAAAATGTAATTTATTCCTCTGAAAAAAGCTGAATTTTCAGCATTGTTACTCCAGTCTTCAGTGTCACATGATCCTTCACAAATCACTCTAATATGATGATTTTATGCTCCAAAAACATGTATGATTATTATCCATGTTGAAAACAGTTTTTTACATTTTTATTTCAGGATTCTTTGATGAATAGAAAGTTCAAAAGAACAGCTTTTATCTGAAATGGAAAGCTTTTGTAACATTAAACACTACCCTTTAAAAAGTTTGGGGTCAGTAAGAATTTGTATTTTATTTTTGGGGGAAATAAATAAGAAATCAATACTTCTATTCCACAGTTACATTGATCAAAAGTTACAGTAAAGACATTTATAATGTTAGAAAAGATTATATTTTAAATAGAAATAGAATCTTTTGAATCTTTAGAATCTTCTGTTCTTTTGAACTTTCTATTCATCAAAGAATCCTGAAATAAAAATGTAAAAAACTGTTTTCAACATGGATAATAATCATACATGTTTTTGGAGCATAAAATCATCATATTAGAGTGATTTGTAAGGATCATGTGACACTGAAGACTGGAGTAATGATGCTGAAAATTCAGCTTTTTTTCAGAGGAATAAATTACATTTTAATATATATTAACATAAAAAAGTCATTTTAAATTGTCATAATATTTCACAATATTACTGTGTTTTTTGTGTATTTTTTATAAAAAAATTGGTGAGCAGAAGAGACTTCTTTTAAAAACATAACAAATCTTACCGATCTTAAACATTTAACCGGTAGTGTATATACACACACAAATTATGACATACAGTACATACACACATCCCTAAATGGATAAACAAACAAGCAAACAAATACATAAATACACAGATAAATAGATAAATACATGCATATGCACATACAGTAGATAGATAGATAGATAGATAGATAGATAGATAGATAGATAGATAGATAGATAGATAGATAGATAGATAGATAGATAGATAGATAGATAGATAGATAGATAGATAGATAGATAGATAGATAGATAGATAGATAGATAGATAGATAGATAGATAGATAGATAGATAGATAGATAGATAGATAGATAGATAGATAGATAGATAGATATAAATAATATAAATAATAAAGAAAAACATTAACTTTTAATGGTGCTCCTGGAGATCAGGCTAAACAAACATGCAGAGACACCACAGCCACATTTCTTATGCAACCGTAATTATACATCTCGTGCATCTTTATATTTGGCATCTGTAATGTGATGAAACATGAAGATGGGTTTTTGACAGTCGAGAATAACAAAACAAGCAGAGCACATAACTGACCGTAAGCACTATGTGTTTAATTTGTGCTGATTCGAGGGTGTGAGAATGATAATGAGTCCCTGCCATCATCATCATCATCATCATCAGGAGCGGTTTCAGATCTGCTGAATGATTGATTTGTTGGGCATATTTATGAATTTAATATAATTGCATATTATTTTGCTCTTATCAGGTGAAGAAGAGGACCTGGTGTGTGGGTCACGCTTCTGTAAACTGCTAAACATGAACATATAACATGTTAAAATATGTTTTTTGTGTGTGAATGCTTTGCCGTCCCTCATCACCCCATCATTGGCTCTGAATGCGTTCCTCAGTATAAGAAACACCACTGACGAGTCCTCAGACGTGTGGGATAGTTTACGGTGTGCCGGTGAGATGAGTGTCACATGACCGCGAGTGCTTTCAATCGGGTCCAGTTGTTCTCTGATTCTGGAGGAAGGGAGTGGAGGAAAGAGAGGGTGAACACTGACACGACTGATACACAGTTTCAATGCATTCAACAGACAGCAAACACACACAAGACAAACATTCATGCTTGATACCTCAGGGAAATACCTTTTTCAGTGTATGTGCAATTACTGAGGCTTTGGCAACGGCTGAGAAAATCATTACAACTGCACTGTTATTAGAGTTATTCAGCAACACTTTACAATAATAACTATGAACACAACAGTATTTATTCATCTAATGTGTCTTTACTAATGCATTTTATTTATTAAAAGTGGTATCTGTTAATAATTACTTGTTAGAACACAATAACTAAATTTAACTAACCTTAATAGATACTATATGCTTATTGTTTGTTAACTAATGCATTAAAGGAGTAGTTCACTTTTCAAAAAACTTTTGCTGACAATTTACTCCACCCCCATGTCATCCAAGATGTCCATGTCATTCTTTTTTCAGTTCGAAAAGAAATTAAGGTTTTCGATGAAAACATTCCAGGATTTTTCTCCATATAATGGACTTCAATGGGAACCAAACGGTTCAAGGTCCAAAAGACAGTTTCAGTGCAAACTGTTCAAAGGGCTTTAAACGATTCCAGACGATGAACAAGGGTCTTATCAAGCGAAACGATCACTCATTCAACAAAGTTTAAGTTATAAGCTCAAATGGTCGCCTTGCTCTGTTCTGTGATGCGCGTTCTGACTCTCCTGTTCGAACTCGTTCATCAAAATGAACGAATCTTTTTCCGAGTCAATTCGTTCGTTTCGTTCGTTGAATGAACCAAATGACTCAGAAAAAGATTTGTTCATTTTGATGAACGAGTTCGAACAGTAGAGTCACGAACGCGCATCACTGAACAGAGCAAGGCGACCATTTGAGCTTATAAAACTTAAACTAAAAACTTTTTTTAATGAACGATCATTGTCTTGAATCGTTTAAAGCCCTTTGAACAGTTTGCACTGAAAGTGTCTTTTGGACTTTGAACTGAAGTGCATTATATGCAGGAATGTTTTCATCAAAAACCTTAATATCTTTTCGACTGAAGAAAGAATGACATGGATATCTTGGATGACATGGGGTGAGTAAATTATCAGCAAAAGTTTTTTGAAAAGTGAACTACTCCTTTAATTAATGTTATTCTAATGTAAATGAATGAGACCTTATTTACTCAAATGATTCAAATCTACACTTTTTTGTGTAGTTCATTGGATGTTAATATACTTTGTCTTGAAGCAAAGCAAGTGAAGCATCCGCAAGTCGATTCCCTGAAGTGTGTGACATTCCAGCTATTGTTTTCTTTTGTTTTTTTGCAATTCTGTTTGATTACGTCGTTTTGTTGCTCAAATGTTAAATTAGATTGTAATAAAACTGCTGTCACCACACATCTAATGATCACCAATAAACATCTCTAACAGGATAAAGAGAAGGAATGCATTAGCAGTGTAGTGTGAAGATGGTCAACAGCTCGTGAATATGCTAATGACTTCATCAGCAACATGTGAGTTCAGTTAGTGTCAGCTCTCTCACACACACGCACACTCTCTCTCTCTGTGTGTAGACGTGTCCGTGGTGTTCAGGAGGCTGATGGCATGTTCATTAGCTCATACATGTGTGTGTGACGCTCCACTACGGGTCACCTGACACCAACAGTTACGATTCTCCTACACACACGCACACACACACCCCTCCCGATGAGGATTCCAGGCCTCTCAGCTGCTGGGGCCATTAGGGTCCCGGTCCCCCCACCAACCCGCCCTCTCAGCGGGACCAGGGCCCCTCACTGACTCTGATGACTCTCTCCACCGGAGCCGCCGGCCCCCTGGGTGTGTGTGTGTGTTTGCCTGCACTTCACCAGCTCAGCTCCCATGCCCTCCTCTGAGAATCTCTCAGAGCGCATGGTGTGTGTGTGTGTGGTCATAGGTCATGACCCTTCACCTATGTTTACAAACAACTATTTTAACTAAAAGTGAAATTAGGTAGTAATTGACCCTTTGTTGAGTTACAGTCTAAAAACATTACTGCATTAATGACTAATCCCACATTAGCAGATTTTGCGGTAACACTTTACAATAAGGGTGCACTAATATGCATTAATTCATCCTTAACTAATGCACAGATAATCATGAATTAATGTATAACTCATGAAGAACTAAACCATTAATTAATGATTACTGCATCAGCAACTAATACAGAGTCTGTATGATTAATAGATTAAATAATACACAAATTGCTATTAATTCAATGTGTTATTGTGTATTAATTCCTTAATAACATATTTTAGTAACTAATAGTGTAAATTAATGTGTTAATTACCACAATTAGTCAAAGCTATGCACTTCAACTTCCAGTTGTCTGCTTTAATTAATCATTAGCTAATGATTTGCAAAGGTATCATTATGTTATGACTTTACTTGTTGGGGCACATCATTATTTACTAGTCATTTAGTAATTGTAGTAATTTGGACATGAATTTGCACTAACAATGAAGTAATTAATCATGCATTAATGCATATTAGTGTACCTGTCATATTATCTGGAAGTTGAAATACAAGGTTCTGGCTCATTCTGGTAATTAACTTATTAATTAACACTATTAGTTACAAAAATGAGTTATTATGGAATTAATCCACAATTACATATTTAATTAATAACAAATCATGTATAAACTAATACATTAACCATACATACTCTTAATAAGTTCCTAATGTGGTAATCATTAATGAATAGTTTAAATAATCATTAGTTACACATTAATTCAGTATTATCTGTGCATTAGTTAATGCTTATTAGTGCACCCGTATTGTAAAGCGTTACTGATTTTGCCCTTTTTTTATGTGCTTTTATGGATTTTAGCGGAATTACTTATAAATAAGCTACGCTACAGTACCATTCAAAAGAAATTTAAATTAAAAATCACTCACATTCCCCATGTCTAGTAGTTTACCATCTGAATAACAGTCCTGTCTAATACGTCAAACTGTTATATAAAGTAAATGAAAAGGTATTAGTGTTTCCTATGTGATTGATGTCCGGTGTCGCTAGCTGAGCAAAACTACATAATCGCGTTTCTTGGTCCGTCTAAGTCATGTTGGATTTTCTCCTCAGTGTAAAGGTTGAGAGGTCCATCTATCACTGTTTTCCATGTTCGTAGAGTTGGTTTCTGAAGTAAATATATAGGCTATAATCTGTGTGTTTACACAGCTTTTTTTCAAAATGGCGGGGGCGGGTGTTTCATGTTAATAAGAGTAAATGAGTTCCTCCAGAAGGCGTTCCTTGAACTAAAATAGTTTGCAGTTCCTGTGGTGCGAACACGCTAAAAAACTTGTACTTCCGCCATTACTTCTATGAACTATAAAAAAATGTCCACTGGTTCGAAAAAACCCTTAATTTTCCAGAACTACCCGGTGTTAAAGCCCCTCATCAGTAACTTTGCAACTACACGTCAACTTACTCTCATTAGAGTATTAGTAGATTCTCTGCTTAATAACTGCTAACTCTTTATTGTGATGCTCCTCAACAGATATTATCCCTTTATACTAAGTTACTATAAGTCAACTTATTCTAACCCTAACCCTGACCTAACTGTCTACTAATACTCAAATTATGTCATATTTCATGTTTAGTATTCTTGGACTTTTATGCAGTTGCTGTGCCTGTGTTTAATTCCTGTTTGCCTTTGTTTCCTTAGTTACCCTTGTTAGTCTCCATAGTGTTTAATGAGTGTCACCCGTCCCTTGTTATCCTCTTATTAGCCTGTGTATGTCCGTGTTTGAGGCTTTGTTTACATAGAAACGATCTGAAGAGACAACGCAAAAGTGGCGTTGCGCTATCACTTTTTATTCTGCGTTCAGACGAGCATTTTGGTAGGGAAATCCGTGTGCATGTGGTGACGCAAAGTGTGTGAAATTCGACGTAGTGTGCACTCCAGGTGGCTAGGTGGCAATGTGAGGCACCGCCACATAACACCAAGTCCGTGCGCTTTTCCGTTTTTACCCTTAACACGGGAGCGTTTTAAGATTTCCACTCTGGAGGATGGTTTCACTTTTTTTTTGCGTTTTAAGCCCCCAAAAACGCAGTCGCTGTGTAAACGAAAGGCACATCCGATCAAATATGTTTACGTTTTCACTCGCGAGCGTTCTCGTGTAAACAGGGCCTCTGTCCTTGTCTTTACACCTCACTGTAAAGCTGTTGCGTCTCCTGTGTCATCATGTTTGGATAATTGCCATCGTCTCCTTGTTTAGATTACCTTTGTGTGTGTTTGTGTGTTCATGGAATAAAGACTGTTTGCTAAAGATCCTCACCTCTCCTCGTCCCCTGCTAATGACTGCTGGCTGACATGCAGTTGCAAAGTTACTTGTAGTGGAATGTCTAAAGTGAACTATTGAAAATACAGAGCATCTAAAGATCCTAAGCAAAATAAAGAAGCCTTAAAAATGTGTAATTATAAAAAATCATATTAGAGTGATTTCTGTAGGATCATGTGATTGAAGACTGGGGTAATGATCACTGGAATAAATTACATTATATACATTATATGAGAGCACAATCTAATATATATATATATATATATATATATATATATATATATATATATATATATATATATATATATATTCAAATCTTTAAATAAATCCTGATAAGTTCATGCCACAACAGTAACATTAGTGTAATTAAAATAATATCAAATAAAACACGTGACTAAATAGTTAGTGTTTTGTAAGGGAAAAGTTCACTTCCACTAATGCAATCGCTTTCAGATGATGTTTTTTCTCCTTTTACTTGACTGTGAGAAGCATTTGCCTTGATTATGATTCACAGTCTTGTCTTCACCGTTTTAAACCACATTACTGTGCATGATCACATTTTACTGAATGTTACCTAGGCCAACACGTTCTCATGAAATGCGGATCTATAGCACGAACTGTATTTATTGTGCAATTACGTAGAAACGAGTTTTTATGTGCATGTGATACGCACTGTTAACCTTTTCTTAAGATTAGTGGTTTGTGTACGTGCTTATTATACACCATTAAACTGCGTAGCCTAATATATGCACGGATGAAGAAAAAAAAGTCTTGCGTAAATTGCATGATGAATAAAATCGTGTTTTAGATACGCACTTTCATTTCATCATCTGATTTTATAGATGAATTTGCTGTTTTGTAAAATTGGAAAAATAAATAGTACAATAACAGTATGAAACAGTTTCACAAACAGTCTTTTAAACAGTATCATTATTTCTGTCTTACAATAATTCAAATAATCAAAGAAGTACAGGAATAAAAGTTTATAGTTCGGATATAAACACTAACAGTGTACAGTAGCAAATAAAATCGCCATTTGAAAACAACACGACAAATAAAGATTTTATCAATTACCTTGTTAGGCCAGTAGGTGGCGACAAGGTTTTTCTTCGAATCATTCATTCAAGAAGATTTGTTCAGAAAACACTGATTCATCCAGTAAACAAGTGAAGTCTAAGGCTATGTTTACATGGAAACGATTCTGAAGAGAAAATGCAAAAGTGGCATTGCGTTATCTCTTTTTATTCTGCATTTAGATGAGCGTTTTGGGTGGGAAATCCGTGTGCATATGGTGACGCAAAAGTGTGTGAAATTCAATGTAGTATGCACCAGGCGGCTAGGTGGCAAGTGCGGAGCACTGCCACATAACAAAACCAAGTCCGCGCGCCTGCGTACAACCTTCACTGTCAAGCAGACTTTTGCGTTTTTACTGGTTTTTACTCTTTACACAGGAACGTGGCAGTGGAGCATTTTTAAGATTTCCACTCTGGAGGGTGGTTTCACTTTTCCGCGTTTTAAGCCCAAAACGCTGTCGCTGTGTAAACGAAAGGCACATCCGATAAAATATTTTTACGTTTTCACCCACGATCATTTCACCCACGATCATTTGATCGTTCTTGTGTAAACAGGGCCTTCAGCGGCCACCGTTTTCAACAAAAAATGTCAAACTTTTTATGCTCTTTTGCCGTTCGTTTACACGACAGCAGCGTTTTGGTCGCCTGAAAACGCAAACTTTTGAAAACAGGTTTCAAAGTGCACGTTTTTGAAAACGATTCTCCGTTTAAACAACAAAAACGCGAATCTCTGAAGACGATGACTTGATGCACATGCGCATTACGTGTTCAGTCTATATCGCCATCTAGTGGCCGGGAGCAGAATACAGCGTTTTAGTCGTTTCCGCGGATCCGTATGAATGGGGACGTTTTGACAATGGTGTAGTCTGTATGTGGAAAACTCAAAAGGAACAAACTTCTCCATTTTAAGCGTATCGGTTGTCTTGTAAACGTTGTGTGAATTTCAAATGAAATAACTATTTTTAAACAGAATCTAGCAATGTACACCTCTAGTAAATGACATGTTATGTTGTTCAGCTGTCTATTCGGAATCCGAGAGAAAACCTCTCGATTCGATCCAGAATGGTGCAGTTGTGGTTCCAGCGAGCGGTTGCATTGATAAACGTGCTCTCTGGCCTCATGCATCACATGTATATTTGCCTTGGCACATGTTTAATTCCCGACTGATGCCGAGTGTAAACACAATCAGAGATTATGTAAAAACATTTGAAGGATTATGTAAAAGTGCAATCAGCCAGAGCCACTTGGCTCACACTTACAGACTCAGTGTTTAACTGGCTTTTTCATCTGGAATTAATAGTCAGTCATATTAAAAATGCATTTTCTCCCCACTGAGCGGTTCATCTATATCTCCACAGATGTTGAAATCACAACGCTACTGTACGGCTCTGTGCGGTGCGAAACTGCCCTCTCCCGTCCTGCATTTCTCTTTGGAAGAGCAGGAATCTCTCACTTTTGGCAAACAGTTTGTCGGGTGTTTGCAGAGATGCCCGCTAGACCCAAATCCACGCTTAATTTTGTGATATGAACTCATTTCCTTGCGGTGGTCTCTGGGTTTTGGTTAATGTAACCCGAGCGCAGGCAGGGCTGGGGAACTCTGGGGGATGAAAGCGGCCCCAAAGCCCTGGAATTAACCCTTCGGGTCAACAGCATTACTCGCCACTATTTAAAGTTAAACTTTAATTTTTTGCTTTGCCGAATGAAAAGAAAAAAAAATTGCCTGAAACAGATTTCAAAGGTCACCTGGAGAGATTTACAGATAATTAAATCAATTGGCAAGATTCAAACCAGAATAGTCCTGGAATGAAATTCCTCAATTATTGGAGTCACGTTTAACACTTTTTTTTCTTTTCTAGCACGCCATTGTTGTCTGTTTGACAACGTAATTCACTTTTTCACAACCAGAATAGATATGAAAAATAAATGCAGTGCAATTAGTGATGGAAAGCAATAAGCCACCAGAGGTCACAACTTATTACTAGTTTTATCAACAAAAAGAAAATACAGCCACAGCTTCCTTTAAATATTTATACTTTTTATAGTAATATATATTATTAAATATAACAATTCATCTCATGTGAAATTTTTCCTGGCCAGCGAGTTTTTTTTTTTCATAAATCTTTCATGGCCCCCAGAATATTTAGTTGTATGAAGATTCGAAATAAATCAAGATATAAAACAGAGCCACTGATCAAAAAATAAATATATAAAAAAATAAATAAAAAATAAAATTGAAAGTTTTATTCTAGCTTCATGCATTTGTTTTCACATGGAAGCATGTTTCCGCCACAAAATAAAATAATAATTTAATAAAATAAAAAATTATTGTGACTTTTTTTCTTTTTTTGAGTAAAAAAACTCTAAACTGTGGGTTTTTCTGACTTTTTCAAGTTAAATGTTTTCAAAATAAGTCTCTTATAAAATACGGAATATATTTTAAGTCATTACTCCAGTCTTCAGAAATCATTCTAATATGCTGGGTACGTTTCCGAAAGCATCGTTAGCCAAAATATATGGTCGCAAATTCCGTCGTTATCAGCATAGTTCAACGATTCGGTGTTTCCTGAAACCATCGTTCCAACGAACATTGCAAACAGCATCGCAAAGTTGTGTGGTTTGAACGACAGCTCTCAACCTGTGGTTAGAGGAATCGTCTCTATATTGCATGACATTTGGAGGTAATAAATCCTTATCTTGAGCAAAATAAGCAAGCTGACATTCAGTACAACCGGTGTCTTTTATTTAGAATAAATACAAATGGAATTTACGTCTTTTATTTTGTCAAAAGATTTGAAGTAATTTGTTTGAAGAGTGCGCATGTGCGAACGTGCTCTACTATGTATAGAACGAGCCAAATATTGAGTCTGGTAATAAAGCTCAATAACTGAGAACAATTAGAAATAGTCCTCAGATGACATGTCTGTAGTTTATATAAAACAAATCTAGCATTAATTGGATCTCAAACAGTTTCATTAAAAGTATTATTGCCACCACGTGCGAAAACAACGTGGTTGAACGATACTTTGCGACAGTGGGTTTTCGGAAACAATCGTGACTAGCTAGTTGATTATTGCAACGATGCATCTTACTATGGTAGTGAATCAGCGAACTACGTCGTTGTATGGGAAATGCACTCCTTATTAGCATTTCTGATTATTATCAATGTTGAAGCAGTTGTGCTGCTTAATATTTTTGTGGAAAGATACTTTTTTAGTATTCTTTGATGAATGTTTAAAAGAACAGCATTTATCTGAAATAGAAAACTTAACTTACATTTTATGTCTTTAGTGCACTATTGATCAATTTAATGCTTATTTGCTGAATAAAAGTACTAATATTTTAAGACAGAAACAATACTGACCCAAACTTTTGAACATTATGTTTATTTAATATAACAATCCCGCTCATGTGAGTAGCTACTTACAAAAAAAAAAAACATTTCCTGAATTTAATGATTTCAGCAAATCAAATTGATGTATATTGTGAAGTTTCTACAGTCAGTTTCCCAGTTAGCATCAGCATTTCCAGTCATCATTGCAGTAATCCGAGTCTCAGGATGACACGGGTCTCCCGCTCACAGGATGTTCTGCACACACCATGTGTCCCTCTGTGACGGGGCCCCGGGGACAGATGAACAGCAGCACATTCTGTGTGTGAAGATACACCTCCTTCAGCCTCTCCTTCAGCCTGGAAAGAGGCATTCCCACCGTCCAAACTTCTGTCGGTAGAGTATACAGTAGAGAGGGACGGGATGGGAAAGACCACGACTCGGGACCTGAACTAGAGCAAACAAGCTCCATGTTAATGACTCAGACAGGGGTGCCATTTTAAAGGGTTAGTTCACCCCAAAATGAAAATTAAGTCATTTATTACTCACCCCCATGCTGTACCAACCCGTGAGACCTTTGTTTCATCTTCGGAACACAAATAAAGATATTTTTTATTGAATCTGAGAGCTGGATCACTCCTCCATAGACTGCCTAAGGGACTGGCTCTTGACGGCCAATAAAGTCATTAAAGAAAAATGTTTAAATATTCCATGTGCCTACAGTGGCTCAATTATAAGTTTATCAAGCGGCAGACTACTTTTTGTGCGAAAAAAACATAAATAACGACTTTATTCGACTATTCCATTACTTCCTTATGGGCGCATGCGTGAGAACTGAGATGACAAGCGTTCTTCTTCTTCTACTTCTTGTTACCGGCTGCTCACCGCTTAGGAGTATTACTGCTTTGAGAAGATTAAAGGCTTTTAAGTGCACCTTATAGTGCGGAAAATACACTAATTAAAATGTGTATGTACAGGGCAGATGTTCCTCTGCTTGTAAACAGAAAGTTTTGTGCTTCCAGCTATATCAGCACATCATCTTATATGGTAGGTGGCAGTAATACTCCTAAGCGGTGAGCAGCCGGTAACAAGAAGTTCGAAGAAGAACGTCGTCATCTCAGTTCTCGCGCATGCGCCCATAAGGAAGTAATGGAATAGTCGAATAAAGTCGTTATTTATGTTTTTCACACAAAAAGTCTTCTTGTTGCTTGATAAATTTATAATTGAGCCACTGTAGGCACATGGAATATTTAAACATTTTCTTTAATGACTTTATGGGCCGTTAAGAGCCAGTCCCTTAGGCAGTCTATGGAGGAGTGATCCAGCTCTCAGATTTAATCAAAAATATCTTCATTTGTGTTCCGAAGATGAACAAAGGTCTTACGGGGTTGATACAGCATGGGGGTGAGTAATTAATGACTTAATTTTCATTTTTGGGTGAACTAACCCTTTAAAGTCAACATGAAATCAAAATGGACAATTCTTATTTTGTAATGAAATATCGCCCTATTTATTTTTATCTTGTTCTTCTTTTTTTTTCTAAATAATTAATGTCCACTTGTAATATTTGATCAAAACAACTTTGGGAGGGCAACCTGTCACTCACATGAGATCCACCAATAGCAAACCACAACCATCCAATCAATTCCTCACAGGCAAAATTAAGCCCTGCCCCACATGTGTTCTTTTCCCAGAAGCAGTTTCACTTTCATATACATTACAGCAGGGAAGAATGGACTCTTGTTTCCTGATCGCAATGTATCGTGTTTCATGTTGACTTTAAATATGAGAATAATCAGGATTTATGTGATGATGCCAATGATAAATGCCAATGTTGATAAAACCGTAAATACTTTAATACATGTAAAACAATATCTTAATGTAAGCATGGTTTCCATTCATTTGAACAAGTCGAGCAATATGGCAACCTTATATTCTATAATAGCAGAGCATAAAAGATGTCTATCGTGGTGTGAAAATACAAAACATGGACAAATGTTCATGTGTGTGTGGTCAGCAAAGAAATCACATTTGATTAGACTTACAAGATTGTTTAACAGTGTCAAAGTTTTGTAATATTAACATCAGAGTCAGAAATGATGATTTCACCACATGAAGCCAAATATCATGATTCATATTCTGTCAGCAGTGCTGCTCGTGGGTTCTGTTGTGTGTGTGTGTGTGTGTGTGTGGGAGTGGGAGAGAGAGAGAGAGTATGTAAACCTAGTATTGTACATAACACAGTGACACACACACACACACACACACACACACACACACACACACACACACACACGCACACCACGCAACGCAACACACACACACACACACACACACACACACAGAATTCATTTGTAATGTTCCTTGACTGAAGAAACAGTACAGTTGCTTTTTTCAATGTATTTCTGTTTTTAATAACATATTAAATGTTTAACGCTTTTATTTTGTAGTAAATAAAAATAAATGGCATCTTGGTTTGCACTTTAGGTCAAGTATTGTCTCTCTATTAGTAAAATTATGTGTCCAGTCACATTGTGGTGCTTGCAGCGCTTCAGTAAAATAATATGTTTCGATATGTATATTGTGTGCAAAACTCAGAAAAACACAGCAATAAAATGATAGAGGTTTGATAAAGTAAGGGTCGTCACACATTATCACAGATTCCCATGCAGACTTTTATTATGTAGTGTTTCATGTCTTTGTATCCTAGTCCCTTTGTAGTCCTTTTGTTTCATTGGTTCCCTTGATTATTTCCTCGCCTAGATGTAGTCTGTGTATAAATAACCCCTGCGTCTCAGTCAGTGTTGGTCAGTCGCTCTCTTTGCATGTTGTAAATCTGTTGTGTTTATGTTTGCTTTGGTTTCCGCTGTATGGATTACCTATTTGTTTGAGCAAATAAGCCTCAACTCTTCAGCGGCAGAGCAACACTAACTCTCAACAATCTCTCACATCACCTTCATTTCTCTTCTTTCATTGATTAACCTGAAGTTTCTGGTCTCAGAACACACTGTCTGGGAGCTGAAGTAATGATTAAATGCGACGCATGCTTTCACACCTCTGATACTGTTACTGCTGTTTGCTAGGGCTTTTATCTCGTTACATTTATTTACATGAACAACACAACACCGATAACAACCAAAAACTATTATATGGAAAATAAAACAATGCAATTTTTCAGCATACTAGAGTAATAAAAGATTGTACAAGTAAACATTAAATCTTATAGTACATTTAAATTATGAATTGTATAGCTACAAAAGGTGAGAACGTTAACATATTACAGGTACTTTTGTTACAGTACTTGAGAACAGTCTTTTGAGTATAATTCAATTGTGATACTTTTACTTGAGTTAAAGTATTCAATTGAGCTAATTCTAATATTCACCAAATAAAATAAATAAAATAAAATAAAGAGACTAGGGACGATGAAGCAATACATAGTGTATCATAACTTGTGGGTGAGTAAATGATGACAATATTTGTATTTTTGGGTGAACTGTCCCTTTAAGGGAGCAGCACAAGCCAACTCAACATAGTACAAACAGCGTGGGATGAGTTTATGTGTGGAAGTTCAATCCTTAGGATTAGGGGTTTGTAATTATTAACCTTAAGTATGAGCAAATGCCTTATTAAGTGACACTATTAACCAGCCAAATGAAACAGTAGTAAAACATGAAACATTTAAAGGAAAGTATAATTTATTTATTTATTACATCATACTTATTTGATACATCTAGCTTTAATGGCTCACATATGTAAGATATTTAGTTTTTAGTTTTATGATTCAAAGCTCTACCGTATTAGTTTTAAAACTTAAATTGCAATGCAATACAATGATAATTGAAAGATGAAATAAACCTTCCTCAAAATCCTGATTTGAGACTCACATTTGAACATGATTTTTCAACAAAAAAAGCCTATTTAGATTTGATCCAGATTTAACACGATGACCTGAAGGATGACCTGAAATTATACAAAAATTCCTTTTACTTGCTAAAAAAAATATCAATCCGACGACAGAAAGTGTGTAGTAGATTGTGTGCAACAGGGTTTTCAGCTAACGTTTTCATGAAGTTAATAATGTGGAGGATATGATATGATACAGTAGGCTTTAAAGGATTACCGGTAGTTCACTTCAGAATTAAAATCTCCTGATAATTTACTCTCCCCCATGTCATCCAAGATGTTCATATCTTTCTTTCTTCGTTTGAAAAGAAATTAAATGTTTTGAGGAAAACATTCCAGGATTTTCTCCATATAGTGACTTCAATAGGTTCAACAGGTTTAGGAATAAGAGTCTGATTGAGACAAACCAGCGGCCATTTTCGACGAAAATAAACATTTATATACTTTTTAACCACAAATGTTCGTCTTGCATGTCCACGACTTCATACATTACATAATCACGATGAAAGATCACGCGTGTTTTCGAGTTCAAAAATGTAGGTTTAGGGTGAAACATATCTAATTTTTTTCTCAAACTTCAAAATCATCCGACCATCATTGTTTTACCTTTTATTTATTATTGTAAAGGGCGTTTGACTTAGTCTTTGCATGTTGGCTTTGTTAACGGTTGGTACTTATGCCTACGTCACGCTTGACCTTTCAACCTGATTAATAATGTGTGGCGCATCACAGCTAGTGCAAGATGAGCATCTGTGGTTAAAAAGTATATAAATGTTTATTTTCTTATAAAATGGCCGCTGGTTTGTCTCAGATCAGACTCTTACACCGTGTCCTAACTACCCACGACACACGATAAAAGGTATCTTTTCCATGTTAATCAGAGTTTTTGTCCTAACCAGACGTGACAGTGACACACGAAGTTTCTAATTTAGAAACGGTTCCTATTTCTGCGACGTCGCGGCTGACAGATCCGCCCACACAGAGATCTCATTGGATGGAAGTTCTGCGTGTCATGAATATTTAATCATCAAACATGGACGACGAGGAATTGATTGTCGAAGTTCAAAGGAATTAGGTCACTGTGCCACAAGTGATAACGGATAATTTACCTCAGATTTTGAAAGCATATAATATAGCGTTCAAAATGAATTCTATGCAAACATACAACTGTACTTCATAACAAAATTAGTCAATGAGTATATTTTGTTAACGTTTTGATTTTTAATAATCTTATTTCTTGAACTTGATTATGTCCTTACCCATTTCCAATGCGAGTGCGGGCCAGCAGTGCGCTTTCACAGAGAGACCCCGCCCACACGCTGTTCTGAATGGCTGTGATTTTTGATTGACGTGTGGCGTCTCACAGTTCGTGTTGTCGCTGGAATTGTATCGCGTCGCGTGTAGTTAGGACACGGTGTTATTCCTCGGCTGGTGTCGAGACTTTAAAGCTGCATTGAAACTCACATCTGGACCTTAGACTCGTTGGACCCTAAGTCACAATTTGGAGAAAATTCTGGAATGTTTTCCTCAAAAACCTTCATTTCTTTTCAACAGAAGAAAGAAAGACATGAACATCTTGGATGATGTGGGGTGAGAAAATTATCAGGAGATTTTAATTCTGAAGTGAACAAATCCTTTAAAGGGGTGATGAACTGAGAAATCAAATTTTCCATGAGCTTTTGACATCTAAGAGGTCATCATATTATAAGAATATCCTGTAAGTTTCAGTAAACTGAAAAAGTCCTTGTTAGTCCAATAAAAGCTTTTATTGACACCAGCCTCTGCAAACGACTCGTTTTTAAAAGTGGGGAAATATGATGTCAAAGTTGTTAAAACACCACCCCGCAGAAGAAGATGCTTCAACACGGCTGGTTTAGCTCCGCCTACCGATTCGCGCATTACACGCATAGCAAAGTAGCCTAACATACATGCCTACCTCGTGATGACAAACCGGATCCAGCTACCGAGCAAAACAGAATATTGTGCAGTGCCTGGTTGTGGAAGACAGTCGCTGCATAAAATTCCTCTAGATTCCAATAGGACTGCATGGATAAACTTTATTTTTAATGACGTTCCAGCTGATGAGGGTAAAACATCGTCGTCTGTTCGCTTCATTTTACTGAGGATTGTTTTGTAAACAAGACTGGATTTGCAGACCAATTAAGAGTAAAGAACGGTGATGTGCCGTCTATATTGGATCTGACAGGAATTGTACAACACACGGAACTCTTGGTTCGAACATGTATGGGCTGAATTCGGTTGCCATTTGACAACATTGGACGCTTTCCCCCACGTGCACCAACGGGTGAGTTAAACTCATTATAATATGCAAAACTGTTATCCACTCACAGCAGTGGGCGTTTATTTCCAAGTCCTCAGTGCGACCATTATAAAAAACGACCATTTTTCAGGTAGGCTCACAACTTGGGTACAAAATAGCCTATTACTTATTCATTTTGATGTTTTTGAATGCAAAAACCAAGCGAACGTCATAAATTGACTTCAGACAACAATATAATAACATTTAAAAAGCCAGTTCATGACCCCTTTAAGTGTAGAAAGCAGACTGTATACACTTCCTCTAAGCCTCACCCTCACTGCAAGGTGATCAAATATGAATTCCCTCATCAAAAGAAAAATTGGCTTCCTCTGTTCATTGTGTATGTAAGTAACAGCTCACTGATATCTACTGAAATCTATGCTCATATGCAAACTGAAAAACAAATTGTCTGATGATAAAGGGCAGAGGACTGACATGATCAACCCTGTCATTTGCAAAATGCTTGCCAACTGAAAATAGCATGCACATTTTGGTTTCTATTTCCTAATTCAGGTTTTTGAATCTAATGTCTACATGGGCAGTTGGCCCTCAAATGGCGGCATCTAAAGTAAAACGTCATAAGTAATTGATTTAGGGTGATCCACATACAAAGCAACTCTTACTGGCAAACAAGCCACACCAATACAACTTCACACAAGTTCTCTTTGGCAAACTCCTGAAATGAACTCCAAAAGAACTTCATTTTGGCCTGATTTTGTTCGAAATGTCTTCACACCAGTTTGTTCTTTGATTTCACTTGAAGTATATTGGGGTCTTTTGTATCTTCGAAGGCAGCTTAACCAGAATTGTATTTTCAATGTTTAGGCTCACTAGGTTACCTAGAAATTTTTGACTGAATGCGCAGTGAAGTTCAAATCTCTGTGTTAGTGACCATAGCTCATAGAAAAGAAAAAAAAGAGGTGAATAATCAACCTTTCGTGTTAGCTGGAGTGTAAAAAGTTAAATGAGTATTTCTGTATACAAACTGTGTGAAAGTCAATGAGTCTGTCAAGGATGCGTACGAGTCCAAAGGACAAACTGTTCAGACCCTCGACTGACATAAGGATAGACAGCGCTCTCATCTCACTCTGAGAACATGTTGTGCATGTGTGTGTCGAGATGCCATACTGCGCTGCCCACTGGATGAATGAGTTATCTCGTCTGTCAGCGGTCGCGCGGGGTTAGCTCTCCGCTTGCTGGGTGTGTCAGTCATCGGGCCATTAAAATAAAAAAGATTGGGGTAAAAAAGGAAAATATGCCCGCTTTCTCATTCTCATGGTGTGTATTTCTGTCTGGCCAAGCCAGTGTCAGTCTAGTTTCCCAGACCCGCCTAATGACATTCTCTTGGGACGGAGAAGGCTGCAGATATGCCAGATTTGTGATTTTTAACAGCACCCCATTAATGGGGGCTAGCACGTTATTTTTAGCCAATGATGAGAGTTGAAATATATATCTATTGCCCACACAAAATCCCCACACACAGTTTGGATGCTGTCATTTTTGAGCCGTGACTCATGGGGGAGGTGGGAATCTGCGAAGTCTTGCAAAGAAAACGATGACGTGGTCTCTAAAGGCGTCTAAGAGGCCCCTGATAAGATCAGATATTTCTCAAAGTAGCTCTGGAGATGTATTCTCTGCAAAGGGAAACATGTTTTTGACTTTAATTTTTTATCCTTGACTACTGAGACTTTTCCTAGACTTTTTGATCCTTGACTTTTTGTCAAATCAAATCAAATTTTAAAATAATTTGGGAATCCAATCCGATTTCAGATTCTGAAATTTGATTCACACATTTGTTTACATGTGCATTTATGTATTTTGAACAAAACTTCAGCGCAGAAAGACCCAGAAAAGCCACAGCTATAATGATTATTAACAGCTATTATGAGTATTGTTGTGTTTTGCCTTGACACACCTAAAAAGAAAACTGAAATATTTAAAGTCCCCCTAGTCAATCATTTTATCCCTTAAAACTAATCTTTAATCACCAAAATAACATATTTAAAAAAAAAATTAATCTTTTGTCTTCATGCATTAAAAAATAGCTTGAATGTAACTCAACACCCTTGCCTCATTTAGTATGCGTGGTTCTATGAATATGCAAATCCGCCTCCACTCACTCATCTCGCTCAAAGATCCACTGGTTGACGAGCACATGTTGATCTGATTGGTTACAAGGTCGTTTGTGACGTCAGAAACTCCAGCGATTTCTAACCGTGTTTTTGAGACTGTCTTTGGTTCACTGCAGTTTTAAGGAGAAAATACTCAGCAATGCTGTCGACTTATGAATGTACACATGCTTTGTCTTAAAGCACATTAAAAACACCACATAGACGCATAAACAACATTAAAAGCTGGATTTTCACCACAGGGAGACTTTAACCACTTTTTTTGTAAATATTCAGTCTCATTCACTGACCAGTTTGTAAGATATGAGTCTTAGATAAACATTTGACATTTGTATGATGTAAAAAGATGTTTCACAAAGGCTCTTCTTAATAATCTGATTATTTGTGTGCATGTAAATGTAACTAGTGATATCAACTAGAGTTGTGCACCTGGTTGAGGAGAGGTGTGATCAGACTTATGATTTATGACAAAACATTAAGTGTGCTATTAGTATTCTTTGAAAAAAAAATGAAAGTACAGTATACTATTATGTATACAGTCTACTATTTATGTACTTATCAGAGAAATATTTCAAATTATACTTGAGTATACTTGGCTTATACCAACTTATACCATGTTGGGGAAACTCATTACAAGTAACTTGAGTTACGTAATCAGATTACTTTTTCAAGTAACTAGTAAAATAACACATTTCTTTTTTCAATTTACAACAAATTATCTGAGTTAATTTTTTTATTCTTTTACTGACTGAAAGCTCTCCTGTCCCCATGTTGAGAGAAATAAAGTGAGGTGTTGTGTGCGCTGTGTGTAAACCAGCCCGATCTCATGAAAGTTAGTATCTATGGCACGAATGTCATTTCTCGTGGCATTTATACGCCAAAAACAGTTTTTGCGTGTATATGGCATGCGATTTTCGCGTACATATGATACGCATTTTGGCGTATAATATGCACAAACTCCCCACCCCCTCCCCCTAAACCTAACCCAGGGTTTTTTAGTGCGAACCATATACACGCAAAAAACATTTTTGGCATATAAATGCCACGAGAAATGACACTTGTGGTATAGATACGCATCTTCATGACTGTGTTGGTGTAAACATGATGGTTATTTTAGTACTAAATTAAATGTGAACATGCATTTACTCATCTCTCTTGCACACAATCATTCAGTATTCCTCAAAATGAATAAAGCAGTAAAATGTAATCTCAGAATTGTATGCAAAACCTTTCTAATTACCTACATTAAATTACACAAATATACTTTATGTATTTATTATAACTTTATTAACAAAAATTCAAAAACAAACAAGCAGGCCCAGCCCAGCCTATTGCCCAGGTGAGAAAAACTAACTTAAAAGTAATGTAATGCATTACCTTTCTTAAAAGTAACTAGTAATGCAACTAGTTACCTTTTTTATGCTTAGTAACGCTTTTTGGGAGTAAATATTGTAATCAGGGTTTGAAATTAACTTTTTCACTCACCGTCCAATTTGGCTACTCAATTTTTAAGCTACAGGCCATTCTGAACTTCCAGACAAAGAAAAAGATATATATAATTATATATATATATATATATATATATATATATATATATATATATATATATATATATATATATTTTGGGGGGGGGAATTTATACATTCATTTCTTATTCAAACAAAATCCTATCATTCAGCTATCTCCTCTTCCTTTCATCCTCATCCTTTTCACCAAAAATGTGTTTTTGCGCTGTTATTTGTTGTGTAGTGACGGGGATGTTCAAGTGCTCCAGATATGTGCAGATTCTGCACAATACGCTGTATTTCACATATCACAATGACTCACAAGCTCAGTATTGCGCTAAATCTGCACAGATTTGGCTTAAACAAACTTTCCCAGCAAAGTGAGTAAACATAACAAGTAACACCAAATTGGCTTGTGATTTGACAGCATTACACGCCACAGTTGATTTTTACCCGCATTTGGCGAGGGTTCATTTCAAACCGTGATTGTAATGCATTACTTTTAAAAGGAACTTTCCACAACACTGCCAACTGCCATATGATAAAGTATGTTTGCCTTACTTCATTTTTTGATTCGAGATATACTTTTGAAAAAAGTATTCTAAGTATCCTTGGCTTGTAGTTGTGCTTATTCTTTTGACTAAAGAAACAATTACACGTAAACTAAATGATGTAGGCTACTCAAAATGTACACTTTAAAAGTAAAATTGTATCTACTAAAAAATTGTCCAAATTTAGTCCCAAGAAATACTGAAATGGTACACATATAAGCATACTACTAGTACATTAATATCAGTACACTTACTGCATTAAAGTATACCTGGAAAACATAACGATGCAATGTGCTAAAAACATTCAAAGTGGTGGCGCAAGTATTATATTATCAGTAGATTATATATATTATATCACAAGTGTCTCAGGGTTTAACCTGAAGAGCCTCTGAAGTGAATAGGACCAACGCGTTCTCATCCTTTAGCGTCATATAGAACGTTATGTGACAAAACGGCGTTATACTACGCACATGGCACCCGTTATCGTTAATATTACGCGCTGTGAGGGCTAAGTTTAGGTGTGGGGTAGGGTCTGCGTGTCATATTCACGCTTAAGGATTTATAACGTCTTGGGTTCGCGTGTTATATAAACGATAAAGGGTACCATGTGCGTAGCATAGCGCCGTTTTGTCATAAAGCGCTTTATGTGACGCTAAAGGATGAGAACGGGCTCATAGGACACACATGTTTCCTCTGTGCTAGCTAGCCTTCCTCAAACTATTATTCAATAAATCTTTTTTTTTTTAAATATCAAAACCTTCTAACTGATCCAATCTGATTTATTTGTCTAGTGGCAGTGTCTTAACGGTTTTACAGGCTTACTGTAAATTTTCAAGTGTCGAGCGTAAGCATGCATAATAACGCCATAAAGTCATAGCGTAGTGCCCTCTCTGTGCAGTAAGCTGTAATTCAAAGCAAAGCAAAGCCATAGGCCAACACTTAGTAGACCCCACCGTTAATGTGAAATGACAGTAAAGGGGGAAGCTTCTCTCTGTGAGTTGCTAGAATGATGGAGGAGAGTCCTGAGAGAAAGAAATCCAAGCATGAATTTCAGTTTGAAAAATGTCTCTGTTGTTCTGAGCGGACAGGAATAGCCATCCCATATGTTTACACCCATTCAATGCTGCAAGATGTACTAGCAATGACTGTACCAAGAAAGGATAAAAAAAGTCTGCTTTCCTACTTATGAGCGCATGTGTTTGTTGTGACCGTATAAAGACAAACGATGCCATAGAGACTCTGGAAGCCGTGGCAGGGGATTTGAAGAGGAGGACAGGGTTTAAAACAAGCACAGCTTTTCTAGGGTGTTTTTGGAATGCCAAGTATGCCTTTTCTGCTCAGTTTTTGACCGTTCCTCTCTTGCAAATGTTGTTTTAGAAGTAGATGCCTGCTTTATTTAACTTAGTATAGAAAATATTACATAGCTCCAAGTTTATCAGCAGATTCTGCCCAAATGGCCTCCTTTGGCAATCCTTAAATATACCGAGAAGAATAAGGCCTCCAAGGAAATGCATTATTTTGGTCACATGAACTATATGTGACTGTTTCCTATAGCCTGAAATAAATGTTGCAACATGAGAGCCTGGTGATTTTACCTAGTGTGTGAAGAGAATAAACAGTTGGATTTCAACTTTTCCTAAGACATTACGAACATCAGTCCTCACTGATCCGAAATGTACAGAAGTTGCTTAAGTTTAGATTTGAGTTGTGAATGTCCTGAGACTGAATTTTAATAAACCGAGCGCTTTTAACAGAATTAGAGAGGCCAGATGGATTCAGATGGCCAAAAATAAAATTGAAATAAAAACCGTATTAAGGCATTCTGCAGGGTTCGGTCTTAGGACCTCTTCCCTTTTTCAATTTATTATGCATTCAGGCCCCGTCCACACTAATGCGTTTTCGTTTAAATACGGAGACCATTTGCTACGTTTGCACCTCCCGTCCAGACTAAAACGGAAAAACGAAGACCTAAAGCGAAAAAGTTTAGAAACGCTGCAGCTCCGTTTTGCGTTCTGAATCTCCAGAGGGCGTTTTAGTGAAGACGGGACAAAACGGAGGACTTTAGAAACGATGACGCAGATGCTCACGCTCGGCTCTATGATTGGGTGTCATCAGTCATGACGTGTCCTTCCCTGATTCGTCAGCCACCGTTTACACCGGCATGCGCATGCCCAGTGTTGGTGAATGGTCACGTGATTCGCATTTTCAGTCGTTTTAATGTGAACGAATATAAATTCTAATACGCAGATTATTGCGAAAACGCAGTAGAGTGCACGGGGCCTCAGTCATAGGATCATTTTTATTATTCATTCTCAAAACTTTTATTAGTTATTCAATAATAATTTAATAATATAATCTAATAATCTAATATTAGTTAATACATTTTATTTAAGTTAGATCAATTTCAGTGCACATCACAACATTTTCTATAGTCAAATCAGAACTAGAGTGAAGCACAAAAAGTTTTGTAACGTGTTTCCATTTAGTTAACTTGCATGTTTTTTTCAGCATTAAATCGGCTAATTTTAACCATAATACAAAACAGGTTTGTGTTTTGGATGTTTTGTTCACATAAAGCAATCATTTTGTTGTTGTTGTCCAAGTTAGTGATCCTGTTTTATTGCCTTGAATGCGTGCAAAACTTCTGAGAGAAATAGCACCATTTAGTTGGGTTACTCATGAGAAAGGGAGAATATTGCAAAGACAGAGAGAAAGTGATTTATGATTTACCCAAGCTTCAGAAATGATGACTTCTAAACTGCTCTGCAGGGTAATCTTAAGGCAGGCTGCTGGAAATCTAGTAAGAGGCCACGCAGAAGGGGTGAACACATGAGGGATACTTCCTCTGGGAAAGAACAGTGGTGTTATAGGGTGAGGGCCCCTCCAGAGCTACATCTGAGGTCCGGGGCCCAAGGACCACCGCGGCAGTCCACCATAACACAATGAAAGAGAGACCCCCTGTTTTAAGCCCTGTTAAGAGTTATGCCATAATTAATTATAAAAACGTTGACCAGGGAGCGTTTGTGTTGAGCATGCTTTGCTTATGTGTGCGTAGAAGAAGTAGAGTTAAAGTATACATTTTTCTTCCTTTCCTGCTCTTCTCCATGCTTTCTCTCTCTGGATTTCTCAGGGGGTCTTTGCTGGCCGGCGAGTTGCTCAGGAATGTTTGTCTCTCCTCACACCGGTCCCCAGGGAGGGACGTTGGTAGAGGTCAGCGTCCGTCCCCCTCCAAACATCCCCTGAGGCTATCAGTTAACTCAGTTAGCATGAGATAGACCCCTCTACACCCCATCCTCTCTCCTCACAACACCAACACAACATCTCCTCTCGAAAACATTTGTCGATTAACACACTTAAACTCTGGAGCAGCAGACTCATAACCTCTGATTGATGAGGCCTGTACTGATAAGTCAATAATACTGTATGTGTATTTGCTGGAATTCTTGCTTGATAAAAGTTTGTAGAGGATTTTCATTGTTTGAGAATATTCAGCCCTTTTAGAGGAACAGATCACCTAAAAATTAAAACATTCACAATTCATGCCTTTCTAAATCCTTTCCTACTTTTCTCCATATCTTAACTGTTAAAAAGCTAATTCAACAATATATATATATATATATATATATATATATATATATATATATATATATATATGTATATATATATATATATATATATATTCAAAACTTTCAAACTTTTACTGGTAGAGTGGATGGATATGTAGAGTCGATAGATAACAATTAGTTCAGAGAGAGATTGAATCTTTAGGACATGCTTGGACCTAATCCCAAATGCTGATTGACAGGAACTGTGTAATGCATTTCCATACTTTTTTGCATCATGTCATTCACTCTGATTTTTGTTAAGTGTCTCAGTTTGGGAAATGCATTCCTAAGTCAAACAATGACAGGAAACTGATTCTGCCGAGTGGTCTGTGAGTACAGGGCACTTTAGGGAATATTTTAAATGTCACCACCATCTTAGAAACCACTCAACGAACGAATGTGAGCACAGCTATTTGAAACTGTGTCTTGTGCCGTTCTGACATACGGCAACACAACAACACTGTTTCCAATGAGTAAAAGCACACTACAGGCATCCCTGAAAACTTGTGGAAAAAAGTTTTGCCCACAATGATGCAGATCTCTCTTGACATAGTCAACTGGAAATGTCCGTGAATAGCATATTTTAACTCTCAAGTCTAATTTTTGCTATCTCGCGCTTTCATCGCACAGCTATATAACATAGCTCCCCTCATCTGTCTATCCCTGCTCCCTCCCCTCTCTTTTTGCCTTCCTGGCTAAAATTTACTCTTCCTGTCGTTCGCCTCCCCTCACAAAGGCTATTTATCAGCCGGAGAGCAGCTCGGACTCCGCCGCTAAGGCATTCCACCCAGCGACAAATCCACTTTATTGGAAATGCAGACAGGATCCAGTCAGAACTGGAGCCAAACCAAGTTTTTTTTCCCTTACTCTGTGCAAGGTTTAAGGTCGTGCGTTATGGATGGCTGAGTTTCATCCGAGTGGAAATTACTTATGCCATATCAGGCAGCCTCACAGTTCAACCGACACAAGCTGGCAGAGTCCTCAACTTGACTCCCATTGGTGTGCTAATGACCCGGAGCGACATGATTTTAATAAAATACTAAACATCTTACTTGCTACGATTAATAAACATTACTGCAATGCTAGAAACATCATCAAAAATAAATGTTACCAAAAAATCAACTGATCCACCAAAGGTTATCATTGGAAACATCAGCAGTACTTGTTCACTTTTCCCAAATGCACATACGTTTTTATCAAGAATTCGATTTCTAGTGATTACGTCATTGTTGATATCAAGAACGAACATTTATACTAGTAGAAATTTAATTCCTAAAAGTATAGCCTATTGTTACTTGTAGAAATCCAATTTCTGATATCAAGTAGCCTACTAGTGAAAATGTAATTGTTGATGTGATACTGTATCAATAATTCATATCCTGGGAATGAATAAAGTCAAATCAGCTTGCCATAATCGGAAAAATTAATTCAGTAAAGTTTGGCGCAAAGTTTAAGTGTTGTTCATCATGATTGGCTAAATTTCTTCTGAGTGGAAATTACTCATGCCATGTCAGGCAATCTAGAGGTCCCTTTCACACGCTAGCCGAGTCCTCAATGAGACCCCTACTTGCATACTCACTACATTCTTAAAAATATAGGTTCTTTATGGGCATCGATAGTTCCAAGAAGAATCTTTAGCAACAATTAATTTCAATGGTCCACTTTAGACGTTCTATTAATTGTAATTAACTTTGTAACTACATGCCAACTAACTGTTATCAGAGTATTAGTAGACTCTCTGCTTAATATCTGCTAACTCTTTATTCTTATGCTCCTCAACAGACATTATACTGACTATAAGTAACTTTTCAACTATATGTCAACTTATTCTACTAACCCCAACCTACCAGTCTACTAATTAGTCTCTAGTTTGTTGACAAGTACCGAATGCAATGATTGGACGAACATTTTTTTGTTTTGTTTCTGAGACTTCCACAGAAGATATATGTAGCTACATGTTTTATTATTTTAAACTTTTTATTTTATTTCTGTTATTGATTGCTATCAGGATAGTTTCAACCAGAACAACAAAAAGTGTTTAAGAAAAATATAGTACTGCTCCATTAGAGGTTATCCCTAGCTATCCCCTTGCTTTATTATGTAAGGAGAAGATGGTGAGGAATATGTTTTTTTCTCACAATGGCATGTGCAGTCAAAATTAGAAACACACAAATGCCAGCGGCCTTTAGGCGTACTTTCTTTTTCTGCGGCTCGATGGCCAAGAATGTTGCTAAGGTCTCTCAACTGATGTCTTGACCCTTAGCAGACCCCTATCTTTTCAGAGAGTCCTGGGTCTGCTTTCTGTTTGCGTCTTATGCCTTGAGTTAGGTGCTTTGCGTGGCCTCGCTGTGGTCGGTGACCTTTGGATCTCTCCCACACAACCGCTGCTTGTGTCCTCCCCGTCCACCTCTCCATGTCCCCCAGTGGCCCCGCTCTGCCCCAGGCACTTTCTGAACTAGATCTCCCAGATCTGTGGGAGAAGAGGGAAATGAGGCTGGGATAAGGAAGATGCTTTTCCCAAGAATAGTTTCTCCGGTAGGGTGACAGCAAGAGGGAAGAGGCTTAAAAGAGGAAGTACTGGGATTACAAGAACTCCCCTGCAAATTGGAGAAGGACGCCTCGCCGTCATCCAGGCCTTCAAGAGGATATTAAAAAGCAACTCATAAACTGGAGGTGGGGAAGAAGTGCAGTCTTCTAGATCTTAGAGATGAGGAGGTCTGAATGATTCAGAGTTTCAGCTGGGAAAAGAATCTAATGGAGGATGTGACTCTGGGGACTGGAAGAGTTTCGGATTATATACGCATTACAGTCTCGTATAGTCATATTCAATAAATAGTACACCCAAATATGACAAGTCTGTCATCATGTACTCACCCTAGTGTTGTGGCTTATTTTACGTCAATGGAACAAAAAAGAAGATGAGTAAAATTGAAGCACATTCATGCTGCTCTTAAGCTTCCATATCAATGGAAGCTTAACCTTCACAATATGAAATCCCCATATGAAATAGACCAGCTTAGTTTCAGGATCTTAAAACTTAACTTAAAGAGTAACTAAACACTTAACCAATTTTTTTTAGTTAATGATCTGTAAGAATGTATCTTTATTAATACCAGTCATTGATTTGAGTAACTTTTTGGCATTTGTTTATAAAGTGTTTTATTTCTACAATATATGGTGTAAAAACGTCTTAGTGCTGCCCTCTTCAGATTGAACGGTGGCTACTGCAGTAGAATTTTCCTATTGGATGTTTGAGGTGGTATGTGACACAGCGGTTGTTGGTGATGTAGGCAAGTTCCATACAGAGATGCGTCTCAGGTGCACGCCCCCCTCCGCTGGGCTCTGCCCACTTTTCCAGCATTTTTCAATAATTGCCAGTGGGACTCAGGCTCTGACCAGGGGTTTAGTTACCCTTTAAAAAGCTGTTTACATAAAATCATTCCCAACGACAATGATTTGCTTAAAACTGAGACATTTTTTCTTTGAGTCTTCCACGTACAACGACACCATTGTCAAAATGATCCCCGTTCAGTGAGGATTCGCAAAATGACTTAAAACACAGTGTTCTGCTCCCAAGCCACTAGAGGGCAATGAAACACTATGAGACTGAACACGTAATACGCATGACATCATCACCTTTAGAGCTTCGCGTTTTTGTTGTTTAAACGAGAAATCGTTTTCAAAAACGCACATTTTGAAACCCGTTTTCAAAAGTTTGCGTTATCATGCACCCAAAACGGCGTTATCGATTTAAACGACTAGCCAAAACACATAAAAAGTTTGCCATTTTCCCATTTGGTTATGAGACATAAAGAACCATTGCTGTTTTTTGATGTTGATATCATGCTTCTTGATGTGTCAAGTTTTATTGTGTATTCCACCGAAGAATGGAAGTTAAATGTTTCGCATGACACAAGAATGAGTAAGTGACTGTATTTTCATTTGAATTTCAAACTACTCAAACACAGCTATTTTCAATTTTCCTTAAAAATATGATCCACACAGAGCACCATTATGTACCATTGCCATAACAGCGTATAATGTTCACGGTACGGTCCCCTTCCTCGCCTAACCTGCCGTCACACTTCCATTTCACAAGAGTCATTTATTGCCAGTCTCCCAAATGTAACCGATGCTTACAGAAGGATATTACTCACACACCACAACCCTGCCAAGTCCTGTTCCATGGACCATTAAGGTGTTTAAAGACAGGCATTCATATTTGTGCTATTTTCCCTCCTTGGAGTCTTTCCTTTTTTCTTTAGTGTACATATTTCCTAACAAAAAAGAGAATATCCAAAAAACACCATTATAATCAGTTCATAGAAAAGTCAGAGCAAGCAGTTTACTCTGCAATGTAGGGAAAGAAACGCTCTGGGGAAATAAGGAGGTTTTTGGTTTTGTTGTATACATGAGTAATGAATGAAAGAATAATGAGTAATCCAGACGAAAGTTAAAGGATCTCTGAAAATGTGATAGATGTTTTTGCTTACATGATATTACATCAGTCTTTGGGTGTGAATGCCTCACCAGAAAACAAGGACAAACGTTTGCCTTCAGTGCTGCGGAAAAATAGCTCGAGTCTAAACTTGATCTGCTCTCGCGGAGTAATAACATTTACCACATATATCAGGATTCAGGGATGGGAAACGTAAGGAATTTATTGGATGTGTCGAGCTCTAATCAGGGCACAATGCCAGATTTAGACGAATCGAAAATGAACTTTCGAGTTTTGGCAGTGCCTGTTGACTTTATCATTCAGTGAAAACCTCCAACCGCTGTGTGTTTAATCGATGTTCATCGCGTAACGCAGCAGTTTTGTGTTGACTAGTGTCCAGATCTGATTGTGTCAGGGAAAGGTCTGTGTAAGCAACAGGAAGCCAGAGCTCAGGTAATCTAGCAGGAAGCCCTGGCCATGCCAGCACAAGCGCTCTGCTTTTCATTCACGTTGGACGTAAGTTACACACACATCCAACAAGTGCCATGTGCGCAAGCATACCAGTGAGTCCCATCCACATCTTCCTTTTTTACATTCATAGTTGAAGTATCTCTTGCCGACCAAATATCATTTTAAAATGTGCTTGCTGGGGAGTAATAGAGTAGACACAAAAGGGAACAATGCAACAAGAGTGAATGACAAGATCCTTTGCTCTTGGGTGATGATGAATGTAAGAGTTCATAATATAGAAATCTTGGAGTATCTTTCTAAATGTTCAAATCTCTTTTGAAACTCCAGATGAAACCAATTGAAGATGACCATTTCCTTATTTTCAGAAATGATATCGGAGTCATAGATAGGACAAAAAGATTCTCCATTTAAAGAGGGCCTATTATGTTTTTAGGTGTTCAGCTTTCTTTAGTGTGTAATGTTTCTGTTTGAGCATCAAAAAGCTCTGCAAAGTTACAAAGTCAAAAAGTCCATCCAGCGGAGTTCTCCTCTATATCAGTGTCAGTGTTTCTGAACTCCATTGTAGTCTTGAGTTTCTTCCGGGAACGAACTCGTCACAGAATTCCAGAATTTAGGCCCTGTTTACACGAGAACGCTTGCGGGTGAAAACGTAAAAATATTTTATCGGATGTGCCTTTCGATTTACACGGCAACAGCTTAAAAGCGCAAAAAAGTTAAACCACCCTACAGAGTGGAAATCTTAAAAACGCTCCACCACCGCATTCAGCGTGTAAACGGTAAAAATGCAAAGGTCTGCTTGACATTGAAGGTTGTACGCAGGCGCGGACTTGGTGGTGTTGTGTGGCAGTGCTCCACATTGCCACCTAGCCGCCTGGAGTGCATACTAAATTCAATTTCACACACTTTCACAAGCGCACGGATTTCCCATCCAAAACGCTCGTCTCACGAAGAATGAAAAGTGATAACGCAACGCCACTTTTGCGTTTTCTCTTCAGAATCGTTTCTATGTAAACACAGCCTTAAATAATTCATACGCAGAATAAAGGGGCAGGGCCTGGTTGAATTAGTAGTGTGTTGAAACTGGTGGTTATGGTTAGAGGCGGGACATTTCCAAACACACTTGAAGCGCTCGTCCAATCACAACATACTGATCACATCAACCAATCAGAACACAGTGTGCTTTTCAAAAGGAGGGGCTTCATAGGGACAGGAACTAAAAAGGGGTGTGTGTCCCATACAAAAAACTGGTTACACTTTATTTCGATAGTCACTTTAGACGTTCTACTAATTATAAGTAACTTTTCAACTACATGTCAACTAACTGTCATTAGAGTATTAGTAGGCTGTAGTGAGACTGTCAGTAGACTGTTAGGTTATGGTTAGGTGTTAGGGTTCAGGTTAGGAGAACAAGTTGACTTGTAGTTGATACATTACTTATAGTCAGTAGAATATCTGTTGGGGGACCAACAAAATAAAGTGTTAGCCGATATTAATGTATCTTTGTAGAAACAAACTAGCTAGTCACAACTGTTCACTGTAAACGCTCGCACCTCTGTCGTTTGAACCAGGCCCGTTAACACCATAAGACATTCACACAGGCGGTTCATTCAGTCAGCTTTCTCCTACACGTAAGTTTCTGACATCCTGCTTTAATGAACTGAGGACTACGTAACTGTTTTTGTACCCAAATATCAATGACAAGTCTGTTATCATTCATTTCACCCTAACGCTGGTCCAAACGCTGTATGAATTCTTTTCTTCTGTGGAATGAAAACCTCACCTTGTTGTTTTACTTTACTTGTTGCACACCTTTATGCACTTGCTCACTCCTTAAAAACACAGATTCTACGCTGATTGTTGACATACTAAAATAAATAGATTAAAATGTATATATATTTAAGTCTTTCCCTGCCATTGATGAAAATAGGGGCGCTATTACGCAACTTCTGAAAGACTACTGAATCTCCTGATCAAAACACAGGCGAAAGAACATGCAGAAACAAGCGATAAAAGCATTGCTTTTGTACGTTGTAGTCTTGGAAAACAAGATGTTCTCAGCTTTTTTTTCAATATATTACTTTTTAATGAAATACCCACATTCAAGTGTTGATTAAACAAGAATGCATGACATTTCAGAATAAAATGCTGAAAAAAAATCACAGTGACCGATGTGAGACTAGTTGTGAAACGTCACTCAGCGTTCTTGTTGCACATTACCCAGGAGACGTAACTATGCCACAGATCTGGTAGTTGGTTCAGTAATGGATTTCTTTTTTCCTTGAGGCTTTTTGGCAAAGGGCCCAGGGGCCTCTGTAATATTGGTTGTACAGGGAGCAGGGAAGGTTAGCTCGGGTTTCTCCAGGCCCCAGTGATCTGCTGAGGTCACAGGGTCAAATGCAAAAGTGACAATGTGGATAATTGCCTGCTGAAGATAATGGCCTGTTGATTGAGATCAATTGCTTTCTATGGACTGAGAAGGAAAAACAGTGGACTGAACTCTACCCTCTCAAGATGTCCAACAATAAGACAATGGATGTCTGGCCTGTGGACAAAGTGCACCATATATAAACACAGAGAGAAATAAGGGATATAATGAGAGAGACGGACCTGCGTTCAAGAAACGTGTCAACTGTGCTGCTACTTTTTGAATATGTTGTATGCAAGCTTAATTCGTAGCATGTGTGGCCCTGACCCAGATGTCTTGACAGACATAAATAGAGTTTTTCAAACATTGTTCTCTCTATTCCTGCTGTATAGAGTATGATGTGGACTGTGCCAGAACGTAAATTTGGATGGATGACCTAAAGGACACGATTACTACACCATAAAGCACATGACTTACAATATGTATCACACAAAGCAATGCTCTTAACTCTTAACAGTTACTTTCATATTTCTTGTTTGACTAATTTCATTGGTTTAAAAATGTTAGAGTAGTATAATGAAAAACAACCAGTTTTGGGATAATGGCAATTGTTGCACTTAGTCGCCATTTGTTTGTAGTTCCGAATCATAAAATTGATATACATTTATCAATGAATAAGTCATATTAGTAAAGGTTATACTGTAATTATGCATTTAATTACAGTACTATGTAAAATAATTAACTACATGTACTTACTATAGGGTTAGGGTGGGATTAGGGTTTGGTTGAAGGGTTAAGTTAATGTAATGAAGAATAATATATAGTTATTACTACAGTTGCAACAAGGACATTGTAAAATAAAGTGTTACCTAATATTTTACTAATATATTTTAACTAAGACCAATATTAGCAATAATAGAAATCTGATACAGTATTTCTATTCTGATAATCAGATGGTCATTCACCAATGTCCAATGTATATTTTTGAATTCTTAAAGACACAGTATGTAATTTATTATAGCAAGTACAAACAAATATCTGTTATTTTGCTCAGACAGCATTTCAATTGCACTGACTATATTATTGCCTAACTTTAGTGACATTTCTTGAGGTTTTGAAGGTGTGTCTGTGTTCACTGCTGATACTCTTGACACTCTGAATCAAACTTTCAGATGGGAAACGTGTGGCTGACATGCAATCGCACAATGAGCTCTTTCTTCCACAGCTACTTTACATGCCGAAGGTTCCTCAGGAGCCACACACTACAGGTTCAAGTGGGAAACCAGAAACCACAGCTGAGGAATATTATGATTCACACACTAAAACACTCATGTATTATTACCTTATGGCAATCAGAAAAGCAGATAACGCCACTGCTGACATGCACCTAAACACCTTTGTGCAAGAAGCACATGTGCTACTGTGATGCAAGGCAACATGACCGGCGAATATAGACTAACGGAAAGCAATTTAGAGATCATATTTCATAATAACAGAAATAAAACGAAAGATTTTGCATTAATGGGAAGGCTTGTACAATTGTAATGCAGCTTTCACCTTTTTGGGGTTTGAGTGTCATTTCTAGTTTCACAAACTACTAACTCAACCAGGCCCCGCCCCTTTATTCTGCGTATGAATGATGTAAATGAGGACTATTGTGACGTGTTCGTTCCTGGAAAAAGACTTGGTAACACTTTATTCTGTTTGTATTTTAGTTTTCATGTCAACTGACTCTCATTAGAGTATTAGTAGACTCTCTGCTTAAAGAAGTAGTTCAACTCTCACAAATGAGAGTTTCAGTGCAGCTTCAAACGGCTTTAAACGACACCAGACGACGAATAAGGGTCTTATCTAAGACCCTTGGAGTCATGAATGAAAAAAGATTTGTTCATTTTGATGAACAGTTCAAACAGGAGAGTCACGAACGCTCATCACAGAATAGAGCAAGGCGAGCATTTGTGCTTATAAAATGTAAACTTTTTTATTTAATTTTGAAATGACCGATCGTTTCGCTAGATAAGACCCTTATTCATCGTCTGGTGTCATTTAAAGCCCTTTGAAGCTGCACTGAAACTCTCATTTGGACCTTGAACCGTTTGGTTCCCAATGAAGTCCATTATATGAGAAAATCCTGGAACGTTTTCATCAAAAACCTTAATTTCTTTCGACTGAAGTTCAACAAAAGTTTTTTTTTTTTAAAGTGAACTACTCCTTTAATATCTGCTGACTCTTTATTCTGATGTGCCTCAACAGATATTCAACTGACTTTAAGTAACTTTGCAACTACATGTCAACTTATTCTAACCCTTAAAGGGTTAGTTCACATGAAAATGAAGTCATTAATAGCCTCTATGCACGAACCCTGATGACGTGTGTCCGAAAGAATCTCAGTCGCGTCTTTACTTCCGGAAGCGCGTTCTGCAGGCCAAGTGTATAGCGGCAAAACTTGAATAAAATCCATTTTCTCAGAAACGGAGGCAACGATTTTAGAAACGCTAATTCGCTAGTCGAATTTCGTACGATATAAGAGAATACTAACCCTCAAAGTTGTTGATGTAGCTCGAAATATATAATTTAAATAACTTCTCTTTTTCACTCTTGTGTGACAGCTAACTGCCTCACAGTGTTGTTAACATCATTCACGTTAACCGCAGGACATTTTTATAAACAGCAAGTGTAATTTGACACGATCTCCACCTAACGCAAAACCGGCTTCTGACCATAGACTGACGCAGCACCGGAAGTAACTGGGCGTGCTGAGACAAACTCGGACGCGAATCGTGCATAGAGGCTATTACTCACCCCCATGCTGTACTGACCCCGTTCGTTTATCTTCAGAACACAAATGAAGATATTTTTGATTAAATTTGAGATGTAGATCACTGCTACATAGGCTGCCTTAGGGAATGAAACTTGACGGCCCAGAAAGTCATTGAAGAAAATGTTTAAATATTCCATGTGACAACAGTGACTCAACTATAAGTTTATCAGAGCGACGAGAGTACTTTTGTGCGAAAAAACAAACAAAAATAACGACTTTATTCGACTATTCCTTTTCTTCCTTGTAGGCCTGAAACAAGAC
The DNA here is from genome assembly GCA_030378365.1 of Hybognathus amarus. NCBI lineage: Eukaryota > Metazoa > Chordata > Actinopteri > Cypriniformes > Leuciscidae > Hybognathus > Hybognathus amarus. The sequence continues at coordinate 850,427 of JAQIUQ010002010.1, read as the reverse complement.
TTCAAGAGATTTCCACGACGCATGCGCGAGAACTGAAGTAGTTGAAGGAGACCGCTATTCTCGTGCATGCGTTGTGGAAATCTCCTGAAGTCTCGTTTCAGGCCTACAAAGAAGAAAAGGAATAGTCGAATAAAGTGGTTATTTTTGTTTGTTTTCGCACAAAAAGTAATCTCATCGCTTGATAAACTTATGGTTGAGCCACTGTATTCACATGGAATATTTAAACATTTTCTTCCTTGACTTTCAGGGCCGTGAGTTTCAATCCTTTAGGCAGCCCTGTGTAGCATGATCCACATCAAATTTAATCAAAAATATCTTCATTTGCCGTTCTGAAGATGAATGAAGGTCTTAGGGGTCGAGTACAGCATGGGGTGAGTAATTAATGACTTAATTTTCATTTTTGGGTGAACTAACCCTTTAACAGTGTACTAATTCTCTGCTAACACTCTAATGAGAGTTCAGTGCAGCCATTACTTTTAGTCAACAGAATGTGTTAAAGGACCATCAAAATAAAGTGAAACTAGTGTTGTAACGGTGAGGATATTTTCTCACCGGTTAATCAATGTGTGACAACACTGGTAACACCGGTGTCTCACCGGCGGGGCTTTAAATCGCTAATTTAAAGGCAACGGTAAAATGCGCACGTTTTCACGGGCATACATAACAGTGTGGTAGTGCTGGAAAGAACTGTATTGTTATTGTGCCCTGAATATGCGCTAGTTTGAAAACGAAACTAACTTTCACTTTTAAATTAGCGTCAATTCATCCTTCGCTTGGAGTTTGATTGACAGACATGTGATCTGACAGGATCAGTCAGAAAGCAGTCAGGAGTAGATTAACGTTGGTGGGCTTTATCAGGCAATCTGCCACGACACATTAAAAAGCCACAAAACGGTAGGCCTATTTATTGTTTGATTTTCTCTGACTGACTAAATTTGAAAGTTGTCAGTGTCCTGTATTTTTCACTGCTTGAGAACATGGGTTGAATCCGAAAATCGCCCCAAAACCCTCATTTACTAGGCCTATTCCCTACATTAGTCCACTAATACTGTTCACTTGAAGGAGTGAATGAGGAGGAGTAAGTAAAAGAGTGAGCGAATTCGGACAGCAGTTGCTGACAGAGACGCGACCTGACACGCGTCCCATTTTCTCACAAATCTCTACGTTCGTCTAAGACTGCTCTTATGGACATTTTGGCATAATTTGTGTGTTATGGTTTGTTCAAGCCCGAAAGAGAACTCGAATACCGACGCGCATCTTTTCTGTGGGTCTTGTGTGTGTTAATAGGCAGGATTTAATGACTACTGCATAATTGCGTTCAATATTTTTAAGGCTTTAAACTTTTTTTTTTCACATGCCAACCGCGGTGCCGCGGTGGGCATGTAGTGAAACACGTGCTGCGACTGAAACACCGGTAACAACGGTATACACCGACTACCGCAGCAAGCCTCAAGTGAAACAGAAGACTACAATGGAGTCTTTTCAGAGAGTTTAGAAACACTGACACTGATATAGAGAATAACTCCCGCTGGAGGGACTTGATAACTTTGCAGAGCTTTTACATGCCCAAACAGTAACATTACACTCTAAATAAAGATGAACAGGTAAAAAAGCAGAATAGGTCCGCTTAAACAAAATAAACATATATATGTTGCACATAAATCAAATGACGTACATATGTATACATATACTTTTTTTTCGGAAGCGCTCCTTCCTTTGTCTGTGCTCTGATCTGGAGGTAAGGTTTGTGTTTGGCTCGGGAACAGTCTGTCACTTGTCATCATCAGCGCTCTGCAGGCGGTCAGAAGATAACTGCTTCAAACAAGCACTTGATTACGACTAATGCAGACACAGCGGGGAGCAACTCAGCCATGACTGTAAGTGTGTGTAGCAGGGGCCCTTCGCAAGCTTTGAAGCAAACAAGATGGATATCTGCGCTGTTTACCTTTTAATTTGGTGCCCAATTGTACGAAGATTGGCTACAAATTGAAAAATGAAGATCAGGTGCAGGAGTGTGTGTGTGCGTGTGTGTGTGTCCGCTTTGAATTTCCATCCACCTATTTTGCTGGTTGAAACCAGCGCTGCACACACAAACACTCAACCTACTGGTAACCTCGGTGCTTTCAACACTCTTGCCACACACTTCAGGCCATTACTAGATCCACTACAGAGCCACGGTCCCCATAAAATACATTTTGCTCATTTTGGTCACATATGTAAGTGTTATAAGCGTGTTTACTGAGCACTACCGGAGCTGTGCTACTGCCCCACAAGACACACAGGACACACATCTTGATGTCATTAAAAAGTCAGGGTTATTAAAGCCAGAAATGGACTGCAAGAAACCAAACCTAAATCATTTGTTGGACCCATCACACTGTCAGAGAGAGTCAACATTGAAAAACAACGGGACCTATTTACATTCTTAATGGATCAGTTATCTAGTCTTATTGTGCACAATTCATCAGAGAATGTTATTGTGAAGAAAAAAAGTTTATTTTAATGCATTGGTAAACACTTTGGGGCCTATCATACACCAGGCGCGACGCAAGAGTTATTTGCTAGTTTCAGCCCGACGTAGTTATCATTTTTATGTCCTACGTCCACGTTGTTTAAATAACAAATGCATTTGAGGCCATTTGTAGAGGTGTGTGTTCAGGCGCATTGTTAACGCATTGCTACTCTGAGGAACAGAAATAGACTGAGCCATTGACCAACTGAAACCTGGTCTAAAGTCAATGGCGTAGGATTTTATGTTATTTAAAGGGCACATTAGTAATGTCGCCAATAGGCGGGTCCACAATCTGATTACAATGTAAAAGATTATTATTGTGAACATAAAGAAATGGTGGAATCTAGATATTTTCCAGTAGATGATCTGCTTGCGCTTTAACATCGCACATGAGCAAATCTGTCTCCTCACTAGAGAAGCGTTCAGTCTTTCCGCTTGCAAATTCCGTCATGTAAATAGCGAGTCCGTCATGGCGCGAGCGCAACTGGCTTTTAAAGGTAATGGGAGATGAGAATCTGATTGGTTTACTACACATAAAGCCCAAAACACACCCATTCCTCATTAAGAGAAAGGGACAATACTATTAGACCATGCGCTGCACGAACCGTGTGTTTTAGACCATGCGCTTAGAACCTTAAAATAGGGCCCACAATTTCAATAGTCTACTTTTGACATTCTACTAACTATAAGTTCTGTCAGGACACTCCATGACCAAATAAAGACTATGGGGCATGTTCCCTCATTTCACAGGTGCACACACATAGCATACATTTATATTGATTTTTGGGATGCTGGAGGGTTGGGTAGAATCTATGTAGGATTATTATGTGTAATGTGAGACTAAATGTTGTGTAATTGTTATGTTAGACTTACCTAGAGCTTGGTATGTTCTGTAAATGGGGCCACAACATTAAGATGGACACCATAATATTGGCGAGTGTGGTGTGAGCATGGTCGAGATACTGCCACTTTAGTCTGTCTGGTACAACAATAGACTGTTGGCATGAACAAATTTTGTTTATTTTTTTAAGTTATTTTTGTTTTGTAACACTACGTTTTCTGCACCGTGGGATTGTTCTACTTGTAAAATAAAGTTTGAATTGAACAGATTTCTGCTTGTTACCGTCACCTCATTGCCTCTAACCGTAACGGTCATCCACAACATATGTCAATGTTAAAGGGGTAATGAAATGAGAAATAAAATTTTCCTTGAGATTTTGACATCTAAGAGGTCATCATATTATAAGAATATCCTGTAAGTTTCAGGAACTGAAAACGTCCTTGTTAGTCCAATAAAAGCTTTTATTGACACCAGCCTCAACAAACGACTCATTTTTAAAAGTGGGGAAAGATGACGTCAAAGTGTTAAAACCCCACCCCGCAGAAGATCAATGCCTGCTTCAACACAGCTGGTTTAGCCCCGCCCACCGACTCGCGCATTACACGCATAGCTAAGTTGCCTAACATACATGCCTACCTCGTGATGACAAACCGGATCCAGCTACCGAGCAATACAGAATATTGTGCAGTGCCTGGTTGTGGAAGACAGTCGCTGCATATGCTTCCTGTTGATTCCAATAGAACTGCATGGATAAACTTTATTTTTAATGACGTTCCAGCTGATGAGGGTAAAACATCGTCGTCTGTTCGCTTCATTTTACTGAGGATTGTTTTGTAAACAAGACTGGATTTGCAGACCGATTAAGAGTAAAGAACGGTGCTGTGCCGTCTATATTGGATCTGACAGGAATTGTACAACACACAGACTCTTGGTCGAACATGTATGGGCGAATCCGGTTGCCATTTGACAACATTGGACGTTTTCCCCAGGTGCACAGATGGGTGAGTTAAACTCATTATAATATGCAAAACTGTTATCCACTCACAGCAGTGGGCGTTTATTTCCAAGTCTTCAGTGCGACACTCCCATAAAAACCGACCGTTTTTCAGGTAGGCCCCACAACTTGGGTACAAAATAGCCAATTACTTATTCATTTTGATGTTTTTGAATGCAAAAAAACAAGCGAACGTCATAAATTGACCTCAGACAACAATATAATAAAATTTAAAAAGCCAGTTCATGACCCCTTTAATGCATTTGGTCTTGGGGGAATAGATGTGTTACGCTGCAGCTCCTGCTGCACATGTAATATATATGAACAAACCCATAGCAGATCTATACAGGTGGAGCTTGGGAAGGGGAAGGGTGTCTGAAAGTGTAGCATACTACTAACAGCAACACAACCAGTATATGAATGTTGAGCCACAACTCATTGGCCACTGATGCAACAGCAACCAATCAGCTGTGTTATGTAGATAATCGCTAACAAATTGAGTTGAGGACCTATCATCCTGCGCCATCTAGAGTTTCATGCCAGAACTTGGTATTGACTTGCAACTACAAGTTAACTAACTCTCATTATAGTATTAGTAGACTCTCTACTTAATATCTGCTAACTCTTTGTGATGCTCCTCAACAGGCTCCTTTGCAACTACATCAACTTGTTATGCTAACACCAACCTAACTGTCAACTAATACTCTAGTTAGTTGACATGTAGTTTAAACTAATTAGAGTTACTTTACATGTAGTTGCAAAGCTATCTGGAGTTAGTAGAATGTCAAAAATAAAGTGTAACCTTTTTTTGTCAGTATACATCCAAATAATTATATGGCAAATATGTATATTAAGTATTAACAAAGCTTACCTATTGAACTCCAAAGATCTACTGATGTATGTTGGCTACCTAGCTTGTGTTTTTTCTTCCTCTAAACATTTAGAGAGGAGGAGAGGTTGTGAACAGGTGTGATAAGACATGAACAAGCAGATCCAGGAAGAGGCTGATATTCCCGTGTCCCTCATCGGATGAACACCCCTCCTGCTGACAGGACAGATAGCGTGTGACTCAAAACAACAGCAGAGAAGATGAGAGAAGCAGCACCAGTGTGGGACGCAGCACACGGGACAGTATTTGTGAACTGGCTTTGTGTTTTCACAGGTTACTGGGAATCTCTGTTTATCATCTGCTTATCTGAGCCATGCAGAACAGGTTCCACAAAATAACAGCTGAATGAAATGAGGGAACTGTTTTGCTGTTCTCATATCTCCTGATGGTTCAAACATGACAAACATGGCGAATTCCGAAATCACTGAAGAATGATTGTGGAAGCTGGAACTGATAATGATATATCAGTTCATTGATATACACTCGCCTAAAGGATTATTAGGAACACCATACTAATACTGTGTTTGACCCCCATTTGCCTTCAGAACTGCCTCAATCATACATGGCATTGATTCAACAAGGTGCTGAAAGCATTCATTAGAAATGTTGGCCCATATTGATAGGATAGCATCTTGCAGTTGATGGAGATTTGTGGGATGCACATCCAGGGCACGAAGCTCCTGTTCCACCACATCTCAAAGATGCTCTATTGGGTTGAGATCTGGTGAATGAGGGCCATTTTAGTCCAGTGAACTCATTGTCATGTTCAGGAAACCAATCTGAAATTATTCAAGCTTTGTGACTTGGTGCATTATCTTACTGGGAGTAGCCATCAGAGGATGGGTACATGCTGGCTATAAAGGGATGGACATGGTCAGAAACAATGCTCAGGTCAGGCCGTGGCATTTAAACGATGCCCAATTGGCACTAAGGCGCCTAAAGTGTGCCAAGAACATCCCCCACACCATTACACCACCACCAGCAGCCTGCAGAGTGGTAACAAGGCATGATGGATCCATGTTCTCATTCTGTTTACGCCAAATTCTGACTCTACCATCTGAATGTCTCAACAGAAATCGTGACTCATCAGGACCAGGCAACATTTTTCCAGTCTTCAACTGTCCAATTTTGGTGAGCTCTTGCAAATTGTAGCCTCTTTTTCCTATTTGTCAGTGGAGATGAGTGGTACCCGGTGGGGTCTTCTGCTGTTGGAGCCCATCCGCCTCAAGGTTGTGTGTGTTGTGGCTTCACAAATGCTTTGCTGCATACCACAGTTGTAACAAGTGGTTATTTCAGTCAAAGTTGCTCTTCTATCAGCTTGAATCAGTCGGCCCTTTCTCCTCTGACCTCTAGCATCAACAAGGCATTTTCGCCCACAGAACTGCCGCATACTGGATATTTTTCCCATTTCACACCATTCTTTGTAAATCCTAGAAATGGTTGTGTGTGAAAATCCCAGTAACTGAGCAGATTGTGAAATACTCAGACCGGCCCATCTGGCACCAACAACCATGCCACGCTCAAAATTGCTTAAATCACCTTTCTTTCCCATTCTGACATTCAGTTTGGAGTTCAGGAGATTGTCTTGACCAGGACCACACCCCAAAATGTATTGAAGCAACTGCCATGAACATTAATGAGAAGCTGAACAGGTTCTAATAATCCTTTAGGTGAGTGTATATTGATATTGATTGATATTACTCAACACCAACAAATATAATTAATTAGAAGTCATAATTTTTACATGCACTTTGATTTTGCAGTGCTGCAATTATGTTGGAGCTCATGCAAACAGAATAATGTCATCTTGTGAGTGATTATTTTCACCCACGTACACAACAGTGTTGGGAACTAACTAACTAAACATAGTTAGTTGACATGTAGTTGCAAAGTATTTTTGGAATGTCTAGAGTGGACTATAGAAATAAAGTGTAATCAATACATTTTTGGACCTCTGAAATGATTTGTGCTTTCTGCTGACATAATCAAGACAATGTGGGTGGGAACAATAATATTAACCAATCAGTGACATTTCACGACACAATCAAGTCCATATGGATTAAAACAAGTCCGCTCTACACATAAATACACAGAGATTAAATGTATGTATATTAAAATCAGATATTTTTCTGATGATAAATAGTTTTTTTTACAAACAGAATTTTTTTATTTTTTTTGTGAATGTGATATATCTAAAGTGTTTTATGAGACAGAATGTATACAGTAAATCTGCATATATTGCAGTTATGCTATCTGATTCACCTATCAATCCGAATCTATTAGCGTTCAGCGAGCACTAATGTTTATCAGCTATTGGCCACCCACTCAGAAAGCTCACAAACACAAGCGGGGACGAGTCTCAGCTGTGAGTAAATGCTGCGGGTCAGATCTGGCCTCATTACCTTCCTGCTGTCACTCACACACCACTGACCCCAATCTGAGTCCTTTCACACAGAGTTCACACACACAGACACACACGCACACACACCCACACACCCTGTGTTCACAGACATCAACAGTAAAAGAACACACTTTATACAAACAAAGCTCTGCATTTGTTTCTGAACTGATTTAAGGTTTCATTAATTATCAGATTTAGTGTACATTTACCATGCATATAAATTATAGTTTTATGTAGTTACATGTGCTCAGTGTGCAACAGTGTTTGAGGAAGCAATTTAGAACGTTTTTGGCAGGTTAAGTATAACAAACATGCAAAATGTTAACCAGTGAATAAATAAACGCATTATCAATATTTATTCCAGAAAGCATGCCATTATTATAACACCGCTGTTGTGCAGCACCAGTGCATAGATCATATCTCATCAATCAAAAACAGTAATAATATAGCCTTACAACAATAGAGAATCTCAAATGAAATAGACAAATGAATTAAAAAGTTTGCTAACTTAATCTAAATGCAATAAAAATATGCTAAATGTGATTTATTGCTACAACAGTAAAGTTATACGTGCAGTAATGTAATGATTTGTGATGGAAAAGCTGGAAAACTACATTGTTTTTGAAACATATGAGTAAAGGTTTTTACATTAACTCATTAGAGTAATACTGTTAGGTTAGGGTTAGAATAAGTTGACATGTAGTTGCAAAGTTACTTATAGTCAGTCGAATATCTAAAGTGGACTATTAAAATAAAGTGTTACCCAAATTATAATATTATATCACATTATTACATGGCTCTGTGAAATACTTGATTCTGATTGGTCAATCGCAGCATCCAGTGGTGAGTTATTCACCACTGAAAACCACACGCGGCGCTATATGCTCGCTAAGGGCGAGGGTTTACACCTGGCCACTTCATGCGTTTTCTCAGATTGGATATCTGATTCATCAAAACAATTCCATTTACACCTGGTCACATAAATGTGTTTTTGCAAAACGGATATAAATCCGATCTTCAACTCCCGCGTTATATGCGGATTAAATAGAAGTGCACGTCATGGAAAGCAACAGAAAGGAGCTGTATTTTATTGATCATCGGCTAATTTCAAAATCAGCAAAGATGTCGATAAGAGAGGCGGCAACAGAACTGGTGAGATCATTTCATTTCTTTACTTGTAATGAAGATGGTAGTGTTAATTGTCTGAGACTTACTTTCACTTTGATTTGCGATAGATTGCGCAGCGCTGGCTTGATAGGCGTTTAGCTGCTCATCTGAGGTGATGCATGTCGTAGTAGCGTCGTCATATCTGACTAAAATAGCATGACATATGGCCTATAACACGCTCTCACACGTTTATTTTTCAGCATTTTTGGGAGTAGTAACATTTACATGATAAATGCTGTGTAATTAGTATATGACTGTATACCGAATCTCTTGTCCATCTGGTTTGAACTTGCCGCTGAAACTGCTCACTCCACGGAAGCTTTGCATTTCAAGACTTAATAAAATATTTCAACTCAAGTCAATATTTCATGTTTAAATATTTACTTATGTGGCAAGTAACCGTGAAATAATATGCGGGATAATTTACATCCAGCCGGTTGTTATCTCAGAATAAACCCCTTCAGTGTGAAGCAAGATCCTGATCACCCTGACGGGGTTTATTCTGACATAACAATTGGCTGGATGTACATTATCCCTTACTTATATTATATTATTAAAGAAATACTTCAGGATTTAGCATTAAGCTTTGTATCAGTAGAAATTTTAAAATTACAGTGCTTTCCACCCTCATCCCCCTGAGACGAGAGATTTGTGTCTTTTTAGTCTGGAAAAAATCCTTTGATGACGCAAAGATCGTCATTTTGTGTCATCGGAGGATTTTTTGGCCAGAGGCTAAAGGCTACAGTCAGTAGTAGGGTCTGTCCCACATGTTCTCACCTCGCCCATAGAGGGATCTCACTCACAGAATGAACACATAGTGTCAGCCATCTTTTTTGGAAGCAAAGCTAGCAGGCTCTTGTTCTGTGGAGAAAGCTGAGTCAGTTGGGGTTACCATCCTCTTTTTCTTGGCATGTCCGGCCGTCGAATGTCCGGGATTGCGATCTTTGCCTTCTGCAGTTCGATCATTTATTGTTTACATGCACAGCTTTTGTTTCAATCTAACTGAATGCATTGTGATTGATGAATCTGAATGTAGTGTTTACATGAATGCTAAACAAGTGATCGGTTGATGTGCGTTTTAACATTGCTAAGAAAATTCCTGCTCCTCCGTGAGAGATGCGAGAACGGTGCTTCTCACAGGTGTCGCTCATCGAGTAATCACGCCACCGGCCTCGCGCTGCTCTCCGCGGCCCTCAGCTCGTCCCGCTCGCCACAGTAAACATAATGAATGGCGAATGTAGACGCAAAAGCCAAATCCCGGACATTTTGGGCAAACTCGAAACACATTTCGGGCAGACTCATCACAGAGACTCACTAGTAGCCTAGACTTGTTGTTTAACTACTGCGCTCTGTTACCGGTCAGGTGTGGCCTCCTAGGCAGCGAAGCAAGTGCATTCTGGGAGTTGTTGTCTTTCATCCACAGAAGCCAAAAATACATTTTCTGGCTTTTCTCAGTATTAGAAAGCTCCAAATTCAAACATTTCTTCTTCATAAATTACCCATTTTACATACACATTCATCTTTCCAGAGGTGAAGAATTCCTCTAAGTACTATATTATGCTATTAAGCATGGTGTGACTAAACGGATTATGTTTAAGTACTTTTCAGTATCAGTCTGAAGGAGTGCTCAATGTTATTTGAGTTTGCGCACAGGAGTGCTGGCTGTCTGCGCATGCTCTTGTTGACATCCGTGACTTCTGTATGTGTCTGATATTGGCATTGCTCTCAGCAGAGGTCAGCTCCTGTGGCTCTTTGAAGCCTGTGAACTGCATGTGTAGTGGAAGTGTAGGAAACAGGTGCTGCTCAACTCCAGCTGTTCTGTCTCTATTTGATGTGCTTTATAAAAGACAGATGCAAAGTGCCGAAGCAGAGAGAAAGATACACACCCTTACACTTCTGCAAATAAATACTGGGGGTTCAAGATTCATTTGATTGTGTTCAGGAACGGAAGAAACAGTTTATCTGAGACATTTTCTTTCATGATAATCTTTACGTTTATTTAGTTATTGTTGATGTGTGTATCTTCTCATTGGTTAAGACTAATGTGCTTCATTGATCCTTGGAAGCAAATTAATTGACCCAAGGGTTCTGAACATTAGCTAGAACCACAGATATATATATATATATGTGTGTCTGTGTGTGTGTGTGTGTGTGTGTGTGTGTGTGTGTGTGTGTGTGTGTGTGTGTGTGTGTGTGTGTGTGTGTGTATATATATATATATATATATGCAATAAAATTATTAGAAAACTTAAATTTAGTTTATTTCAGCTAGATGCCAAGGTTAAAAAAATCAATTTTCGTTTAGTTTAAGTTAAAGTACTAAATTGAAATAAATTTTGAAAATAGAACTACATACATATTAAAAACTAGTGCAAATGACAAAACACTACAGACTTACTAAAGCTTTAATTATAAAGTGAAAACAGAAAATATGAAAATAACAATGTTGTGTTAATGGATTACAAGTAATGCAAGTTATGTAATTAGATTACTTTTTCAAGTACTGAGTACACATTACTTTTAAATTCACAACAAATTATCAGAGTTACTTTTTAAACAAGCAACACAACTTACTTTTCCCCATGTATTGTCTGATAGCTCTCCTGTCCTCTTGTTGAGAAAAATCAGTAGTAAGTGCAGAGGTGTTTTGTATGCGCTGTGTGTGAACATGACGGTTATTGTTTTAGACTAGATATGAACATTTACTCATCTCACTTGCACAAAAACAGATTCAGTATTCCTCAAAGTGAATAAAAATTATTACGCAAACCTAAAATAGCTAATTGTTGAATAGAACAAATATACTTTCTGTATTTAATCTCACTTTATTAACCAACGTATTTGCTGATGACCTTCGATGATCCAGTTTAACCACAATAAAAAGCAAAAAGGACTTTAAACATCACATTTGTGTATAATTTTAGTTTTTATTGCTGAAGTAGTGTTGAACTTTCTTGCCTGAGTCTTATACTTTCTGCGATCGTGAACAGCACAGCAAATGTTTGCTTGCAGCGGCGCTCTCTACTGCACAGGAGTACAAGCATTTCCTTCAGCCTGAGGGTTATTCAGTTCACTTTTGGTGTGAAAGGGACCTTTGCATTTACCAAAAATATATAACTTTATTAGTCTCATCCCAAGAAGTCATATAACTGACGTCTTTTGACCATACGTCAATATCCGCCTTTTTAGGGTAGGCCCTACCCTTAAACGTCGGTTATATGACGATCCTGGGACGTCATACAACTGACGCTTTACCTTTAATGTCAGGTAGGTGACGGGGTAGGTTTAGGTCTGGGGTAGAGTTAGGATCCGATGAACGTCATCTAACCGACGTTTAAGGGTACCCTAAAAAGGCGGATATTGACGTATGGTCAGAAAGACGTCCCAAGACTGATTTGTGAAACTTTTTAAATCTCATAGAAACCCATTTAAATCCCCTACATATACTGTGCCTGGGAAAGACAGGCATTCACGTATGAACAGACAGATCCGTCTCTAAACAGAGGTGTCTTTCTCAGGCAGGACTGCCACCTCCCTAAAGCCATGTAGATGCAATAAAAACAAATGGCCCCTGACGATGTGTTAATCCACTCTTACAAAGCGTCTCAGGTCTGAATTAAGTTGTCATTTTTTATTGCTACCCTGACACCTGTTTATAATAGGGGGCCTTGGTGACTTATGCCCATGTTATTACAGCCAGCGGTGGGAACAGAGAAAGAACTGATCTGAGATCAGAAATGCACCGATTGGCCCTAAAGAAAGCCGAATTTCAGAACAGTGGGAAATGAAGCAGAAAAAAGGAATTAAATCCAAATAAACTCAGCCACACTTTCTTCCAAACAAGCCATGCTAATATGTGTTTTTCCCCCTGGTCATTATTCTTTTTGGCTATAGTGGGAATTGAATGTCTACACTTTAGATTTAGGTCACACTTTGTAGATTAGGGTCCCATTCTCATTATTAACTAACTTTTGTCTCCATAAACTCCTCTTCTTAATAGTTAGTAAGGTAGATGTTAAGTTTAGGTATTGGGTAGAGTTAAGGGATGTAGAATTTAAGCATGCAGAATAAGGTATTTATATGTCCTTTATAAGTACTAATAAACAGCAAAAATCCTACTAATATGTACGCTAATAACCTAGATAATTGTAAGAATTGCACCCTAAACTAAAGTTTTACCAAAGATGTCGCCCCATCACATCATTTAATAAGTATTACATTATTATTGTAATGAAATGTCCATATAAAAAATTCATGTGCGTGGAAAAAAATACTCACAAAAAGAAATTAACGTGCGTGAAATAAAATTGTATATTCATAAAATACATTTCACAAATGCAAAACACAATTCGCAGATATAAAACTGTGCACAAAAACCTTTGAATGTTTGAAACATATGAGTTTATCCTTGAATGTGAATGTGCAAATAATCGTCAATCACGTGTGTGTGTGTGTTTGAGTCAATCAGATTTAAGCCTACCTGCATGTTGCATCAGCTTTCATACAGTGAGTTCATGGCTATGCAGAGGTGTTTACTTAAGTTAAACTTCTGTGTTTACCTAAGTTAAAGGGTTAAGTTCACCCAAAAAATATGTCATTAATTACTCACCCTCCAGCCTGGTCTCATTGTTAATACGTAGGTATTTTACGTTTTTGCAAAGATATAAAACGTCTTTTTAGTGCGTTTTGATAGATGCTGAAACGTATAATATGAACGTATATGCAACATTTAAACGTAACATTATTACGTTTTACAGCTAAAAAACTTAAACTGTTTACGTATATCATACCGATATCTGTATAATTTCCCTTTTACCATTTTATAGATAAAAGTAAGATCCCGTAGTACCCTAAATCCCAAACCTAAACATACCCATTTTATACATAATATAAAAAAGGATAAAACGGTGTTGGGAAAGGGTAGTTTTATTAACAATATAACGTTCAGCATTAAAATCTATTTTGAGCCACCAATCCTACTCCTACCCCTAAACCTACTCATAACAATTCCTTAAAACTAACACGTAACAAACTAAAATTATAAAGAAAAACATAACTAACAGACAAGTATAATCACAATAATTTATTTATTGCGAAAATGTCAAAACCGATACCAAAAGCCGTTCACATGATGAAGCGTTGCAGTCGCAGTCTTCTCTGACAGTATGTAATAGTTTTGTATGAAGTACAGAGCAGAAATGAAATTACTAATCAATGAAAATGTTAATCCGGCTTCGGTTCGCGCTTCTCCATTTTAAATGATTAACCAACCGTCTCACAGTCCTCCTTGTCGCAATCTGTGACGAAGCAGGGAAGAGCCAATGAACGTTTGATATCACTGCCGTAAAACATGACGTATCGCTTCTCAAGGGCGCATTTTTTGAATTTGAATTCATCACCAGCGCGGGGTTTGACACGGTCGCTGCTGAGAATGGAGACGAAGGTCACGACTGGATAAGAGGCTGAATTAGGAGTTGTTTCTTGCATACAACTATGGATTTAAAGATTTGGATTACATCAAACTAATAAAATTGATGTCTTTTGTGAATTTTGTTGTGTTTTATAGGAGAAAACGCTTTATGTGTCTCAAGGTAAATAAACTATTACAAAACGGTTAAACGAGTAACGTTAAAGAATGTATTTTTAAGGTTTTATATTGTATTGTTTAACACCATGCAGGCGAAACGAGCAAAATGTTAATATTTATGAGTATTATATCAATAAATGCGACTGAAAACTTAATTAATAAGACAGTGGAATGCAATAGAGTCAAAACATAATGCTACGATATTAATATGCATAAATTGTGATACGTACAAATGTGTATGTCGGTGGATTTGTTCATACGTAAATAAATGACGTTTTTGTGCTGTCAATAGGTAAATATTTTACGTTTTAGTACTGTAAATACGTCTGTATTATACGTTTTCTGCGCATATAAAACTTAATTATATATACGTATGATAAAACGACACTTTACGTACAAATACATACGTATTCTCATGAGATCACGTTGCACCCTCATGTCATTCCAAGCCCGTCAGACCTTCTTCATCTTCAGAACACAGTTTAAGATATTTTAGATTTAGTCCGAGAGCTTTCTGTCCCTCCATTGAAAATGTGTGTACGGTATACTGTCCTTGTCCAGAAAGGAAATAAAGACATCAATCGAAGTAGTCCATGTGACATCAGTGGGTTAGTTACAATGTTTTGAAGCATCGAAAATACATTTTACTCCACAAATAAAAACTTAGACTTTATTCAGCATTGTATTGTCTTCCGGTTCTGTTGTGGATTCGCGTTCAGTGACGCTGCTGATGTGTCTCTGGAGACACACGCTGCACTGTAAAAAAATATTGTTGGTTTAACTTAAAAAATTAAGTAACCTGGTTGCCTTTAAAATTTTAAGTTGATCGAACTGGAAAAAGTGAGTTAATACAATGAAGGAGATAGATTTAATCATCAGAAACTCAAAATAATAAGTTATCTGAACTAAATAAATTATTTAAGTTGATTTGACAATAGAAAAAATGTTGTGATAACAAATCTTGAAAATATTTTTTTTACAGTGACAAAACAATCTTCGCAAATATGTCTAACGATTTCCACACAGAGGAAGACTTGCATTTTTTGCCCAGCCATATTTATTTGAACCCGAATAAACGGATGCACCAGAAACACGTCAGCAGCGTCTTACGTCATCAGCGTCAATGCGGACTCGTGAACGCGGATTAGACAACAGAACCGGACAACAATACAATGCTGAAAAAAGTCATATGCATGCATAGCAGGGCTGTATTCCTAGGGTGTGTACATATAGTCCACAGGAGACACATTTATACAGTTACAATGCATCACTTTAAACCTCTTGTTGAAACAACTGTCAAAATGGATGGCTTGCAACATGACTGTTCTGAAAGATCACAACTGGTCGTCTGCAACTTCATACATCACTTGTCTCTGGAAATCTGGAACAATAAAACTACATAGTAAAACTTTTTGCTTATAGCAAAACAGATGTATCCTATATAAGCACGTCATAACATACATTATCATCAGCTGAATATGTGGTGGACAGGACAAGAAAATCCATCAATACTAAAAATAAATGTTTATGTTCACATGTGGACTAAACGGCAGTTAAAAATCTATTGCTTCAACTGATCTCCAACTTCTTTAACTTAAATAATCAGAAATGAACCCATCAACTGCTCTTACCTCTGCTTAGCCATGAACTCTGTAGTCGAAAGCTGATGACGTAACATGATACTTATGATACTTATTGGTCGATCGACAAGCTTAAATCTGATTGGCCAAAAAGTAGACTACTCGATCAAGGAGGAGAGCGCTGCCAGGAAATTCTCAAACACACACACATCATGCACACACACCCAACATATTAGTGTGGTCAAGACCAAAGACAATTATTCATTGTCTAAACTAGCCATATATAACATTATTCATGTAATTTGCATTGAAAATGATGTATGACATTCAGAGGCAAAATTGCAAGCATC
Organism: Hybognathus amarus; assembly: GCA_030378365.1. NCBI lineage: Eukaryota > Metazoa > Chordata > Actinopteri > Cypriniformes > Leuciscidae > Hybognathus > Hybognathus amarus. Next base: position 834,106 of record JAQIUQ010002010.1, on the reverse strand, counting down.
TTACACAACAAACATTCATATTATTTGACATTGACACAGGTTTAACAAAGCAGTTGCTTGGAAATGTTACTACATTTGAAGGATTTTTGTAGGCTGTTTTAAATCTGTTTTACACTCTTGATTGACATTTATTTTGGTCTTTGCCAAGTTTTGATTATTTTTAATTTATTTTGTATTATATGGTTTTGTTTCTTCACATATTCAGGTAAGTTTGAATATTTTATCTAAAAACAACCCCTGAAACTTCACATGGTAAAAAGTAGGTGTCCACTGAAGGTGTTCCTTCTGCTCTCATCTGAGTAGACACGACGGTTCTCCCAGAGCTGAATAGTTATCCTGTCCCCTGCTTCCAGCAGAAGGGGAGCAGCATTGGATGCAGTGTCCTCTGTGTCTTGCCCGGGATCGTATCTGTTACTCCGACCACATGATGGCCATTCTTTAGCATGTTCACACCAGTCGGTATGTCGTAGGGATTGAAGAGCACACAGTTGAAGTAATACACTCCTTTTACTGGTGCAGTGAAGTTTCCTGTTGATAACAGTAGAAACTACGGTTCTTTAAAGGGATAGTTCACTTTGAAATAAATTTTTGGTATGTTTTAGCTTACCTCAAGGGCATCCAAGATGTAGGTGTCTTTGTTTCCACAGCATTTTCAATTTTGATATTTTTAGGTCAAACTGTTCTTATCTGTCAGTCATATAATGGAGAGTATATGGGGTCCACCTCAGAAGAGCATGCACAGGAAGTCCAAATTAGAACATGATTTAATGACTCGTAAATGTAAGTACACATTGATGGCCTAAGACACTAAACGAGTGGTTTGTGTGAGAAACGAACAGTATTTATATCGCTTTTACTTCTTGTAATCACAACCATGTCCAAGTGATCTGAAGGCACGGGCGCTTCGGTCTGCGCAAGCGCTGGAAAGCGCCGGAAGTGATCTCTTGTGCGGTTGCGAAAAAATCCAAGTTGTCTGTTGATATGTCAAAATCGTCTTCCATTTGCAATTTCCTGTATATCTAAATATGTATAATATCAGAGATCACTTCCGGGGCTTTCCGGCGCTTGCGCAGAGCCGAAGCGTCCTCGTCCTCAGAGTACTTGGACATGACTGTGATTACAAGAAGTAAAAACGATATAAATACTGTTGGTTTTCTCACACAAACCGCTCATTTCGTGTCTTAGGCCATCAATGTGTACTTACAATTACGATCATGTCATTAAATCATGTTTAATTTGGACTTCTCTGTGCATGCTCTTTGAGGTGGACCCCATATACCTCCATTATATGACTGACAGACAAAAGACACCTACATCTTGGATGCCCTTGAGGTAAGCTAAAAGATATCAAAAATTATTTTCAATGTGAACTATCCCTTTAACATAGTTTATATAAATGACCTGATAAATTTTTTCAGCATCATGTTTAGAATTTCTTTGAGAAATATCATGATACCTGTATTTGTGTCATAGGCATTTCCAATGTTAGTTAATGCATTTTCATACACAAGAGTGACTGCATCTGAATAAGGGCCAATGAATTTGTGGCCATGCCCTAAAGCTGACAGCGTAGCTGAAAATGCTACTTTCACCGTTTCTGAAAAAAAAGAGGGGAGAAGAAAATGGACAGGTAAGCGAAAAGAAATGACCTTCAGATATCTTTTAATTTCGATAATGTTATGCTATTTCTAGTTAGAACTTGTTTCAGGGCCCTGAATGTCAAAATAAATGCAAATAGACTTTACAATTACAATTAAAGCCCTGTTTTAAGATAGTTTCAGATGAAATAGAATGGTTAAGATTATATTTTAGACAAATGCTACTGTCCCAAGAATTTTCAGTTTCTCTGGTAGCACCCCTCACCTTGACAATGGTGGCATAGGTGCACAGGAACAATCCTTCATAAAAATGCATAAAACTTTAGTTTACAAAGACGCGAATCTCGAGCTCGAGTGGTCTGGGTGTTCACTGATAGCCTCACTGCAAAAGATGCTTTCCAATATGTTTTATTGTAGTTTTTGTCCAACTCCATTGACTTGTATTGTATGTTCTGTGATGTATGGTATTACTTCCACCGCCTGGAAACGGAAATGGGGTTGTTTGTATTCTTTTTGTAGTCTTATGCAGTCGCGGTATCTGATAGGCTGCACTCATGACAAGTGGTTTGCTTGCAATCAGCAAAGGTGCATTATCGCCACCAACTGGGCTGGAGTGTCTTTTATTCAAGCTGTCAACTGAAGAATGTCAGGCTGTGAGGCATTTCGGAAAATAGGTCTACAGTTTTACAAAGAATGGTAAAACACCTGTTGGAAAGCATCTTTTGCAGCGATTTTTGTGTGAGCATATCAGTGAACACCCAGACCACTGGATAAGTTTCACGTCTTTATAAACTAAAGTTTTATGCGTTTTATGAAGGATTGTTCCTGTGCACCTATGCTACTGTACCATTGTAGAGGTGTTGAGGTGCTACCACAAAGTGGGGGTGCTATAGGGCTTTTAATTGTAAATATCCAAACTTGTCCTTTAATTGTTTATTATTTAGCCGCAACACTTGTCTTTTCCTCAAAACTTTTCAGCTTAGTACTGAAAAAAAATTAAAAACAATGTTCAGTGCATACATGAACAGAAATATAGCCCCATAAATATAGATTCACCTTCTTAACCTTTGACAACCTTAGACAGATTGCATCACAGTATGAGCAATATGGTGTTATAAATAATATGCTAATTATTGCATTTAATATTATGCTGAGACATTCGTGTTCATGTATCTAGCTTCCGATCATGTTACCTTTGTTTTCTGTTCTGAGTCGCTCCATTTCAATCTCCATAGATTTCATTTTTCTTTCCATCGTCTTTATTTTCCCAGTTCAATCTCCATAGATTTCATTTTTGTTTCCATGGTCTTTATTTTCCCCAGTTCTTCAAGGATGTTTATGTTTAACGAAAATACATCATCTGCTGATATAGCCCACACATTGAGCATTAAAACTGTTACAAAAATCAACATCATTGTGCTCTTGGTTACTAGCAATGCACTGAATCAAATGAATAATCATTCTCTTATAGTCTTAAAAACAAGTTATGCAATTTTCTAAACTGTCCAATAGGCTTTAGTCTCCAAAAACATCCCTCTTTAACTCTTTTTTAAACTCTAACCTTTGTTCGTAGCAACACATTATACAATAGCTGCACATAATTTAATTAGTATTACATTATGATTGTAATGAAATGTTCATACAATCATTTTCTCAAAATGAAATAAAATATTATTATTTTATAAATACAAATAAAACATTTGGCATTATTTGAAAATGATTACCTTATAAACTCACTCAAAAACATTGTCATTGTCTCTATTTGAGTCTGTCTTTGTCTATGTACATGTCTGTGTTTCTAGGTTGGTTATCAGTTTGTTTAGTTAAGTTCTCTCACTTTCCAAGCCTGTTTGTCACCATGGTCACTGATTGGTTTTGTTCTGTTCAAGTGTGTTTAGTTAGTTCTTATGTTCTGAGTTCTGTGCGAATAAAAGTTTAAACTGCTGCATTTAGATCCTGCATCCCTCCATTTCAGACCAACCGTGACAGTCATATTGTCATTAATGTAATAACTTTTAAAAAATTAAACAAATATTTGTATTCCCTTACAGTACAAAAAAAGTCTTAAACGTCTCGATTACGTATGTAACCCTCGTCTCTGAAGGAGAACGGAGACGCAGTCGACATGTGGATGGATTGGATCACGCTTAGAGGGCCTGTCGTCTTCGAGTAGTTAAAATGAGCCAATGTACATTGTCGTGCGTGAAATGCATCCCACACTCCGCCCCGCGGCGCAGGTATGAATACGGAAGTGGATGCACGCACTAGTTGTCTTTTGCTGTGGAGCCGAGCGTAATTCGGAGTCAGTGGTGGCCCAGCAATAGTGGCGACGGGACTACATCTCCGTTCCCTCTTTCAGGGAACGAGGGTTACATGCGTCACCGAGACGTATTCGACGTGTCGACTGATTGGGATCCCAATTAAAACACCCTCTAGTGCTGCCACCTTCCAGTGCCTAGACAAAAGCCTCCTGATCTTCCCGCAACTAAGGCTGGGATGGAAGGGCTTTGGCAGGGAAGTGAAGAATACACATATGAGATTGCCTTAGGGATTCACAGCATATGGACCCAGCCTACCAGAGCATACGAGTGATAGGCCTGGCTTCGGGACGTTCTGCAGGCTCACCACACCTGGTCCCTCTTAGGGAGAGGTAGGAACCTTGGGCACATTCAGGTTCTCAGCTAGTGATTGTTAGCCGGCCCAAATTCCAGAGGTACAAGTCGTTGACCAAAAGCAAGCAAGTCACTACCCTCTACTATCGGTGGCGATCTCCAAGAGCATCCTCCTCCATCCCAGAGCGGCCTGCTCCGGAATGCTTTCGCTGTCGCTTGCCACCTGGCTTGGCAGCGCCTGGAGCAGGCTGGGCATCCCTACTGTGGCCGGCTCCATGCTGAGGCCTGGGTGGAGGCTCCTGTGGAGGCCCAGCGAGAGCGGTGGCAAGGGAACGCAAACAACGTACAGTATTATCAATATTTAATGGATTTAACACTAGTGGACAAAAATTGCTGTTGGTTGTTTTTCAAATGACGCTTATCATGGAAATTTTACCCAAGTGCAATGGATTGGATTCATCTTGCGATCACTATTTCATAACAAAGTCGTGTATGAAGCCTTGTTTTGATTTAGCATGTTGTCATTTGGACTCCCAACACAAATTACAATATTACTATTGCTGGAGCATCTATATTGTAAAACAGACACTGTAGATTGATAATAAACCTTTTCATATGATGTATAATCTGTTATCATTCTCAGTATGTTTAGAAAGTATTCAATATTGTAGATGTATACCATGGAAAAGTGACGTCAAGCCCGAAGTCTGGACAGTCTGGTTGTTAAAAAATAGCTTTAACTCTTCCAGGAGCAAACTCCAGGCAGAAGGGAGCGATACATTTCTCTGAAATCGAGATAATGAGGCAGTATTCAGTGGGTGACAGGAACAGCTATGACTACCATGTAAACCTTAAGTGTGGATGGGGAAAGACCAGCAGGGCCGGGCAGAATGGGGCTACCAATAGTAGACTGACCACATTCTGGAGTTCTGGAGAACCCTCTCGAAAGGCACTAATGTCTCTGCCAAAAACGAGTCCTCTGGCAAGGTGACAGAGCGCCTCGAAACCCAAGCGCCTTATTTGGATGAAGACGACATCTCAGTGTCAAACCTACATGTATATGTCCTGACACTGTGCTAGAATCAACCATTCGCCTACATAATAGAGCACACAAATTCCCTGGAGTCTCAGTGAAGCCAGTGCTGCATCCATCCATCTGAATTATTCTGTATAATATATAGTGCTGTATCTTATATTGAAGAAATGGCATAATAGCAACAGAATATAAATTTAGATTGATTGAGTCCATTAAATTGGCCAATTGGTTATGATCAATAATGAAAATGCTCTAAGAGTACAATGTCCAGCGTAAGTATTTACTGCACACACATTTATAAATTTGCTCATACACTGAAATAACAGTAAAATGACAGCTATGGTAATCAACAGCTATCCACAGACTTATACATAAGTAGATTGAAAATAACCCCAAAACTCCCTTTAAACCATCTTGCATGGTTATAAACACATTTGTAGCATCTATTAGATGGGCAAATTCCAGCTCTTTAACAAGCTTACTGAATTGGTTATTTACTCTAACAAACAATTTTGATGCTTTCAGTGTGTGTTCTTCACATTTTGGCTAGAGCATGTAAACAACTCTCTGGCTCAGAAAGAATCTGTATGATTATTTTGAACGCTTGTGGGATTTGATCTTCTTTACTGTAGCTCCACAAGAATCATCATAATTAGCATGTCGTAATATGCTGAACTTTGTCGCTGGATGTGGCAGACTATACTGTGGGAATACAGCATGCTCACCCAAGATTTGAGCCAAGATGTCTGCTGCATTTACAAAAACATATTGATTAGACCGATGGTAATCTAGCAGACATCTGTGCTTCCTCAGCTTTCTACCAGCAGAGCATGTTGAGCAGACCACATGTGCCTGGCCCGCCAAAGTTTCTGCTTTCAGTCAAAAAGCAAGTCAGGAGATTCCATTAACAGTTACTAATCAGATCACGTCTAAGTTCCCGCCTAACACCGTTTGATCTCACATTCATATGATGCCCTGACTTCCTCCCATTGGACGAAGCAATACGTTTGCACACAAAAAAACAACTCTAGAATGAAATGGTCTGAACGGCACAACTGGCGTCTGGAACGGAACAGCCGCACCAGCGGGAGGCCTCTCGCAGACTGCAGCATTCATACTTTATATTCTGTAACCGAGCTATTGAAATGAGCTTTTTTGAGGGGATGTGGGAACAAAGATAGCAGAGGCAGCATGAAAAAAATATCATGGTTTTTAAAAAGAAGGAAGCCACGTTTCAATGACCTGACTGTTACCTAACCGACACCACTGCGCTTTCTTCTTCCTGGTACCATCTAAATGCAGGAACTAGCCATCTGCTAATTTCCTGTCTGCCGCCTGTTTGAATTACGCGGCTCGACTCCCTCCTTTCCATTCCTTTTGCCCGAACTTCCTTGGAAGGGACAAATAATGTGCAGAATTTGGGGTGGATTGTCGATGGATGCCGCCTTGCAAATCTGGCCCTTTCCAGCGTTGAAAGAATTTGTGCCCCGACTCAAACTGTGCTTTTTTCATGTTGTCTGGATGCATGTATGTATGCACAATTACAGGAAAAGCTCTACTGCATGATCTACAGATACCTCCAGAGCACTGTAAAGTAGTTTTACTGATAAACCGCTTCAATGATCTATACCTAAAACTTGACGTAACGCAGAAAATCTGAGCCAGCGTCTGGCACAAATGGTAAACTGAATCCACACAAGCTGCCTGTGCAAAATCACACCTGACATTGTTAAAAAGTGATCGAGCTAAACTGCAGTGGGGCCGTTTTCCATGGTTCAAGGGCAGTGGCACTCAGCTCAGTGCAGCTGGTGCTCCTGGGGATCTGCATTACAACAACATGATCGGGGCCTTAGACACACGGACACCCTTGTTATCTTAATGGGGCCTTTCATGGTCGACTCAGGCCTGGATGAACCAGGTGCCTGCTGATGTTTACATGTTTAAGTCTGATGTTTAAGTGGGGTAGAGAGGGAAAATGAGACAACAGTAATAAAAAAGCTCATTGTTGGATGTGGAACCTCGATAAAACCCACATACACAGCAGAGGAGATTGGTCGTTTTATAGGAATGGGAATTGTAAGCATTCCAACAAGTCAGATTCTATGTTTAACTACACTGACATATGTAAAATCTGTCTGTAATTACATTGACTCAAGTCAAAGGCAAATAAACAGATGACTCATTGGTCTTTTGATCGATATGAAAATCATCCCAAATCTGACTACACTGGTCACGCTATACAGTATGATTGTTATGAATTCACCACTGAATAGAGGGAATGCATTGACAACACTTTCCGCCGGAACAACTCCGACTGAGTGGCAAAAGATCTGCTGCGTGACTGGATTTAATAGGGGTAAACTGCGAAAATGCGACTAAAATGAACAATTTGATCAATTTAAACAAAATGTTGGACTCAATATAATGTTCCTTACAACTTACTAAAGATCCCGTGATCCATGGATATTGACATGCAGCCAGGAATCGTGTTGCCTGACATTTATGTTTGCCTGATTTCGACACCGGGAAATAAAAACAATATAGACCTAAATAAAGCAAAAAAAAAAAAAGTGGCTGAATTCGATCAATTTGTCTAAACCCACGTGATGGTTAGGTTTAGGTGCGGGGTTAGGGATAGGTCATTCTTACGAATTCATACATATTGGCCAATTCGTAAAATATGTACGATTTAGCAAAATCGTACTAATTTGATACAGAGTGAGGTTGTATGAATTGTTATGAATTAGCCACCTCGTAAAATTCGTACGAATTTCCGTAAGATTCAGGTTGGTGTAATATATAGCCTATACATATTATCATGTCCAGCCCTAAAACTTTACATCATTTTTTTTGGTCAGATGTTAATATATATAACAATACAAAATATATAGGTATGGTTTTACACCTAAAATCAGCATATTGACACAAAATAATAACTGCAAATCCACCTTTCGCTGACTTGAGTCCAGTTCTTTCTGTGAATTGCAGCGATCCATTTGCCCCTCTTTCTATACGACAATTCACCATGATGTCACAACAGTAATAGACGTTCTTCCGGGTGGCAAAAGCCGAAGTGTTCCTATGCCAACACTAGTAAATTGTTTGGAAGGGAGACCCATCGTCAAATGTAAAAATGTAATAATTATTATTTTAAATTAAATACAATACGTTTTTTATCATAACAACTGTTTTAGTGAAAAATATAATAAATATGTAATATAGTAGGCCTACACATAATTAATAAAATACTATCTAGCTCATTTTTCTTTGCCAAAATAACGTGCTATATAGCCTATCATGGTCACTAAATGGATTTCCTGAGGTAAATGTTATGTGACAATTGTTCTCCAGCAGTTGAAAAACACTGGTCGATATTATATATGAGGAATATACATTTCGGTAAGTTCCGTGAGAAAATGGATGTGTGGCGTGATTGCAGCAGAGATAAGTTTACTAATATTAGTCTTGAATGATAGTCCCGGCTGAAGATAAAATGCTCTGTTATGATTTTGTAGATAGACCGTTTGAGAATAACGTTACAAGAACCCGAGTTGAAGGGGTTGGCAGCAGAAATGTAAACATTGGATGAATCATATAATTTAGGACATCATTAAGATTTCCTACTTTTGACGACACAACGTTCACTCGCTATAACCTCCTCACCCACAAGAAATCGATCCAATCCCTTTTGCTGTAAATCTGGCAGCGCAACCCCAAACACAAGACGTTTTCATCATCGATTCAACTTTGATCAACATAAATGTGTTGAACTACTAGATCTCTTCAGTTAGTCAGTAGAAGCCGCTCGCGTTCTGCCACCCGGAAGGATCGCGGTGCCTATTGTTTACAAACATTCTGAAATGCCGTATAGCAGTCTGTAAAAATATACATCCGATTTTTTGTCAAATCTAGTTGTACAGTTAATCGCAAAGCTCTTTCCCACTTTATATGTGTTGTGTTTGTTTTCCCGGCATTCACACTGAAAACAAATTTACCGCTCAGTCTTTTTCCCACTCACTATGAGGAACTGCAGGCACTCCGGCCGACGGTGACGTCACGCGCATACCCTCTATAGCTGTACAGAAAACAGCATTCAAGTATTTTAGTGTTCCAACTCTCTTGGTGGAAGAATGTGGATGTTCCAAAACTATTAACGAAACCAAACTTCACGAAAATCTTTCGGTTCCAGTATTTTATAATATCCTATACAATATTTGATTATATTTGATTGAAGAGTAGGGTTGGGGATGAAGAAATTCGATTGCCAAATCTACCCTTCAAAAGCCCACTTCTGTTGTCTGATTATATTCTCTTTCATTCCCCAAACCAAAGCACCCACCCTTTTTTTTTACTAAAAATGCAAGTGTTCCTCTACCCCCAGACTGCAGCTCCAAAACTCCCACAAAGACCATTAAGAATGGATTTATTATGGTCGTTTAGATTTCAGTGCATGTTCCAGAGAAATAGTGGAATTATAAAAATGGAGTGCTATTTTTCTCTCCTCCAGTATGCGTGAAAGTGGAGCCACAGTCTAGCAGGCGTTTTACATGTCCCTGACTGTGTGAGGGAGGTTTTGCTTCAGTAAGCCCTTTTTTCTGCATGTCTGGCCAGCATATTAAGTCAGGGTATTGAGCACTCCCAATAATATGTGTTAAAATTCTCACTATATGTGTGCATGAGACACTGCACACATGTAGAGTCTCCTGCCATTAGAAGTAACAAACCCAAACTAGGCTATTTTAACCAATAAATTGTTCCTCTCTGGATCAAGTGCAACCATATTTATCCCTTTGCTTTTATGGTCTCTATAAATTAGACTGCTCCTTCTGCTTGTCATAGGAATATTTGAGTGTTCATCAGAATGTCATTTTAAAGACTACATGGTTCTTTTCACATTTTTGTGTACTTTTCTGGGACTCGGTTAGACAGGGTTAAATAGGGTTGTGCCAAGTGCACAAAGTGTGTGTGTGTGTTTGTACTGTCTGAGAGACTTGGCTGGCGGTGTTAAGGGTAAGGGGGGCCAATGAAAAATCCTGTACGTGTGTGTTTGGCCGGGTGAAGCAGGGCTGCTATAGCCTCTAGTGCAACCCAAATGGATCATTCCTCTGTGGGCCAGAGTCAAACTCATCTCAGTGGGACCGTGCTCCACTCCGTCTGCCTCCCCATCCAGATAAACAGTCCAGTTGTCAAGCTGCAGATATGCGGTTTCCGTCCCAGCATACATCACTTTCTCTCCCAGACAGGCCAAGTCTCAACCCCCCTGAACCTTTCCCCTCTTTAGTTAAACGGACACTGTTTCCCGTTGCTGCAGCTGGACACAAGAGGGGCATGAGGTTTGCACACAGCTCAAGCGGATATGGCCAGCGGACCACGATGACACTGATGCCATGCCACTTTAACCAAGATAAACAGACTCTTGTTTTTAGACACAAAAATATTAATCTTGGAAAAGTGTTGATTCTGTTTTATGATCAGTAAAGAGATACTATGATATTAGGAGGAAACATAATTGAGGTGATAGATGCTAAGCGCTTGGCCATGGCTACAACTCTTGATGAGAATTTGAAGCATCATTTTGTAGGGTGAAGGGTGAGTCATTGTTACTTAAATATGACGAGGAGGCTCCAAAATAGGTTTGTGAATGTAATGGCTCGTTTCCACTGAGTGGTATGGTACGGTATGGTTCGGTTCAGTACGCAATTATTTGCGTTTCCACTGTCAAAAGATGTGAATGGTACCAAAAAGCCGAACCGTACGTACCACTTTTTGGGTACCCTTCCGTTGGGGTACCTAGCACAGTGAAAGGGTACTAAAAGGTGGAGCTAGACTCGCTGCAGAACGGTGATTGGTGGACAGAGTATTGTCACTCGCGCGTGCTACAGGGGCATTAGAAGTATACAGTTGAAATATAATTCTACTGTTATTGTGTCACGAAATGTAGTTTTAAGAGTTTTTCAGGCGAGAAAGTAGTTTTTTAAAGCTCAAATCTGTGGTTTATTTATAGATTTATGATAATTTGACTGAGATCCATTCCAAGCGATCACCTGACGCTCGCGCTCGTGTCCCCGCCTGGAACAGCCTTTCCTCGGCTAATCGTTCTGATGTTTGCCGCTGACTCGGAAGTCTCTGTAGTGGTTAAATATGAGATATAGTTCGTCTTGTATAAACCTAGCAGGTGATCTTTTGGTCTCGTAAATCTATAATTCGTTCCCTGGCAAATTTTTGTCCTCGGGATCATTCCCCTGAGTATTGAGAAACGCCTAATGCCAGCGCTTGTTTCTAGTGACAAACATACCGAGAAGCAAGAACAAGATCTGCTGTCTTTCATACCTTGTTGTTTACCATAGACATATACTATGTCGCTTTCTTCGCACAAATATGACGTCGATCGCTTCTTCCAGCAAACACCACGCCTATCAAGTAAGGGTACTGTTGGCGATGGAAACGCAAGCCTGATCATGGTGGACCCAACCTGACCCGTACTGTACTGTACCGTACCCCTCAGTGGAAACGAGGCATAAGATGCTAGATATCTTCTAGTACCTTTAAGAGCTGAAGCAGGTTTTTCATGGATGACACTGACACCACCAAATGGAGGATAGTGTTCATGAGTCTTTCCCAGTGTCTTAATGACATCATCACCTGAGTGATACTGTATATGAATAACATTAAGGGCCCTATTTTAACGATCTGAAACGCAAGTGTCATAGCGCAAAGCGCAAGTAACTTTGTGGGTGGATCCCAGCGCAGTTGCTATTTTCCCGACGGGATAAATGCCTCTTGCGCCTGGCGCAAATCTAAAAGGGGTTGGTCTGGGAGTAGCTTCATTATTCATAGGTGTGGTTTGGGCGTAACGTAAATAAACCAATAAGAGCGTCATATTAGAGCGTCTTTACCTTTAAGAGCATGATGAACGAGGTATGCATATAATAATTGGGGTGAATGTGTAAGCTTTATGCCTATTTTTCCCATCGTCATGGACACTACAATGATTTCCCTCATGTTTATATATTTTTCCTTAATAATGTATCATTTGCAAAAAAGTAAAATGCATATGTGTAGCTGAGAGAATCATCTACAGTGTATGCGCGTTGTTCACACTCTGTATTATGGCCAAGCATGCACGCTTAAAATAGCATCTGCATGTACGCGCAACGCGCCACTGACTGTTTTCTGGAAAACAGTCTTGCAAGTCTTGTTTTCTGGAACTGCAAATTAGCACCAGGGAATGTTTGCACCGAAACACGCCTCCTTTTTGCGCCAACCCCCCAGGGAGCGCAAGTTCATGTCCCAGTTTACAGACGTACGTCTGTGGAGGAAAAAGCCCGCTTTGCGCAAGTGCAAAATAGGAATGATAAATGCGTAAGTGTATAAAGTCATTTGCGCCGGGTGCAAGATTGAGCCCTAAAGCTGCAGTCCACAGTTTTTCCTCTTTGTCGCCATCTCTGTTCGAAATCTGCAATTGCTGTTATTCACGGAATTATCAACTTTATGTGAGTTGTGCCTCGGCACGTCACAGCGAGGATGAACACAATGTTTGAGGAGAGTGTGTGTCTGTCAGTTGCGGCTGGTGTGGATACTGGCATTCAGAATTACAGATTATTCTTTTTGGAAGTATAACCAACATAATAATTTTCTTCAGAAAATATCATCTTAACTAGTAAGAAACATCCACTCTGGTTCTGACATTACAGTAAATCGCACTGATTAAATCTAACAATCGCTTATCATATCACGCAAAACCATACAAATTATATTTTGTTCTCAAATTGTTAATGTTAACAATGTCAGCATTGCTTGACTACATGTAATGTCCTTCTGATATGTATCCTTGTTTTCGCATGGGTTCGGTTGCAGTCTCTTTTTTTCTATAGCCACTCCAAGTCCGATCAAAGTCTTTTGCATTTTACAGCGGGTGAATCTGTTGTCACTGTGATTGTCGTTTGAACCTTCCTGGTTCCGCCATCAAATTGATAAGTTTAATTATATCAAGTGCTGTGAGAAAAGGCTATAAATCTCCATCTCCAAAAACCTCACACGCAATATAGACTTCTAGCCTAGACTCTTCTTTATGTGTACATTGTGACGTAATTACGCAAATACGCGAAAATCCACCAGTACCACTGGAGTTAAAAACATTATTACAAGCTTACCGCTTTGAATCGAGCTAAGGCTTTTGAACATTTTTCCCCCAAAAAAGCTACGGACTGCAGCTTTAATGAATAAAAAAATTATATTCAGACTGCCAAATACTTTCTGCTCAGGTACAGGGCAATAATGGCGCTTTTCCATTACCAGCACCAGTTCGCCTCAGCTTGGCTGAACTCAGTTCGCTTTTCGCTCCGTTTCCCATTGCAGACAGTACCGACAAAAAATAGTACCCGGTCGTCATAGCGACACCTTTCATTCCTCATTGCCCCATCAAGCTCTCGCTGGATCCTCTCTTCGGCCACCAAACAAAGGAGAGTCTGCACCTCCTCGTTTGACCACGGCGGATTCTTCAGAGTTGCCATAATAATAGTAGTTAGTTTAGTAACTATCTCTGGCCAAACTATTTAAAAATAGCAGGGTTATTCTGGATACTCCATCTTGTGCGTGTAATGATGACGCAGTGAATGGTGACGGTTCTCTCTGACTAATCAGCAGTCGGCATTGTTTTCAAGTGACATTTTAGTATCGTCTTAGCCTGCTCAGAACCTCGCCGGAGGTGGTACAAAAAAAGTACCCGAACGCAGGTACAGGTACCACTTTTACACAGTGGAAAACCAAACAAAGGTAGTGGAAAAGCACCATAAGTGACTAGAGAATGACTCCCAATGTCCTCATACAAAGTGCATGTTTGCACTTTTTAACAAATAAAAGTATAGTACTTTAGACCTGACAGGTCATTAAATGGATCCACTGCTTTTTTGCCCTTGCCACTGATTTGGATAGAGCTGTTCTTCTCATGTCCCTACAAACAAGACTAATGGTCAGAGAAGTGCACTGACTTGAATAACGTTTAAAGGTGCCATCTTGCTTATTAAATCTAATCATATTCCATATTCCATAACAGATGGGGGCAGTATACCTCCAGAAATTGAGTTGTGCCGCGGCCGCGCGCACTCTCACATCTTCAAACAACACAACCGAGCGCTGTTTTGCTCTGTCTTTCTCGCACATATTATTCAAATAATTTGACACGATAGTAAAAGGTTGGAAGACCGCAGTTTCACATGGAGCATTTGGAGATTTTTAGAGATCAGAGACTCAATGAACCACATCTCAACACTAAATGATGAAGACCGTCTCATAGACGCCTGTCTCAAAAACAAGCTGGTGCATTTCGACGATATGGGAAAATAAAAGCCTGGGCAACTATTTTAAGTTTACGGTATTCGTTTTGTTCATATTACACTTTTATTGTTAGTTTGAATTAATTTGACAGACAGCATTCGCTGATGTTGATCAAGCTAGCGCCATTCAGAGCTGCCAACTCTCACGATTTTCAACTCTCACTGCCAACTCTCAATTTTATTACGCAATTCAAACAATAAATACCGTTTGGCGCTTGTACATGTTACACCACAGATCCCTAGTGCACGTGAACCGATCATCTCTACTAGCTAATGGAAAAAGAACAGGAACACTGTTGAAAGATACAGTATGCTACAACTTACCAAAATGTATTCCTCATGCATAATGTCGACCAATCATATTTTGAACTCTTCCTTGAACTGAAATGTAGCAGTGGGCTGTATTTCCACACGACTGACATCAGGATAGGTTCAAGTACACACAAGCCGCGCGACTTACTCGTGTACAACTCCGAAACTGGTATTACGACACCTGACGGGCCGTGGCTAGTAATTTAGCATGTTAATTTAGGTTTATATCTCGGCAGCACTATAACGTTTCAGTTTTTTAATGACATCATTGCACTTATTTCTTCTCATTCTTTTGATGCGTGTAGCTCATTTTTTGGATATTTATACCTCAATTATTCCATACGGCACCTTACCTTAGAGTTCCATTTATTCCATCTCTATTTTCGTAGTGAACAGGCCCTGCCAAGAAGCTGGAAATTATGAAGAAAAAGATGATCACAAGCCATCACTGAATTCAAGAGTGGCACAAGGTGCATTATCTCTGTCTTCTGTGAAATTGAGTTCTTTTTCACTATTTTACTTTGTTGTGGTGCTGTTGTTCCCAGTTACAACCTTTTGGCCAGTATCCATAATCCTGATAGGACAAATACTGAGAGGAATATCCACTATAGCTCCATACTTAACTGTAATTCAGCAAAGGAGCATCATTCTTTTTCATGAGTACAAATAAAGGAGATATGCAGCACAATTTCGATCAAATGGAGAATCCTGCAGAGCTTGGACTGACACTATAGGACAGACTTCAAAAGGTTGTTGACGTTGTGTTCAGGTTCAGCTTCCAGCCTTTGGGACTGACTCCACAAATCCACAATTTTTTTTAAAAAATGGACTCTGTACTCTCTGGGAGATTAGCGCCCAGACATCCCCGCAGCTTCTTTTGCGATAGACTCATTAATCATCACTTAACTGTGTGGGTGGGTGAGGGGATTTTTCAAGGGAACTTGATGTTATTTCTGTCCACAAGAAAACAAATTGGGGAAAGGGGGGTCCTTTGGAGGTCTTTTTAACAAGACCACCCCACCGCCTTTGAGGGCATGGCCAAAAGAGTAAAACACAGGAGCGGTTTTTGGGGGAGAAAACATTGTTGACTTTGGAATCTCCCTTGTTGCTCTTTGTCAAGAGTGAAGGCTGGGGTGCTCTTTATGGGGCATTCAGTGGACATTTGGATTGCAGCAGTTCTCATTCCTCTTTGATGTCACCTCCTGCCAGTTTCTCCTCTCCACTCCCAAAAAAGGTCACAGTGAGTCACATTGCAATTCCTGCATTTCACCACCCAAAATGGCTTCTTTGCTTATTATAGACAGTTTTATGTGAAGCCATTGCGTAACTCCACAGACGATTTTACGATTGAACTGTGACATTTTTTTCAGTGACCTCTCAATTTCGGAATCAGCTGTGATCTCTTGCCATCCATCTTGTTGCATTCCTTCTACAGTGTATGTTTGAATTTATTTTTTCATAACGCTTCCCAGAAAATAAGAGCTCTACAACGTTATGTGATACAAAATATGAGTCTGTACACTGTAAATAAATATATATTTTCAAGATTTGTTATCACATTTTTTCTTTTGTCAAATCAACATAAATAATTTATTTAGTTCAGATTATTAACTTAACAGATTAAACTTATTATTTTGAGTTTCTGATGATTAAAACAGTCTCCTTCATTGCATTAACTCACTTTTCCCATTTCAATCAACTTAAAATTTTAAGGCAACCAGGTTACTTAATTTTTTAAGTTAAACCAACAATATTTTTTTTACAGTGTATAGCCTGTATAATCTTGGATGAGCAAAAAAATAGGTCAAAGTGCACTCAAGATTCAATGTATGCACATTCTACATATATTTATTGTTGTTATTTTCCCTTGGGTTTATTAAATGTGATTTCACTGTTCATCTGTGTCAAGCCTCTTAAAGGAGTAGTTCACTTTTAAATAAACTTTTACTGATAATTTACTCACCCCCATGTCATCCAAGATGTCCATGTCTTTCTTTTCTTCAGTTGAAAAGAAATTAAGGTTTTTGATGAAAACATTCCAGGATTTTTCTTCATATAATGGACTTCAATGGGAACCAAACGGTTCATGGTCCAAAAGACAGTTTCAGTGCAAACTGTTCAAAGGGCTTTAAACGATATCATTCCAGACGTTGAATAAGGGTCTTATCAAGCAAAACGATCGCTCATTTAAAAAAAAAAAAAGTTTTAAGTTTTATAAGCTCAAATGGTCGCCTTGCTCTGTTCTGTGATGCACGTTCGTAACTCTCCTTTTCGAACTCGTTCATCAAAATGAAAAAAACATTTTTTCGTGTCATTTGGTTGATTCAACGAACGAAATTAACGAATTGGTTCGGAAAAAGATTTGTTCATTTTGATTCGTTTGTCTTGAATCGTTTAAAGCCCTATGAACAGTTTGCACTGAAACTGTCTTTTGGACCTTGAACCGTTTGGTTCCCATTGAAGTCCGTTATTTGGAGAAAAATGCTGGAATGTTTTCATCAAAAAACCTTAATTTCTTTTTGATTGAAGAAAGAATGACATGGACATCTTGAATGACACACTCTAAAAAATAAAACATTGGGTCAACAAAAAAAATATGTTAACCGTTTCCACTAGAATTTCTAAGTTAACACTGCTGGCAGAATTACATTAACTCAAAGCAATGTTTTGAGTATGGTGAATTACCTTTTAGGCCACAATAAAACACATTGAAACCCCATGACACCAGGATACCAGGAGAAGATGAAGGCAAGTTGTCCTCGCAAGGCCCACGGCAAAGTGACTGAAGACCTAAGTAGGGAGATAAATTAAGTAAAATGATTCAATGAGGTGTGTTTGGAAGCTTATGTGTAGCAATATTCAATTTGATTCGTAATTTTCAAAATGACAATGCAATATGTACAATGGCATTGCATACTGTATTTAAATTTACATTTTACATTACCATTCTAGCAATGTTTGGTGCAAAATGAAAATTAATTTACATTTGCCATTTCATACACTAGTTTTAATATGCATAATTGAAACGCTTTATAAGTGGCAAAATTAAAATTACAAGGTATTACAGAAATGATTAGATATGTGTAACATGTTCAAGCAAAATCTGTGGCAAAATGATCATGCCCCCTCCTGGCCTGTCAATCACTGCATCAAAAAAGATGAATGTTACATATATGTTTAAAAGAGAAATATTATAAGAATATTATAATACAAGACAACTTGCCTTCATCTTCTCCTGGTATCCTGGTGTCGTGGACCAAGGGGTTCAAGTTGAGACGTGGCCAGTGTAAAGAAGCATGGAGTGAGACAGAAACATCAAATATTGGCATAGATTCAACATGAATCGGCTTGGAATGCAATCACTATTTATATTTTTAGCACCATTTTTTAATTGTAATATATTCCTTTTTTAAACATACATGTAACATTCATCTTTTAATACATTTTCCTTTCAAAACATTAAAATGAACTGTATTACCATTACTGTCCTTTCTAATACAACGTAAAGCATCAATTTTCTTAAAAAAATATTTATCACATTAACTGTCTTAACATGAATATTAACTTATTACCCTTATAAATGAAATATGGTTCTTCCATAGATTATCAACAGACAATGGAGAGCAGGCTTTTTTTGTGTTTCTGTTGAAAACAAGCACTGAGACCTGGGGAGCATCGCTAATACCTCAGCAACATAGACAGTAAAAGACAGCTCGGCACACCGACTGTAAACCTATGCAGGCCCTTGCACAGAGTCCGACATTTTCGTAGCCTATATGTTTTTTCGGATTCGTAATTCGGTGGCTCTGAATTGTCAAAACACCACTCAGCACCATTCAAACTGCTATCTACAGATACGAAAAACTTGAAAATCAAATCCATTTTTTTTACGAGGGACTAAAGTTTCGGCGGTATTGTGCAAGTGTGATTGACATAACGTCATATTTATTTTTTAACGTGCAAAAAATTCAGCCGCGAACTTCGGACTCAATGTGCAAGGGCTTCCAGATTTCGGTATTCGGTTACAATAGGCTATCATCACAAACAGAATCCTCAGCGATTGTAAATATGTGTACTAATTAAGCATAAAATTACTTACCATTCACCACGCGCTTCAATGCGTTTCAGAGTCACTCGTCTGACCTTAAACATGCATGCACATCACTGGGGCACATGCGGGAAACTGTGCGCCGTTTACACGTCATCAAATTGTATTTTACATTAACAGAACTTAAATTTAAATTATTTTTTATCAACTGAAAATGTTAAACTCGGACAACTCATGATTGTATATTTAATCAATAGGCACAATTTGTGTGTCATCCAAGCTCAATAAGATAACAATTACAAGTAAAAACTGTAACTGTCAGAACTTGATTTTTCATTTCACAACTATATATATATATATATTTAAGTAATGACTAAAGGTCCTCTGAATTAGTTTTTAGAGTGTATGGGGGTGAGTAAATTATCAGCAAAAGTTTTTTTTTTTTGTTTTTTTTTAAGTGAACTAGTCCTTTAAATCTGGATTATCAAGTCAAGGCAGTATGTGACATATATTAAACAAAGGTAGATGAGATATATAGTAAAAATGCTTGCCAGAGTCTTTTTTGGTTAAATTATTAAATTAAAAAAAAATTAAGTTTAATTAGTCAACATAAAAAGGGAAAAAATGCAGGTCCATTCTTCTTTGTCCAGAGAATAAACACTAGTAGAATATCATCATTTGAAAAGGGCCAACGTTTCAGAATTATCTCATATCTGGGAGTCCATTTGGAAGCTATTAGGTGCTATTAGGTGAGTATCTCATTTGTAATAATCACGGGTTAAATGCCAAGAGCACATACAAATTCGGTTCCAGAATTGTTTTTGACTGCTGACAGCGGGACAGCAAAACACCGAACCACACACATGCTCTCTCGCACAGTCTCAGTACGTTCGACAGCGTCAAGTGTGCACACGCATGTCAGTAAAGAGCAACATCAGCACTTTGTCATGACGTTTTCTTCGGATTTCACCAGACGTGCATGGGAGCAGTAAAGTTTCAGCGAGTTGAGGCCCTTCTGGCTCCCATGCAACAAATCAAATCATGCACGACTGGGTTGATAACATATTTAGCCGAAGCCGAGCTCGTTTTCTGGCTCCGCTCTCCACGCTTTGCCCCGCTAGCGACCCCAGTGAGTTTCAGCCGTGAGAGAGGGCCACTTACAAATCTGGCTTGGTTTAACCTTCAGCAGACCTTAATGGTGGGTGGTAGAACCCTCTCTTTATGTGCCGGTGTGAAGCCTTGTTAAAGCTCTATTAGCCACGATGGTATCGGCTACACAAATGAAATCTCAGACAAACATTATATCTATAATCACTCGCTTGTCTTTGGAGGGGCATCTAGGGGGGCAAGGCGCTACGGTCGTCTCCCTTTCTCCCAGTTAAAGATGCGAGCTACCAGAACAGGGCGAGAACATGACCACCGAAGCGAATTCCTCATCTCCAGCAGCAAACCCCCGAGGCCTGTAAAAACCTTTTAAACCAAGATTTTAAAGAAGAAGGCTCATGTAAACTGTAATGTGGGGAGGATTTTGGGGAGAGGCGGTGTGAGAAAATAAAAACGGTAATTGTCCGCATTCCAACAGATTCGATATATAAACAGTTTGACCGTCAGCCATGAAGAGGGCAGCTGTAAGTAATTTTTGGAGCAGATAATAATCAAGGCTACATGCAAAGCGGCGTTCCTCTGACAGGCCTCGCGGCTCTGGCCTGTGCTGGAAGGGGATTTGGGATGGCGTAGGAACAGTTGGTTTAGTTTAAACAACCTTGAATTGCCGTAGAAAGCGGGGGTTCGGAGCCTCGTTCCGTTTGCTTGCCATGCAGATGAATGTGGCTCAGATTCAGGTTCAGGATGCCCATGAAATTTTAGGAATCCAATAGAAATATAAATATATAATATATATTTATTTTTACTTGTATTATTTGAACATTACTTCCACACACATCACCAGGAATACTGGCAAAATAATATTTAAAGTGCACCTGAATGCCTGCAGGTATGGATGCTTGTTTCCGCCATGAAAAAACAACAACTTTTTATCTCACAATTCAAACAAATTTCATACTGTTTATAAGTCAGTACTTTTTTATATCAAGCAATTCTGACTTTTGAAATGACTCATGCAATTGTGGGGAAAAAAGTAAAAATTGCAAGATGTAAACTCGCAATTTAGAGAAATAAAAGTCTAAAACTAACTTCAATGGCTAACTTCAAACTGTCAATGGCTAGTGACTTGAACACATTAAAACAACAATACCAGGAGATTAACAATTTGGGAAAACAAATCTAATATATATATATATATATATATATATATATATATATATATATATATATATATATATATATATATATTTATTTTTTTTTTTTTTTAAGATTTGCTATGCTTATGTGTAAAGCTGCACCATTTAACCCAAAAATCATTCACCTTCAGCTGTCTCAGACCACATTCATTGTTTTTTTATACAACAAATAATAATTTGTTTAAATATAACAATTAAAGAAAGACATTCATTTGTATTATACTATTGTCTTATATTATTTCATTAAATAATACAAATACAAATAATTTTATTAAAATTGCATTTAATTTATTTACCTATATATATATATATATATATATATATATATATATATATATATATGTGTATATATATATATATATATATATGTGTATATACTGTATATATATATATATATATATATATATATATATATATATATATATATATATATATATATATAAATATATATGTGTGTGTGTGTGTGTGTTTGAAATTCTCTTCTAAAATTGCCATTTTTATCCAGCTTGTATATTTAAGTTCAGTAATTTCACTTACATGACAATCTAATAGATAATCATCATTGGCATGTAAGTGAAATTACTGAACTTAATAGAAGAAAATTTCAAATGACATTTAGAGGCTTTTGCATCTGAACTCTTCATATATACATATATATAATGTGTGTGAGTGTGTATTCATTCATTCATTCATCTGATGGCAGATTTATAAATGATTATCATTACAATTATATTTGGCACATTCTTTGTTTTCAAATGCATGATAAAAGTGACCCAAACTCAAAACACTTGCAGGGATGGAGTTTCCAGTCCATTACTATATGTACATGATCCAGTTTGTGATTACTAGATATCTTTCTGTCAGTATTTCATCATTATTGGAACCACGTTCTCTCTGGTGTATCCGAAAAATCTCATGCTCAGGTCAATATTTTAAAGCTAAATAGGTTATATAGGTTTCTGGACTGCCAGAAAACATGCCTAACACTGGTTTGTGTGCTGGGGAGCAATGGAGACACGCGTCTGTAAACTTTTGAATTATTATTTTTTAAATGTTATGTAAAAATAAAATAGCTTAGGACAGAATTAAAACATAAAAAAAACACACTGAATTTTTAGGATCACTCTTATTTTGTTAAAATTATTAACCTTGTGTGTATATGTATACAATTTGTGTTCAATTGGTGTTTGTTCAGATAACACAGGAGAAGGGAAGCAAATGAAATTACTGTATTAGTTTCTTTTTGGCTAATTCATCAAGTTCGTTCATCAAGACCTACTGTAACGGAGCGACAGAAAGAGGGTAACATGAGTCTGGCCTGCGTGAGACTCAGAGAAGGGTTACAGAAGACCAGGACGAGTCCAGTTCAGGATGACAATAGTCTGATGCAATGCCGTTAAGGGCTGTATCGTTTGGGTTTTCACTGAATCTGGTCTTGAGGAGGTTTAACCCCCCTGACGGTCACACGTTCAGCTGTCCGTGGTCATTTTCATGGAACTTTTATGAAGTTTATTCCAGTACAAATGGACAATTATTGAAACATATATTCTATTTGAATCATATATTTTGTCCAGATTGCGTCACCTGTTAAAAAAAAAATAAAAATTAATGTGAGGATAAAAATAATCAACGCATTCTCATCCCAAGGTGCCATATATGACACTTTTGCAAAAGCGTAAATATCCAACGCACATGGCACCCTTTAGCGTCAAATGAGACGCTTCGGTTATGGTTAAGTTTCAGGTATGGGGTAGGGGTAGCGTTAGACCACTAGGAGGCGCCTTCTGCCTGATTTATTTTTACGTCTCATTTGGCGCTAAAGGGTGCCATGTGCGTTGGATATTTACGCTTTTGCAAAAGCGTTGTATATGGCGCTTTGGGATGAGAGACGGGCTGAAATAATTTGATTACTAGATGGTTGAATGTTCTATGCATCAAATCAACTTCGTAAAAATACTAGATTTTATGTTTGAAGTTATACATTTTATTGATTTATTTATTTAGTTAATATCTTGGTCAATATGTTTTGTTGTATTGAAGGAAATTTTCTGTTTTTTTTCACTTTTATTCGGTAGGGGGCGCTGATACACTGTTGAAACGAATTCCGAAATTCGAATATAATTCAAATATTTCAAAAAGCAATACTATTTGAATGCTGAAGTTAATATTCGAATATTGCTTTTATATATATTTAAAATATATATTTGCAATCTTGTCTTCTCGCGGCTTACACGCATGTGAAAATGAAATGCTTTTTTTTCATCTAATGAACAATAAAGTTTTTGAATCGTAACGCAACTGTGCATGTTATCCAAGCTGTAGGCTATCGTTAGCATTTCCCATACAGACATCCCAAGTCTCCCGGAAGTTCTGGGAGTCTCCTGCATATTGATAGCGTCTCCCTGATACCCACAAATTAGTTAAAATCTCCCGGAATCTAGAGCGAGATAGAACATACTGCGTGCATAACATACATATTTAGCGCGTGCAATGTGCATGGCAGAGAGGAGAGAGCGAGAGAGAGACCTTCCAGAGTGCCACGCGAAAGCTAGCTAGTCTCGTGCACGCTCTCTCTCCCTTTGCAGACTGATCTCATGAAATGGCTCAAAAAGCTTATAGATAACACACCACTTGACTTGAAAGTGGCGTGTATGTTGACGCAAAAGTCATGATGTTATGGGGAGCAATGGAGCACACTCCAGAACCAGCAATGAAACTATTTTAATTTGCTGTAGCAAATGTATGAAATTTATGTGGATGCAGCTCTGTCATCAATGAGAATGATGATGTGGTTATACGTGTTGTTCAGTGCAGTGTGGCATTGTTGGATCACTGAACCAATAGGAGTGTGTTGCTAGGAATGCTCCATTCATTGGTGATTGCTCAGGGGAATTTGCAGGGTGGCTGTGGGAGGACAGGAAAGAAATTAATTGAGAAGTTAATTTTGTCTTGAAGAACTTGATGAATTTGCCAAAAAGAAACTAATACAGTAATTTAATTTGCTTCCTTTCTCCTGTGTTATCTGAACAAACACCATTTGGACACAAATTGTATACATATATACACAAAAAGGTTAATCATTTTAACAAAATAAGAGTGATCCTAAAAATTCAGTGTGTTTTTTTCTGTTTTAATTCTGTCCTGAGTAAGAGATTTTATTTTTATTTTTACATTTCATTTAAAAAATAATTCAAAACTTTTTCCATGCCCTGCACAGTCTTTACATATATATGTATATAGTATATATAGTATTTGTGGTTCAAAATATTGCTGAGAGAAGTGTAATAATCAATATTAATAATACTTTTTTATATAAAAATTAAAAAAGTTCATTAATGGATCCTATCATGCCCTTTTCCAAACTCTTGATATTGTTTTTGGCGTGAACTAGAATATGTTTTCATGCTTGATTGTTAAAAAAACACATTATTTTCCACACATTTTACATTATTACAGCAAGTCTTTCCCCAGTGTGGCTCAAACTCGTCGTTTTCGATGAAGCCCTTCCTTCTGAAATACGAAATGTGCTGTGATTGGTTAGCTCGTGGTGTGTTATGATTGGCAATGCTTAGGGAAATGTCTGGCAAGATGTCCTTCATAACTGTGAGGTCTACTCGGATGTAAATATTAACAATGGCGTCAATTTCAAGCCAATTCGAGCCCGATTCAGACCCTGACAATGTTAACGAAGAAGATGATCGTGCAGAGTATTTCAAGCACAGACTTTGCAAGCACGGATTTCACAGTCCATTTCAGAGTGGTCTGTGTTTTTGTCATTTTCCTAAAGAAACAATTTTATTCACAATTGAATCATTTTTGTCGGAAACTATCGTAATATAAACAGTGGTCCATAACAAAATCATGGATCATTTTCCGAAGGGCGGTGAACTTCGGTTAATCTTCAATACACAAATGAAAATATTTTTAATGAAACCTGAAAATGTGAGAGGTTAAATTAAAGTCTTGTGAAGAGATAGGATCAGTTTATTTGATTAACAGATCGAATTTGTGCTTTTTTTGACTGACACACATACTGTAGTAACGATCATGTTCTGTTTTATGGACTTTTATTTTGTCTTTCATCTTTTCCCTGTGTTCTGTTCCTTGTCCCCCCCCCCCATTTTACCACATAATTTCTGTTTCATAGGTTACTGATTTTGCCCTTGTTTGTTGTCATGGTTTCTAATGGCTTTGAGCACATGTTTCTAGTTCAGTAATTTTCCTGTTTAAGCCTTCACTGCTCAGTTTTGTCTTTGCCTTTTTTTGTGTGAAGCTGTTAGGATTTTGACACCTTGTTGGATTGCCACCTTTGCTTTAGTGGCTGATTATACAACACCATTTTCAACTAAAAACTGAAAACTTTTTAACAGGGTTTTGGACCTGAAAACACAAACTTTTGAAACTCAGTTTCAAAGTGCAAGTTTTTGAAAATGATACAGTTATAACCTCTGTGTAAATAATGATGACATAATGTCCATTTTTGGGTGAACTACCCCTTTAAGGAATCAGATCACAGCGCTCATGCCACTCAGATGAGCTCAACAGGTGTTTGACCCACAGTGGGAGGATTAACAAGCTGTCCCAGCATTCCTCAGCAGTGGCACCAGAATGAAATATTCCTCACTGGTGCTTGTGATCTAGATCAAGGCCACAGTCAGGTGAGACAGCTGACCTACTGTAACGGGGCGACAGAAAGAGGGTAACATGAGTCTGGCCCGTGTGAGACTCAGAGAAGGGTTAGACCAGGACCAGGACGAGTCCAGTTCAGGATGACAATAGCGTGATGCAATGCCGTTAAGGGCTGTTTCGTTTGGGTTTTCACTGAATCTGAAGTTTATCCCTCCTAACGGTCACACTTTAGCTGTCCGAAGGTCATTTTCATGTGAATCATATATTTTGTTCAGATTGCGTCAGCTGGTTAAAAAAAAATAAATAAATAAATAATAATAATAATAAAAATTAAGTGAGGATAAAAGTAATTTAATGACTAGACTGTCGAATGTTCTATATGCATTAAACCAACTTCGTAAAAATACAAGTTTTTATGCTAGAAGTTATACATTTTATTCATTTATTTATTTAGTTAATCTTTTTTTGTTGTATTGAAGACAATTTCCGGCTTTCTGTTTTTTTCACTGTTATTCAGTAGGGGGCGCTGATACACATCTTCTGAAAAAGTGCAGAATATCCTCATCAAAACACAGGCGAAGAAGAAGGAGAAACAAGGGATAGCACATGTAAGCAGATGCATATTTAAAAAAAAACATGATAATTCACATTAAACAGCAAATAAATCAAAACTGCCTAATGTTAAAGGGATACTCCACTTTTTTAGAAATAGGCTCATTTTACGACTCCTGCAGAGTTACTGCTTTTTTTCTTTGCATGATTGTATTTATGGGGTGCAATAATAACATGTATTCGTGTTTTTTCTTTTTTTAAAGTCTTATTTTTCATAAACTTCACCTTTATTGCTCAGTCCTACAGCTCGTCCTGGGTCGACATTTCATACATTAAAGGGATACTCCACTTTTTTTGAAAATAGGCTCATTTTACCACTCCCCCAGAGTTAAACAGTTGGGTTTTACCGTTTTTGAATGTATTCACCCGTTTTTTTGATATTTAGAAGAATATCAGTAACCAGACAGTTTCTGCTCTCATTGACTTCCATAGTATATTTTTTTTCCTACTATGGAAGGCAATGGGACCAGAAACTGTCTGGTTACTGATATTCTTTTAAATATCAAAAAATCGGCTGAATGGATTTGAAGACGATAAAACTCAACTGTTTAACTCTGGGGGAGTGGTAAAATGAGCCTATTTCCAAAAAAAAGTGGAGTATCCCTTTAATGTACGAAATGTCGACCCAGGACGAGCTGTAGGACTGAGCTTTGGGGGTGTTGATGGACTAAACATAGTCGTGATTTTAACGGTAAAAGAATACAGTAAAAATGCTACAGTGCAAAACTGTTAATTGGTTAACAGAAAGTTTCCGTACTATATACGGTAAATAACTGTGATGATCTCATAGTACATTTTACTGTAAAATACCGTTAAATTTACAGTTTTTGAAAGTGAAAAAGAACAACTCATTGTATAATTTACAGTGAAAAACCGTAAATTGATCATGTGACTCTCATCACTGCTGTGATGATTGTTGGTTGTCAGTGTATTACAATGGTACAAAACACATATCAATACGTAGTAAATTAATGTAATATAATGATAATAAAATATGGTTTATTACTGTACATTTTAAGTTAAGTCTGTAAAACTAATAATGCTGCTACCATACTTTTGACTGTAAACTTCTGGCAGCCACTTTCTTTTAGCATAAAAATTACGGTTTTATTTTTTACAATCATTGACAAACTGGATGTAGTCTTTGACAAAAACGTGATTTTTGCTCAATTCGTTTTTTTTATGAAACTTACCACATTCAAGTTTTGATAATAAAATAACTCATTAAGCTTAAAAAATGGGGTGTGTGTTTAATTCTTTCTTTTGATATATATCATGTTCAGATATTCATACAACAAAATATTCTGGTGAATTATTTTCAAAATAAAAAATGCTGGCGATGGCTGATAACATTTCTATATAAAACGCCAGCGGGGAAAGAGTTCAAATAATTTTGAAGCATCATTTTTGCAGTAATGCTTACAGTCATATACTCCCATTCATTTCAGTCTCTCTGTCTGTGTAAGGGCCGTTGCAAACACATCCACATCGCTATGATCGGATGCTTTATTAACTGCTGTTTTCTCACCGCTGTTGTTTATTTTGTTATTGGGTGGAAAGCGCACAGTATATATTTAGATGAAGACCAGGAATAGCATAGGCGAAGTGGATCTTTATTATACGAATACAATCCAACATGAATGAGTGTCATGAGAGTAAGTGTAGTAAGTTGCCGTGACCTCAATTAACTTTTCTGGATAAAGGGAATTAGCTAGATGTCAGTAAAACGAGAGGAAGAGGAATATAGTGTTCGCTGAGGGCGCCATGCAGCTGAACTCATGAAACGCTACGCCGACCCTCTGACTGGAGATGTGCATGGAAGACAAGCTGAACATCAATCACTCAGTGTGAGCTCAAGCGTTTGTGTTTGTGACGGTCAGGCGCTCGGTGTCAACCTGCATGTCGGTAACCAGAGAGAGACAAAGAGAGGACACAGTGTGACCCCCAGTACAAGGGAGGGACGGCGTTTGACCCCGCACAAAAACAACTCTCAAGGAGAATTTGATGCCCAATGAGAGAGAGAGAGAGAGAGAGAGAGAGAGAGAGAGAGAGAGAGAGAGAGAGAGAGAGAGAGAGAGAGAGAGAGAGAGAGAGAGAGAGAGTTAGTCTCTGTGAAAAGTCACAAAATGGTTCATGAAATTGTAAATAAAGACTGGAAAACTATTCCAGTTGTGGGATTTAATATACAGTAACTAAAATGGATGAGGATACAAATAAGTTCCATCACAGTTGTATTAAAAATGACAATCATATCACCATTTTGTAAAAATGGGTTAGTAAAAGAGAAGAAGGCATAATGACAAGCAGATGCCAATAGCTTTGATGATCTATTGACAAAAAGATGCCTCACTATTTCTATTAATATTACACTCCAGAAAAGATACCAAATATCAATGTCCACAAATGTATCAGACACCTTTATCCAAACACTTGACGAGAACAAGGGAAAAAAACACAAATCCATATCTATCCATCAAATTAAATCATACTCGAATAGCTCTGCATTATATGAACTTTGGTTAGAGGAGCAGGACTGAATGACAATAGCAGCGAAAATGAATAGGGTTTTGCAGATCAAAATATGCACAGAATACAGAGTACAATAAATTTGAGTATTATTAATTTAAAGATGCCTAATTTAAAGTTATGGCGAGGATTCTTATATTGTGACTGTGTTTGCTGATGACCCAAAGTGTGTGTTGAGCTCCAGTTATTAACCCTAAATCAAATTTTAACCTCCAACCCCAGCCCTAATCCTCACCTAACCTTAACCTTAACCCTATCATTCTTCAGAGAACAGGAGAACAGGACAAGGAGGCTCTGGGAAATGAAAATCATTGAAATGTTGCATAATACAAATGCATATTATGTTAAAATATCTGGAAAAGAACGTATATAAACAGCACCCCCCCCCACACACACACACACACACCACCCCACCACCACACAAGAAAAAAACTATTTTTTACTATATATTTTTTTAAATCATCAAAGATGCATTAAATTAATCAAAAGTGTCAGTAAAGATAATTATAATGTAACAAAAGATTTCAAATGAATCCTGCAGAATCCTATGCCAATGCAAATTATTATTATTTTTTTCATAAATTTGAGACTGACTCTACCTTCAAGTAATTTATAAGATACTCACGCGTTTTCAAACTGATCCGTGAAAACAATTAAAAAGTTTTCACTTTGTTTCAAAAGACTGAACATGTAATACACATTCGCATGATGTCGCCGTTTTAACTAATTTACGTTTTTGTAGTTTACATGGAGGTGATAACTGTACTGTTTTCAAAAACTTCGCACTTTAAATCCTTTTTTAAAAGTTTGCATTTTCAGGCCACCAAAGCGCTGTTGTCGTGTATTTCAAAGGCCAAAACCCATAAAAAGTTTTCTGCTTTTAGTTAGAAACGGTCATGTAAATGGCCCCTTAGTCATTGTTTTCATTGAGTGGCGAAGTTATGACGTCACTTTGTCGGACAGCTCGGAAGTTAGCGGCACATGGGTTCCCTCGATCGAAAAGCTATGCATTTTCCCCATAGACTTTTGGAAAATCACAAAAAACAAGATCTGTGTTCAACAAAGAGTTGTGACCCCTACATGTTTTGTCTTTACAAAGTTAATCCAACATGTATACATTCTGAAGCCTATATAAAGTTTAAAAAAGCAGACACAATAAAGTAAAAAAAACACGCAGGTTATAACTGGTGTGTTTTATGTCACAGATCAAAATGTGAAAATATTTTGAGGCTTTCTTCACCGCAGACCTTATGTCAGACGATTTAGCAAAAACCCATTCAAAAATCCCGTGAGACTTTAGGGCAAGGGAACCGGACGTGCTAAAATGCTAACTCACTTCCGTGTTTTGGTCTACAGAGTGACATCATAACTTCGGCACTCTATTGCCTGAGTTCTAGTTTTTTCATTAGCTGTCATAGTTTGTAATTAGTCCTCACCTATTCCTGGTTCTGTTGATTACCTTCCTTGAGTATTTAATATGCAAATGAGCCCCACCTCCACTCACTCACACAGCTCAGAGATCCACTGGTTGATCACTTGTTGATCTGGGTGCGCTTCCCGAAAGCATCGTTAGCCAACTATAGTCGCAATTTCCATTGATCTCTATTGGGAACGACGTAACTTGCGACCATAGTTGGCTAACAATGCTTTCGGGAAACGCACCCTTGATTAGTTAGAAGGTCGTTTGTGATGTCAGAAACACCAGCGACTTCAAACCGTGTTTTTGAGTTTTTGGTTCACATACTCAGCAATGCTTTCGAACTTGAACATGTTTAGTCTTAAGGCATATTAAAAGTAACGCATACACATAAAACAACATTAAAAGTTTGATTTTCACCACAGGGGGACATTAAGAATAACTAGGCTGCTAGAAAATATTTTTTTTGTTAGTTAATAAGTGAAGCTTGATTCCCATCATTTGAGAATAATAAAACAGAGATACATTGAACATCCCACACTCTTCTTGTTTTTGCATTTGTGCTAAAAAAGGGGAAAAAGAAAAAGAAGCTTACTTTGGCACAAAGAGAGAAAGAAATAGGAACTAGAAAATGCATTTTGAACACACGACACATTTGGAAACAACTCCTGGAAGAGAACATACATATTCATCTGAAGTTAAATATAATTAAGAAATTCAAGAAGGCATGTGCCAAAACCACATGTGAACTGTGCAGAAGATGAATCACGATTGTAACCACTTCATACCACTAGTGGCACTATTTCATGACACGACTCCCCTCCTCCCGTTCATGCGGCAGCCTCTGACTATCACTGACTTTCTCAGCCTGAATCCTGAAAGATTGCCGGCATTTTGTTTAGCATGGTCTCGACTGGTCAAAATGTTCCCTTGGTACTTGACTGCGCTGTGCCAAGACCTGATGTCATTTTAATAACACCCTGATGCATGATATCACCCTTATCGACGTCAAGCGCGCTATAAATATTGCATTTTATATATTCAAATCTCTAATGTGCCCCATTTCCTGTTTGGGCTAATCCCTGAGCGCTGCAATAAATGTAGAGTAAAAATAGCCCGCCGTACCGTTTATATTCTGGGAGCAAGTATAGGACACTGAGAAGGTATTTCCCATTATTTTATTGCTATGTAGGTTTTTCACTACAATCCTAGTCATTTAAATGTAAAAAGTTTGGATGCTCACAATACATGGGTCGTTTTAAAGTTCATGTTTTCAAGAGCTGTTTGTCACAATCAGTCTAGGAACGTTGACACTGGCCCTTAATTTCCAATCAAATTACCTAATGGTGCTTTTTTTTTAGACCGGGGTCTGAGCTTTTATGGCTTGAGTGCGGTTGAGGCCATGTTTATAGCTCTGCATGCTAATGCTAGCCCTGCACAGTTTTAAAGGGAGCACCTGTGCCACATAAATCTGTAACAAACTCCCCATCCAGTATGTTACATTTCTAATAAGCGCCAGAGAGTGGCGGGCGGAGGGAAAGCGAGGGACGTGAAAAAGAATGGCTACTGTATGGAGCCATAATAAGAGCCAGCTGTGGGTCAGCCATGTTAGGGCTGTGCTTGAGAGAGAGAGAGTGTGTGTGTTGTACCAGGGAAGAAAAGCTGGCAGGCACATCATAAATCCTACTCATTTCGGGTTCACTCACGATGTTCGGCGGAGGGCCTCCACCGCACTAAGCAAATTGCCTGTGATTAGAGAACAAAAAATAGCCCTCTCTTCCCTGTTTGCACTTGGGTCTGGTTAAGCCGCACATGTGCACAAAAACGCCATTGTCTGGTGGTATAGAGTCCAGCATGCAAACAACACCTGCAGCTGGACACGATATTTTGAGCAATACTCCCTGACCTGTGATTTATACCCACAATACAAGAATGAGGTCGCCAATGTCTGGATAGCTGAAATTGTATTAACAAAATTGTTTCATCCTGCCTCGTCAAACCACTTGAACTCACTCTTAAGCAGGGGCGTCACTAGGCCCTTTTCAGGGGGCTTCAGCCCCCTAAATTTAAGCCTAGCCCCCCTAAAAATGTGTGATTAATATGCAACACAAATACGTGTTGGCTTCAGTCTTGTTTTAATCAGATTCAGTGCGTTCTTCATCTTAAATCCGCTTTGGCGCAGAGCAGAGAGCACGTCAAAAAGAGAGGCAATTGTGTGTGTGCTCATCTGAGCCCATTGGTCTGTCACTGCTCGTCAATGTCAGAATATTTGAGATGACCAATCAAATCAAAGTAGGCGGGCTTTACATTCACAGACGCTGAGCACGCGAATTTTAGCAGCACTACTCGACGCTTCAGTTCACAGGTAAGTGCGAGACAAGATACAAGTTGCTAAATGTATAACGTTATATATTTGACAGTTTTTTGAGGTCATAAATGTTAAACGAATGACAAAAAATAATCAGGAAAACTAATATAGTTGTGTCTAATTTCGCCCTTTTGAACTGAAATTGGGCATGTAACGTCAGCCTAATGTAATAATCATTCGTTCACTGTCATTGTGAGGGGACAAGAAACATAACCAAAGCCGTTTTCATCATGTTAGGTACAGGATTAATAATGAATGTGTACGTACATATTGAAAATAATACAAATTGTAGCCTTTAGTAAATAATAAAAAAAAGCTCAGCTTTAGGAGGGAAGAGAAAGGGCATGAGAGAGACAAAAAAAATGGATAATGGAAATGAGGAGCGATCATGTATTGACAAATAGTCTACTGACACAGTTTTAAAGCTATTTCTTATCCTTTTTTGGTCTTCAAACGTTTTGAAATGCAAATATCAGACATAAAAAAATTAACCCCCAAACCTCCACCTCAAATGTAGGACCTCTTTGATTATAAAGCCCTGTTTACGGCCCTGTATTAGGCATCAGAATCAGAAAGAGCTTTATCCCACACAATGAATTTGTTTTAATGCTGATGTTTCCAGTGCACATATACAAATATGTAATAAGGCATAAGATCAAAAATGAATGAGCAGCCTTTAATGTGAATTAATTTTATAAACTTAGTTAGCTTTCCTAGTAGTTTTCAGTAAATGAACACGTCTGAGAAAATGATTCATAGGCAAAATCAACCAGTTGACCCTATGTTTACTTTCTTCACTGTCAGACAAAAATGAAAAGCCTATTATCAGTCAAAGCTCAACTTTAAGAGGGGAAGAGACAGGGCAAGAGAAAAACAAAGTGAAAAAGAGTGATGCTGTCTGATGATGAGCGAAAAAATATTCAGCTGCCCACTGACATGGTTTTATCCCCAAAAAATTGCCTTCAAAACATCTTAAAATGCACATAATAGTTCAGGGAATTCAAATTCAGGACTACAGTGATTATAAAACCCTGCAATTGCATGGTAATGAAAGTGAGCATTAGACCTTAAATTAAACTTTTACCTTGTTTTTTAATCATACCCTAATTGGGGGCCTAGCCCCCCTAAAAGGAAAATCCTAGAATCACCCCTGCTCTTAAGAACGAAGGCTCTTCACTTTAGCTTCAGAAAACACACACACACAAAAAATCAGATTATTACAAGTTTTTTAAGGGGGAAAAGGCCACACCAGACTTTTTCTTTCTATTGACTTCCATTCATACGAATGTGGGAGAGCAGAAATACGAGCTATTGCAAAGAAGTTTCACCCTTGCTGCAAAAAAATAATATATATATTATTTGCTATGTGTCAAATTTATGCTTTTAAAGAGATGCTGCAAAGCGTGACGTCGATATCACGCCCTTTTTTGTTGCTGTGTCCGAAGAGATTTTGCATGCTCAAAATCTAGTGTGACTTAAAGGGATAGTTCACCCAAAAATGAAAATTAAGTCATTAATTACTCACCCCCATGCTGTACCAACCCCATAAGACCTTCGTTCATCTTCAGAACACAAATGAAAATATTTTTTATAAAATTTGAGAGGTGGATCACTATATAGGTTGCCTAAGGGATTGAAACTTGACGGCCCAGAAAGTCATTGAAGAAAATGTTTAAATATTCCATGTGACAACAGTGGCTCAACTATCAAGCGTTTTAAGTTTATCAAAGTTTATCAAGCAAAGAGAATACTTTTTGTGTGAAAACAACAACAACAAAAATAACAACTTTATTCGACTATTCCTTTCTCCCTTGTAGGCCTGAGAGACGAGAGATTTCCATGACGCATGCGCGAGAATTGCGATCTCCTTAAACTACTTCAGTTCTCGCGCATGCGTCGTGGAAATCTCTTGAACTCTTGTCTCAGGCCTACAAGGAAGAAAAGGAAGAAAAATATTTAAACACTTTCTTCAATTACTTTCTGGGCCGTCAAGTTTCAATCCCTCAGGGTGCCTATGTAGCAGTGATACAGCTCTCAAATTTAATCAAAAATATCTTCATTTGTGTTCCGAAGATGAACAAAGGTCTTACGGGGTTGGTCCAGCATGGGGGTGAGTAATTAATAACATAATTTTCATTTTTGGGTGAACTAACCCTTTAACTTTATTTCAATAGTCCACAGAAGATATTCTACTAACTATAAGTAACTTTGCAACTACATGTCAACTAACTCTCATTATTAGACAGTTGATGCACCCCACTGGCTTCCATAGTAAAAAAAAAATTGACCCCTACTGGGGTCAATCAACTTCTTAAAAATATCCTTTTTTGTTCATATTGGTTTGAAACAACTTGAAGGTGAGTAAATAATGACAGAATTCTCTTCTTTTTATAAGTGAACTATTCCTTTATCAAATACTCAAATGAGAGTTTGTTGACATGTAGTTTTAAAGTTACTTACAGTTAGTAGAATGTCTAAAGTGGACTTGGGCTTGTCTCTGGGACAGTAGCCTAAATGGACAACTTTCTACCTCTAAACGGTTCATGGTAGGAAGGAACTTTTCAGGGATTGAAATAAGAAAGTGTCACAACACACCAGTCAAACTACTCCTGTGTATTTCATGGATCATGTCCTGAAGCATGTGTGGCTGACAAAACTACGAAAAAGAAAATAAAACATTCCTGTCTGAGCAATCGCTCTGAACACTACATCACATTTATTAAGCCCCTTAAAGCAGACCCCATTTATCCCAAAAAACACTCAAAATAAGTGTGCCATCTTTCTCCAATTCATGGCTGGTGTCTCTGTATCTGTGTCTCTCACAAACAAAAGATTATTCATACGGAATGATGACAATAACACTGTTGCCTAAACTAATAATGCAGTAATTCAAGTGCTCCTGTTGGCTAATAGAAGATCACTGATTACATTATATCAAGGGTGTCCAGTCCTGCTCCTGGAGGGACACTGTCCTGCAGAGTTCAGATCCAATCCCATTTAGGGTACGTTTACATGTGTGTGTGTATATATTTATATTGGAGAAGTTTTTCTTTTGAGTTTTCCGCGTACAGACAACACCATTTTCAAAACGATCCCGATTCACACGGATCCGCGAAAACGACTAAAACGCTATATTCTGCTCCAGGCCACTAGATGGCGATGAAACACTATAGATTGAACACATAATACACATGTGCATGACGTGATCGTCTTCAGAGATTCCTTTTAGTTGTTCACACAGAGACCATTTTCAAAAACTTGCACTTTGAAACCCATTTTCAAAAGTTTGCATTTTGTCAGGCGCCCAAAACGCTGCTGTCGTGTAAACGAATCTCAAGAATTATTGTCATGTAAACAGCCCCTTAAACACGCCTGAACCAGCTAATCTAGGTCTTCCATTTCACTAAAACATGGCAGGTGTGTTGGGGCAAGTTAGTGCTAAACTCTGCAGGACAGCGACCCTTCATAAGCAGGTTTGGACACCCCTGCATTGTTCAAACCACAACTGATATGAGCAACTTTTACGGATCTTGAACATTGTACAACTTTATCAAGCGTTAGATTAAGGACTTTGGATTTGGGTACAATGCAATGACGTCAGATTCAGTGATGTAAACCGTAGCCTCAATCTTTTGTATAGTACAACATGAAGAATATTTAATTTTGGATTAAATGTTATATATAGGGAATCAAGAATTTGATCAGCTTTACCATCGCAGCTAACCCCTGAGCAGTCAAAATCAGTACGCCAAAGCCGACACAACACTGCGAGTGTTCAGTTTCTTTTTATTGCGAGGCATGGGTTATTTGACAATATAACTAATGTCATACAGTACATGTAAAAATGAATTCGGCTTGTAGCAGTCACACATGTGGAGAGTATCACTCTTCTCCCTAATACAATGCACGTGTTACAACGGCAGCACGGAAATTAGGATTGACACGCTTGTAACTTTGAACAGCTCTTCAATTCGGAATGAACACATATGACTCAAATGCATTTGGCAATAAAGCAGTCGAAACCATGTGTACGAGCGGTTCGTTTTAAAACTCGCTTCACGAGCGTCAATTTGCAATTAGTCCGAAAAACGTTATCTCTCCAATCCATTTCAAAACAAAGCTAGCATGCTAGACTGACACGGGGCTGTTTATTATTGCTAATATCCACTCAGCCCACTTTCACCATAAACACGTGTGCACCTGTTGGTAGCGGGTGTCTTTGAATGCTCCGCAAATGCAAACCAGACCTCGGAGGGGGCTTCACCGAAAACAACGTGCAGTGGGAACTTCACGCTTGTGGCTAAACGGGCGACGTTCACCTCTGTCAGGCTGGAGGGTCGGGGTTACGTGCCGAGGTTAGGGTAAGGGTGACGGGTGGGGTGCCGGTAGGGATTTGGGGTGTATAGAACCTCTCAGCCGGGCAAGAGTTCAACCCCATCACGGCAGGCCAATCTGTTCCAGACAAGCTAAATGACACATTATTGGATCCAGACCTGACATGGGCGCTGTGTATATTACATTACCAGACACCAAGCCCACTTCAGCTCATTACCTCCGCCCACAGGGAGGACAGAGTAACAGACACATCCAGAGAAAGAAAGGCTTTTCTTTAGCCTTCTCTCTATCTCGCTCTCTGCCGGGAAACTGTCAGATATTCCCGAGGCAGGAGCGTTTGCAGAACACCCAAGACGTTCCTGGCCCGGAGAGGATTTCTTCATAAAGATATTAGAAACACAAGACGGGATTCCTGTCCTCCTCTTCCTCGTCCCTCCCTCGCTGCGAAGATGAAAAGGAGGGTGGGCGGGCAAACAGAGGGGATGGGTTGACCAGGGCAGGGCAGAAAGGTTAACTCTTTCATTCTGATTTCTATTAGGTTAGCTCCATCCCACGGGACCCTCGAACACAAGGAGCAATAACAAAATGCCAGAGAGCGTGTTATCGTGGCTGGAGTGACATTTAAATTGAGCAAATAAAGATCTTAATTTGCTAATTAAAACATTCTCTGCAACACAGATACGATTTTGATAGCACAGACTGCCAAACTATATATATATGGTAATTGGAATCACATTTCATTAACAATGAAACATTAATAACAATGTTATTACATTGACATTACATTGTTTTTACAACATATATTTCAAACAACATAATACAATGTTTGGGGCAGAGTAACAAAAGTAATGTTTAAGTCATGTTTTTCATACATCCCACACAGTTTGTGATAAGTGATACCTCAAATCACTTGTCTTGTTTGATTGAGAAAGGTGTGCTGTTAATTTTCTAAGCAATTAGACTTATGTAATATAATAATATGCAAAACTAATCTAGAGACAAAAAAAAACAACAACAAAAAAAACATTTGCAACACACACCAGTACCAAGATCTTCATGGGCAAATGTCACTATTTTTTGAATACTGTTTAATCATGTTTCACATCATACAGTGTTCATTTCATAGACACACAACTGATTTTCTGAATGAAGTACTTTTGCTGCTCAAGAAACATTTCTGATTATTTTCAGTGTTGAAAACCGTTGTGTACAATTTGTTTTTCAGGATGCTTTGATGAATAAAAAGTGCATTTATTTGAAATATAATCTTTTGTATTGGACTAATGATGCTTTCACCACAGGAATAAATGACATTACAAATAAATGCAGCCTTTAAAAACCTTACCAATCCAAACCTTTTGACTGGTTGCGCTCACAAACACTCTGAACAGTGCCATCCCTCCTCTGGACAGGTGGGGTGCGTATCTTTATTACAGATTTGTTTGGCTAAGGCATACTGTAGGTATCCACCCTCACATTCTTCCGCTCACATCCCGTGTCGTGGCATGTAAATCGCATCGGTGGCATGACGCCACTCTTGCAGTCGCACCATCCAGGATCCTTGTGGTGTCAGGGTGGAGATTACCCGATCTGATTTACTGCCCCGTAATCTCATTCTTCTGCTCTTCAACAGGGCCATGTGCTGGAGTCAGGTCTCATGTAGCCACTCTCTCGTGACCTCTTTACGCTGGCTACCGAGTTCTCACCTGCCAAAGGGCAAGGCTGAAGAATACTCAGGGTCACAAATAAAGGCTTGCCAAAAATATGGGCTTGTGACTGAGAGGACAGGCGTGTGACGGTAGCGCTACAGCTGTGCTGGGAGCCATGTTCACAGAATATGAGACAACCTGACGGGACATATGAAACAATAACAGCTGTCTGTCGTGGCTCACTGGTACTAGAGGGAGTCTTCAGATAATATGACAGCTTTTTCAACTGAAAGCGTACAACTTTTATGCGTTTTGGCTGTTCGTTTACATGACACAGCGTTTTGGACGCCTGAAAATGCGGAATGCTGAAAACAGGTTTTAAAGAGTAAGTCTCCGTGTGAACAACAAAAACGAGAATCTCTGGAATACGATGACTTGATGCACATTACGTGTTCAGTCTATAGTGTTTCATCGCAATCTAGTGGCCTGGAGTAGAACACAATGTTTTTAGTCGTTTTCATTGGATCGTGTGAACGGGGATTGTTCGCACAATGGTGTCGTTTGTACGCGGAAAACTTAAATGAAAAAAATCTCAGTTTTAAGCATAGCATTGTTGTGTAAACGTATCATTAAAGGAGTAGTTCACTTTAAAAATAATGTTGCTGATAATTTACTCACCCCCATGTCATCCAATATGTCCATGTCTTTCTTTCTTTAGTTGAAAATAAATTAAGATTTTTGATGAAAACATTTCAGGATTTTCTCTATATAATCCACTTCAATGGGAACCAAATGGTTCAAGGTCCAAATGAGAGTTTCAGTGCAACTTTAAAGGGCTTTAAACGACACCAGACGATGAATAAGGATCTTATCTAGGACCCTTCGAGTCATGACTCAAAAAAGATTCGTTCATTTTGATAAAGGAGAGTCACAAACACTCATCACAAAACAGAGCAAGGTGAGCATTTGTGCTTATAAAACTAACTTTTTTATTTTTGAAATGACCGAATCGTTTTACTAGATAAGACCCTTATTTATCGTCTGGTGACGTCTTAAAGCCTTTCATTTGGACCTTGAACCGTTTGGTGCCCAATGAAGTCCATTATATGGAGAAAATTCCTGGAAAGTTTTCATCAAAAACCTTTAATTTCTTTTCGACTGAAGAAGAGAAAGACATGGACATCTTGATTGACATGGGGTGAGTAAATTATCAGCAAAAGTTTATTTAAGATTGAACTACTCCTTTAATTTGCAGTCTCAAAGAATATTTGTCTATGCAAGTCATTTTGTACATGGGGATTTTACATTTCATTCTTCTAGGTGATGTGGGTCATTTTTCAAAGTTGAAATACATTCTTCCATCCCACACTAATGTGCACAGAGACAATTATAAGACATTGCTGAATATATATATCCTCAATGTGTAAAGGTGTGGTCACATTAGTAAATCTTTGGTAAAATTTTGTGGGTTAATGCATATCCATTGTTCATTGTCAATAATGTAGCGCTACATGAAGACCTGCATAAAAATGCCAGGTCACTTCCAAACCAAGCGACTTTATTCTGGTAAACCACAGTGAGTTTGCAAGGTAAAAGTTCAACTTGAATCCAATATGTAACCGGCTTGAGGACATTTTCACGTCACAAGAAATTTCCAATCACATGGATTCCTACTGACTTGACATACGTCCACAGGTAAATCTGATCGCACCTTAATACAGTGGCAATCAGGTTGATCTGTTTATTTT
The DNA here is from genome assembly GCA_030378365.1 of Hybognathus amarus. NCBI lineage: Eukaryota > Metazoa > Chordata > Actinopteri > Cypriniformes > Leuciscidae > Hybognathus > Hybognathus amarus. The sequence goes on along the minus strand of JAQIUQ010002010.1, from coordinate 793,581 downwards.
ATTCAGTTTCTGACTCAACTAGTGGCATGAGTTTGCAGGATTACCTATTTGTCTGAACACTGGCAGATCGACATCGACATTGTTCCAGGAAACCTGTTGAAAACAGTTGCTACAATTTAGTATTATGTTCAAAAGTGGCAAAGAATTTGCACACTTCACCACTACACTGTAAAAACAAATACGCTTTATCTAATCAAAAAAATGTGGCAACAGATTACAAGCAATATTATTAATTAAATTTAACAAATTAGAATTGAGTAATAATTAATCAAATTAATTCCTCAAAAGTTAACCACTTAAAATGAGTAAAACTTACAACAACAAACAAACAAAAAAACGTACATTTAAGTCACCATTATGGTGATCAGTGTTTATTTTAGGATTGTTTTAAAGTTATGTTTTTCTCCTTCAATGATTCTGCTTGTTAATAGCAGGTGTCTTCAATGTTCGCAAAATAATATAAATAGTTCTTAACTAATCTTTGACATCTGTCTGTTATTTAGATATTTTTTGTTAAATTTTGGGGTGTAAACGTTACTCATTTTAAATGGTTAACTTTTAAGGAATTAATTTGATTAATTATTACTCAATTTTTATTTGTTCAATTTAATTAATAATATTGCTTGTAATCTGTTGCTACAATTTTATTGATTAGATAAAGTATTTTAATTTTTACAGTGTAAAGCAACAACATCGAATGATTAATACAACAAAAAATTGTATTTTCCTGAAAGCTGACTTTATTAAACACTTTATTTTGACTTTAGCATGCATCTGATGCTTTACTCGGCTGTTGTCACATCAGATTTCGATCAAATCAAAATGGCTGGAAAAGAGCATCCTGGATATTCTGTTAGATATCGCCTTTCTGTTATTTTTGTTTTTGAGTGAAATAATGTCCACTTCACTAAGACAAAACACTTGTCGTATAGATATTATGTGGAACTGGTGAATCATGCACTTTTAGAAGAAAAGGTTCTATAGCACTACGCATTTGGAACCCCTAAAATGTTCTATTTTAAAATTCAAGATATGTGGGTTATTGCAGAATAATGTAATATATGAATGAATAATAGGTTATAAAGAACCTTTGAGCCAAAAGGATTGTTTCTTGTCATTATATAAACTTTTTTAGCATAAAATGTCATTTGGAGTTGAGTAAAGAACCCTATGCTTCATATACAGAACCTTTTTTTCTAAGAGTGTGTTGTTATTACTCAACCTCATAAAACGAGCTTAGTTCATGCTTTATTTGTCATTGGAATAGATCTCGCTCTCTCTCTCTTGCTCTCGCTCTCTTCTCTCCCTGTCAGTGACCTGCCAGCAGCGTGTAGGAGGATCTCTTTAAGCGAGCACGGTTCACCTCCTCAACCTCTGCTAGATGGGGCGACTGTGAGAACTTCACCAACGCAACAATTTAGCCGCCTCTTTTTCGGCACCACATTATTATCCTTCAGGATAGACAGTTAACCTAGATGTGGGGCCACTGTGTGGCCATTAAGACACCCACCAAGAACACACACACACACAAGACCTGAAAGAGGTATGTGTGTACTATCTTAAAGTTTTATTATCATCATTATTATTATTATTATAAATGGAATACTTTCCCTTTTAAATGTCAATGCAGTCTATGAAATATCAAGCTATCCATTTTGTTTGTTTCCTTGCTTTTTGTTTTACAGTCTTTGTGATGACGTATACATTATTATTTTGTCAAATAATTTCTGCATGCCTTTGGGATTCGGTAATAGTAGTGTGGAATGGCTTTGTGTTGTTTTATTTTGCTGATTTAATTCAAATGTACAACTCGTGTTCAATTGAGAATAAATGATGTTCAATGACTTTGGACAACAAGAACAGCAGGTCAATAGTCATGTTGCGTTCTTCAAAAATCAAACAAATGAACGAAAGAAAGAAATTAATGCAATATTTGAGTACACAGCGCATTCTGCATGTGAGTGTTTGTTACCACATCTGTGTGTATTTAAGTGTGTGTGTGTGTGTGTGTGAGGCAGAGGGCAGCTCCAGCGCACGGTTCTGGACCATTAACAGTGATTAATAGGTTTACATGCTTTCCCATGATCTCCGCTGACTTGGAATAGAGCGCTCACCTATGAGCCAGACTGGACACACTGGACACATACTGACCACTGCCTCTGCGTAAAGGACACAAACGACATTACACTGGCTTTTCAGAAAATGCATTTGCAAATCCTTTAGGGTGCTGTATTAAAAAAAAAGATAATTTTATTAACAATATTTGAAAACTGGTGAGCTGTTTATGTGTAAGTCTTAAATTAGTATATGAATAAATGCAATTGTATTCAATTTAATGTCACACACACCAATATATATATATATATATATATATATATTTATATATACCAATATATATATAGATTATCCTAATTATACTGTAAATTAATTTAATTATTAAACAATAATCTAATTTCACAATTTCTAATTTACTTCATGTTTTTAACACTTAAACGTTTTTTTAACACGTTTTTAACATTTATATCGGAAATATAGTTCAGTTTGATTTCCGTTCATATACCTTGACTGTCTAAAAATAAAAAAATATACAGTTTTTGTAAGACAGAAGCATGTTTTATTTCTCATTTGTTGTAAAAAAGATAACGAACAGTAAGTCGTACACTATAAAGAAATATTTTATATAAGTTGTAAATAAAACAAAGATTATTGCTGTACATTTTTACAAGAGAGTATATATATATATATATATATATATATATATATATATAAATGAAGAGTTCAGATGCAAAAGCCTCTAAATGCCATTTGAAATTTTCTTCTAAAATGACCATTTTTATCAAGCTTGTATATTTAAGTTCAGTAATTTCACTTAAATGACAATTAATAGGTAATGTTCATTGCCATTTAAGTGAAATTACTGAACTTAAATATACAAGCTTGATAAAAATGGTCATTTTAGAAGAAAATTTCAAATGGCACTTTGCATCTGAACTCTTCATATACTCTGTAAAAAGTGATCAGTTGACCTAACTTAAAAAAGTGAGGAAACCCATTGCCTTAAAATTCAAAAAGTAAATAAACGTCATACATAAATGAAATACATAAATGACATAATATCGAATTGTCAAGTTCACATAACTTAATTATTTCAGTTACGCATGAAGTTTATTACTTAAAAATGTTAAGATAAAGAGTTTCTTCACTTTTTTAAGTCAAGTCAACTGATCACTTTTTACAGTATTTTTTACTTCCAAATTTTATTGTTTAAATCAATGTTACTTGTTTTTTATTTTGTAATTTACCTGTGCCTTCTGGGTGAAACTTGTTTCCACCTTGTTTCAAACTTTTCCCAGTGTGTTTAGCTTGACCTACAGGACTTGTGCTGGTGTGAGAAGACCACAGTTGTCGCTTTCCCTCCGCAAGCGTCCTGAGGAACAAGGTTTCTGACCTCCACTGAACACAAATGATGGACCCACCTCAGATGATCCCTCTAATCTCTGGGAGATTACAACACTTACACTTGCAGTCTTCTCTCTCCTGCATAAATATACATCTCTGTAGAGGACTCCCATTAAGAAATAACACAATTCAGAGAAAGAGCGTGGTGTTTTACTCTCTCTTGTTGGGGAAATATGCTCTCTAATCCTCCACTATAAGAACCATCTGTGTAAACGAGAGCGGACAGTCACGGTGAGAGACTGGAAGCCAACACGAGAGTTGTCTTACACTTCAAATAATCATTATTATTTACCAGCTGATCTGCCTGCTTTATTCCACATCATGATATGAGTTTCTTTCAAATCACTCAAATTCTACAAAAATATATATTTGAATTTAAAAACCAGCTTTTATGTCAGTGGTCTTGTTCAACAATATGCTCTTGTTTAACAATATGTCCACTGTAACATTCGGCTGTCAAGACAAATATGAGTCTCAACAATTCATGGCGCATTTACCTGCACTGAGTCCAGATCCAGTGACACGGACCGTTACTGCTGGCGTCAGAACAATCCACACGTATTCCAGAGGATCCGCTTACTAAACAAGTAATCGTGAGACAAAAGTAAATAAATGAAACGGTTATTAAGTGACAGGGGGGGGGGGGATTTCTCTCTCACCCCCGATCCGTCTGTCCGCACACCGGCCTCACATGAAGACTCGAACACGTGTTGAACCCTGTTCCGCTTTTGTTGAAATCTGATGTTCCCACATAATACGCATATAAATATGCACAAAGCTTCGGAGGTTTCTTAATTTCCTGTCTGGGCCACACACAACTGCAGAGATCGCTGGGCTTCAAGCTATATTACTAAACCTGAGAAACTGTAATCTGCAATAATATTATTTTCTGTTTTTCTTTTCTTCTTCTTTTGCTGAGCAAATACCTTGACTCTTGCTCTCATGCCGCACTGACTCACGCATGTTTTAATGGGGGGAATGGTTTTCTTTGTCAGCGGCTATTTTTGGAAAACATACTAACATATGTTTGCCTGTACAGTATTTTTATCCCACTAGATTTTCTAAATTTGCAGTAAACGCATCGTCTACTTCACCTCACAGTTCGCTTGACTTGACCTTTCAGTGTCGGTGTACGGAATGATTATAGTTACTTTTTTTTTTTGGTCAAATCACTAAGTTTTATTGACAAAATGAGCAACTCGTGATCAATCAACATGTAACAAAAGGGTAACATACTAATATTTAAAATGTAAATGGCATCTATGTGTTATGAATAACGTCTAATTATTTTACTATTGTTGTTTATTTATATCTTATATGGTATATTTATATATATATCATAACCAGTAACAGCAACTGCAATAAACTATTTAAAATGATGAATTAAATTGACAAGCATTCCCAGAAAACTGAACAAGAGTTGTTGTTATGCTAAAACTCATTTTAAATCCACACAATACATGCTACTTATATGCTACTTATATTTTCCACAACTCTTTTGAACCATATAGCAATCTAGTAAAAAAAATAATACTAATTATTATTATTACTACATTTTTGGATTTTTTTCATGTAATAAAAAGATAGACTTGACAGGAAATTTGAGTAAAAATAAAGGTTACACTTTATTTTAAGGTGTCCATTTTACAGTGTACTGTAAATATATATTTAGGTACTGAGTAATATTAATAATACATGCATTTACTAAAGGATTAGTGTTTGTAATTAATTATGCTAAATCTATAGTTATTACATAGTAACTACATGTAACATCTGTAACAATGACGCCATAAAATAAAGTGGGTTACACTTAATTTCAAGGTGTCATTGTTACAGTGTAATTATATATTTAAGTACTGAGTAATATTTACATGTACTTACAATAGGAATAGGGATTGGTGGTTAGTTGCATGTAATTTTGCATAATTTACTGTTATTACTATGGTAAGTAAATATAACATATGTAACCAGGACACTGTAAAATAAAGTGTTACCAAAAGAAGCTATTAATAGGTTAGAAAATTAATCCATAAGAATTAGAAATAGAATGTAAAAACAGTAAATTACGCATAATTACATGCAACTAACCACCAAACCCTATTCCTATTGTAAGTACATGTATTTTTTTAATATTACTCAGCACTGAAATATATAATTACACAGTAACAACGACACCTTAAAATAAAGTGTAACCCACTCAATTATACGGTGTCATTTTTACAGATGTTACATGTAGTTACTATGTAATAACTATAAATTTAGCATAATTACTTGCAGCTAAGTCCAAATCAGTCTCTAATCCTATAAAGATACATGTAGTTAATTATTATAATTGACTGTTATTAATATGTTGAGTACATGTAACATATGTAACAAGGACACTGTAAAACAATGTGTTACCTAAAAAAGCTATTAATAGGTTAGATAATAGAATTAAAAATAGAATGTAAAAACAGTAAATTACTCCGGAGGGAAATACAAATAGGAAGACCTCGAGTCTTTTAGTGTGCGAGTTGATCAGATCTCTGCATGGCCGATGGCTGGAGCGTCTTGAGAACGTGCTGAGATGGACAAAACAGATGGAAGGAACATGGAAGCGCCGCAGCGTTCGGGCCACCTGATCTGCCCCGTGTACCCACGGCCCAAACACACTGAAGTTATTGTCCGGGAGAAGGACGTACTGCTGTTTCTTAACCTTCCAGATCCTCAACGGCTATATAAAGCTCTCCTGGGTCACACTTGGATTCTTAATGTAGTTTTAATGCTTTGACCCCATACCCTTTAGTGCTCCCTTTGCAATTGTATTATGAACAAGGAGGGTACAGTACGGTGGATTATACGGTCGGCAGCTGGGTGGAAGTGTGCGGTTTCAGACTTTTAATGCGTATTGGAACAGGAAACATCATTTAGCTTATTCAGAAATATCTGCATGACCTAAAGTGCTGGTTTCTTCTTGCGCGGCCGAGGAAGTCGGGGGAAGAGCTGCTTTTTGGGGAACGGCGAGTAAATGCCGACGCAAACCTGAAAGCGGATCGTTCACCCCTCGAAGCTGGGATCGCTTGATGTGGGACGTTACATTTCCATCCCACAGTACAGGGCTTCTTTCTGGAGGAAATCTTGGACTTCAAAGCCTGGCCGCGGCCCGCACTTTCCCGCGGGGTCGGTGGGAGGAACAGACCGGGTCTTTTTCCAGAGGTGCCACAGGACACAGTCAGGCATCCACACCTGTGTTTGCATCCCTCCACACTCATTAAACCGCCGATGCCGTCTTATTTCCAGCACACTGCCTGCATTTATAAGATCTACAAGACGGGAAAGCTGTAAGTCCTAAAGGGGGTTGAGGAGGTCTAGAGATACTCATTGCACATCCCAACAACAATTACAGCATATTTTCATTTTATTAATAGAATTATAACGTGATTTAATTCAATGAGGCTTAACCCGATCATACTAAATGCGTCTCTATAGCACGCAGTGTTTATCGTGCAATTCATACGCGAAAATGAGTTTTTATGTGCATATGATATGCATGGGTTGGTTAGGGTAGGTTTAATAGTGGTGTTGGGTGTGTGTTTATATTATACATTTGGGTAGAATTGGTGTGTGGGGTGCGTGTGTATTATACGCAAATGAACTGCGTATCAAATGCACGGAAAAACTCATTTTCACGTATAAATTGCACGATAAAACACAATGCATGCAATAGAGACGCCACACAACTCATAGCAGTTCATATCTAATTTAATGGTTTAAATCGAGGTTAATTCAAATGAATTTGTATCTTCGTTCATTTTTATATCATCAGCCTTGCTCCGTTCAAATCAGATCATATAGTCACACAAAATCGCCAATTATTAAAATACATTGTTTTCTCATGAGATTGGGTTGGAAAAATAGTATACTCACAATATTATATTTGCCATATTGCTTGATTTGTAAACGATCACATTTTTTTGACGTTTACATCTGTAAGCATCTCAAGCCCGATCTCATGAAATTTTTGTATCTATAGCACGAATGTCATTCCTCATGCCATTTATATGCCAAAAATATTTTTTTGCATATATATGGTATGCGTTTTTTGCGTGCATATGATACGCACTTTATGGCGTATAATAATACGCACAAACTCCCCACTCCCCTCCTCCCTAAACCTACCCAAGGGGTTTTCAGTGCATAGCATATGCACGCGGAAACTATTTTTGGCATAAAAATGCCACGAGAAATGACATTCGTGGTATAGATAGGCTACGCACTTTCATGAGACTGTGTTGGCATTTCTGTGTATTTGGCTTTTCTTACATAGTAAACTTGTCTGTTAGCTCTCCTGGCATAGCATTGCACTTATGAAATACGAGTCAGACCTCAACTACTTATAGAGACAAGCAAAATGACATTTTGTTTCGCAAACATGGTTTTTCCTGATGTTTAAATCTGCTTTTGTTAACACTATGAGTTAGATTCAGGATAAGTGGTGTGTTATTTTAAAAAGCTGCGGAGCATTTATCTTTGAGCAGAACTCATTGTATATTTCATTTCCAAACTGGCGCAATGCACAAAAAAACATTTACATTTGGACTGACGCTTTTATCCAAAGCGACTTACATTGCATTTCTTATCAGTTCTTACTTTTCCTGGGAATCGAACCCATGACCTTGGCGTTGCAAGCACTGTACGCTCTTACTGTTTGAGCTAAAAAAGATACAGAAAAAAACAACAACCAGCATAAGAAAATCTTCCCAGATTCATGTTCATCTGTGTTTGGAAAAGTGCCACGCACTGGACATTTTAACAATTATAATAATAAACTTTACATTCGCTCCAAAATCCTTTGCGTTAGCCTTAAAGGTTTTCCGAGTAAAACCCAAAGTTTCTCGGGGAACGCAAAACATTTGGGAGAGAACGCATAAGCATTGACTTATTATATTTCCTCATCATATAATTTTTTTTTTTTTTTTGAAAAAGAAACAAATACAGGCGAGTGTTGGTGAACCACAGAGGTGAGAAACCAGGAGTTCATACTGAGGGCAAAACATAATCTCATCAGAACAAAACTTCACAGCCTTCCCACTGGCGACACACAAACAGTTTGTGCGAACGTGTGTGCTTCATTCGTATGTGTCACGTTTAAACCTTTTGTGTATTTCATGACACATTCAGCGTGCTCTAAACCCTTCTGAAAAAACCTTAGATTATAGGAGGTTCACAAAATACAAGGTAATACATTAATGTACATGGATTTTATTGCTTTATAATCCATATGATTAATTAAATAGGTTCTGAAGCCATCATAGTCATTTTTACAGCTTTACCGCAGCTTTAACATCGTAAAACAGCCGTAGGTTGTTTTTTTTTTTAGGTAGACGTGATGAATGCCGTCATGGCAAAGTTCAGCAATTAGCCTTCCATGTAAAGAGGCTTGAGCCCTCCAACGTAAATGTGCTGGATTTATGGATTCTGCTCCAGCAGACTGACTGCTTCAAAGCATCTCGCTGGAGTTCACAGATCTGGTGGAGCTCATGAACCAGTGCACACACACCACGAGCTGTAAATCTGGCCGAACAGAGGAGCACGGGGTGTGATGGAGACAAGGGCCGGTCCTCCTCAAACCGAGGAGGCCCGTTTCTCTTCAGTGACATTCCTGATGAGTGTGATAACTGGGTTAAAATGTTTTGATGTGCACTTTGAAACTCACGGCTCACTCACACACCGTTCAGAAGCTCTTCTTGTGTTCGATGTTAATACATTACTGTCACCTGTTAAACTCTTGTGAATATGTAGCGTGGGGAGGGTTCAGCTACTGTCTTTAAGCAGACGTTGAAATAATGAAGGCGAAATCATTGACAGAATCTTTTTTTTTTATCTAAAAACATTTTACTCAAATCAGTTTGAGATATGTAGATCTTTCAAAATAGCAAAACAAGAAATTAGAACAATTGTCAGCCGGCATAATGGTGATGAAATTAAACACCATAACCAGGTCAACCATCGTCCTCAATCTACTTCACTGACTGTTTTATCGGGCACACCTGGTTGCTTCGTTTATGCAAATATCTAATCAGCCAATCACATGGCAGCAAGTTCAAACATAATGCAAGTAAGTGGAAGAAAGATGATTTAAGTGAGTTTGAATATGGCATGATTGTTGGAATGGGAAAAGCTTTTATGGACCAAAATCTCTGAAGAATGTGATGATTGAATCCATGCCATGAAGAATTAAGGCAGTTGCGAAGGCAAAATTTGGGTCCCAAACCGGTACTAGTACTGAGTAAGGTCTACCTATTAAAGTGTTTGGGGAGTGTGTTTTAAATCTAGTTTTAATCAATTTAAAGGTGCAAATGAATCTCAAACAACAACATAGAAGCATTGGTCAAGCGTTTTATCTGAATGGCTGATTTATTTATTTATTGGATATTTTAGTTTTCATTTTATTTTTTTTTAATTTCACTCCTCTCTATCCGCCATTGGTTATTCAAACAGATAGTCCCGCCCCAATCTCATGCCATTGGTTGATCCAGTGTTGGTCGGGATATCAAGTTTACACTTCTCAGGCAAATGTATTACTTGCGTATCAATTGTGCTTTTGTTTTAATATGTTCTTCTTACAAATTCAGATTTTAATATTAAAAAAGTCCACACCTGTCATCTTCTTTTCTCAAAACTAACACATTTGGGCTTTTTGTAGCTTCCGTAACATACATAGCCCCATTCATCTCATCCAAATATCTCTAATGTTGAGTAATAATAAAAGTGAAAATAAATCATTTCTGAAAGGACGTGTTCCATGTGGAGCTCAGGGAGATTTGAAAACCAGTATAACCATCTCAACACTGAGTCCACACACTGAAGATGCATCTGTTAAGTTATCACACACAAGTAATCGTGTTTCTAACACTTCATTACACCTGCAAGCTACAAGTAGATCTGTCATTTTAGGAATATTGGGAGCACATTATTGTGATGGGTTGAACTTTACTTTGATAGTCCACTTTAGATAGTCTACTAACTTTGCAACTGTATATCAACTCTGAGTAGAGTATTAGTAGACTGGTAGGGTTAGGGCTAATATAATAAGTTGGCATGTAGTTTCAATCATGAACCATCAAATATAGTGTTGAAACTAGTACAATAATAGCACTAGAAAAAATATAGAGATAACTTTCAAAATTCTAACCAATTCCCAATGAAATATGTCATGTGGGCAAAATGGGTTTCAAATTAAACAGTTTTTGTAATCGTATCAATTAAATACTCTGATGATCTAACCCAATATTTCTATGTTGTATTCTACAGTGTCCGTATTACTTGTTACATGTTGTAACAATAGTAGCCTAATTACAGTAAGTTATGCATAATGTACACCACAAACCTTAAAACAAACCCTAACCCTGATTGTATGTACATGTAGTTGCTTAATATTACTCAGTACTTAAATATATAATTACACTGTAACTTTAAAATAAAAGTGTAACCAAACTTTAAAATTAAACTAAATAAAAACGTTTTTATTAAAATCTCTTTATTAAAATATTTAGATTATTACCCTAATAATTGTAACAGCATTTTAGGTGAAATATGCACATTTACCGACTATTTCAGTCAAGATCTGTCTTTCATTTTACATATGATCTAGTGTTCATAATATTCTGAGAAAAAAAAAATCTAAACTGTCTTATGAAATATTTTCATTAGAAAAAAACAAATCTAAATAAAAAACTTTGATTTTTGATTATTGCAATCTTTGTGGGGACATAAAACAGATAACATAATAAGTGGGTTTAGACTTCAAACAGTATTTTTTAATAGATAATTATATATGCATGTGTTTTATATATATGTGCATGAACACAAATGTTTCTTGAGCATCAAATCATCATATTAGAGTGATTTCTGAAGGATCACGTGACACTGAAGACTGGAGTAATGCTGCTGAAATACAGCTTTGATCACAGGAATAAAATTAGAGTTTACAGTATATTCACATAGACTATTTTTTATTCCAAAAATATTCCACAATACTGTTTTTATTGTATTTTTGATCAAATAAATGTAGGCTTTGGTGAGTGTATATACACATTAAAAAATGTGTATTAATAACAAGGGTTTTTTGAAATGCGATGTAATTATAAAAGAATAATAAACTAATTTAAAGGATGCTTATATAGCTTTGGCAGCTCTATGCTGCACGAAAACACAATCTAAATGAACTGTAAAAAAAATCTCAATGAAAACATATTATAAAATGACATATTCCGACCATTAACTGAATGAATTGCATTTTTATCCTTTACTGAATATGTTAAAAATATCATTTTCTTCTCTCTTCCTGCCCAGCACTAAATAAGACACTTCTCGCAGTTGAGGGAAATGATTAACACAGTGGTATTCCAGTAAGTGTCCTTCGTCAGGATATTATTACATTCCTGCACTCGGTCTAGCAGAAACGTGAGCACAGGGGTAGAAGTTCTTCTGGATGGACAGGAGATGCATTTTCATTGGAAGTGGATTCTGGAAGTCTGTGACTTGGCTTTGAACTCGAGTGTTATGTGTGAGTGAAGTATACAGTGATCTGATACATAAGAAGATCTGATGTCTACATTCGTCCATATTTCTTTACTCATGTGAAAAGCCTGCTGACAGATATTGAAGAGGTTAACCTGTCCGGTTGATGATCATCAGTTTGGAGATGTTCTCCAGGGAAGGAAGGTTGTGTAAACTAAGACACTGTCCACACTACTGCGTTTCGTTTAAAAACGGAGACCTTTTGCTACGTTCTGCACCTTCCGTCCAGACTGAAACGGAAAAAACGAAGCCTGAAAATCAGAGTTTAAAACGCTGCAGCTCCGTTTTGTGTTTTGAATCTCCGGAGGGCGTTTTAGTGAAGACGGAACAAAACGCAGGACTTTAGAAACGATGACGCAGAGGCTCACGTTTCGGCTCTATGATTGGGTGTCATCAGTTATGACGTGTCCTTCCCTGATTCTGACAGGCACTGTTTACGTGATCGCGCTTTCAGACGTTTTAATGTGGACTGAGATCAATTCTAATACGCAAATAAAACGCTGGTGTGGACGGAGATCGCATTCTGCTTTTTAACAAAAACCCAGTAGTGTGGACGGGGCCTAAGAGGAAGTCCTGTTCCATTGTCTTCTCAGTTCCACTTTATTTCGATAGTCCACTTTAGAGATTTGACTGACTATAAGTATCTTTGCAACTACATGTCAACTAACTCTCAGTCGAGTATTATTAGATTGTTAGGTGTTAGGGTTTGGGTTATTAGAATAAGTTGACTTACTTGCCAAGGTTCTTCAGCGGTTCTTCAGGGGTTCTTTGCGGTGGTCATGGTGCTATATAACACAACTACCATTTACGCCGCCTTCACACTGGCAGTTGAAATGGGTCCATGCAAATGGGTCCGAAATGGGTCCGAGCCGAGTGCGGTGCGAAGAAAATCGGTGTCCTTTGGCTCATCCGAATGCGTTAAAAAAATTGAACTTCTTGCGAAAATCTACAGACAGTTCCTATCCGACAATTCCAGCAGAAATTGAGCGTTGCTCTGGTACTGATAAACAAACCTGAATTCTTAATGTTTAATAAAATAAATAATGATGTTATAACGATAAGTTGTCGTGTCATTTTTTTATTTTCATGACTTTCTAACGTTATTAGGGCAGTTAATACAATTAAATTGTAGACAGACATTGAACTATTGACCATCACGTTTTAGTCGACCTGACATGTCAACGTCCTGAGCAAATTTCCTCACGCAGCAGCATTCATATTAATATCTCTTTCATATTAATTTCTCTATAATAACCCCCATCAGACAGAATCAACCTTTCTAATCTCTTTTCTACCCGTTGTCCGACGCCTTTTCACTGTGAGTACGACGTCCGCTGGGAACGTATAGCGTATTACGGAGCTAATTTCAAGGCGAAGGCGGCGTTAAAGAACCTGTTAAGCCCAGTTTGGTTCTTCAGCGGTTCTTCAGTGGTTCTCTGTGGTGGTTAACGTGCTTTATGGGCACCTCTTATGGTTCTTCACCATATGACAAAGTATGGCACTTAAAGAGTTTCCCTATGACTACAAGCCAATGAACCACTTATAGTGCTATTTAGCACCATTTTTTTAGAGTGTAGTCTGTTGAGGAGCATCACAATATAGAGTTAGCAGATACAGAGTCTACTAATACTCTAATGAGAGTTAGTTGACATGTAGTTGCAGATCTACTTATAGTTAGTAGACTGTCTAAAGTGGACTATCGAAATGAAAGTGTAATCGTATTCTCTGCTGTGTCATGCTTATTCTTGGATAACACTTTTTCCAAGAGCTTTCAGAAAGAGCAACATCTCATTACATGCAACCATCACCAAAACCTGGTTTGATGTGGCTATATTCAGCGAGGATTGGGAACCGTGGACCGAACATCTACCTGGGACGCTGGCATCATTTACCGTCATTTCATTTCTCGTCACAATCCTGTCAAAAGGAGCAGGGAATGAGCCGAATGGATATCGCAGGAGTTTAAATTCGGGGCAGAACAGGCTGTGCTCCGTCTAGAGGGGGGCAACAGAACTGGAAGCGGCGAGATTTTAGAAACGTCCAGTTCCCTGGGAACGCTGTCCTGACAGTTGGAGAAGAGCTGGGAGCGCTGAGATGGCAGGGTCGATGTATGTCACCTGGATGACGTTCACTTTGCTTCCTTGGTTCCCACAGACTGATATGCATTAAGATATTTTGCCATCTACACTGTAAAAAATAAACCCTAAATTTTACGGTAAAAAAACAGCAGCTGTGGTTACCAGAACTTTACTGTTAAAAATACGGTAGGAACGTTAATGGTTTTACAGACTTAACTTAAAATTTACAGTAATACACTGTATTTTATTTTCTGATAAAATGTGGATTTACCAACTTATTGACGTATATTGATAGTATGTTTTAGACCATTTCATGCACTGACAACCAACAATCATCACAGCAGTAATGAGAGTTACATGAGCAATCACAGCTCATCACAAGTGAATACTTATATACAACAATACTTATTTAAAGAAGCAATGTCAATGTCATTCACACAAACATTAAGCACCATCATGGTAACACACATAAAATTAAAAAAATGCAATAAACATTAATATAACAACATTAAATGTATCATAAAAACCCTAATGTACATAACTGATTAGAAAAAAAAAACAATAAAACTATGAGGAACCATTGTGGAAATGTCAATTTATGTTTTTTCACTGTAAATTATACAATGATTTGTTCTTTTTCACTTTCAAAAACTGTAAATTTAATGGTATTTTACTGTAAAATTATATCACAGTTATACAAGTGTATAGTACGGAAACTTTCTGTTTACCAATTAACAGTTTTGCACTGTAGCATTTTTACAGTATTTTATTGTTAAAATCACCGATATTTTTTTACAGTGTACTTTGTTAGTAAATGTGAAATGGTGTTTAAACCCATTGTTTTGTTTTCTGAATGAATGAATGAATGAATGAATGAATGAATGAATGAATGAATGAATGAATGAATAACATGAATAGTCGTTTTTGTGGATTCTGTAAATGAGGAACATTTTCGTTGTCTCGTGAAAACATGCCATTAATGTTTCATCACATGTATCAAACACAATCAATAGACAAATAAAGAAACCCATTATGACTGATAAGAATTATTCGCCAAATGTCCATGTATTAATGAATAATCACTTTAAATTGAAATCAATGTATCATATTTCATTTTAAATAAACCAACACACGGAACAATAGATTTATTTTATTACCCCTCTGATACCTCATCATTGCTTTGCCAAGGTCTATTTTCAAAATTGTTTGTTCGCCTTTAAACATTTTAAATTCTTGCTATTGTTTAACTAGCTATGATACTTTATGTAAGGCATGCAATGTTTTTTTTTCTCTGAAATTCGACTGAGATGAAAAATGCACTAAAATATATTTTAAAAGTAACTTCCCAGTGCTACATATCACCTGCAAACACAAAACAATGTGACAAGAAATGCCTAAAAACATAAGTATTTTTGCTGCCTTTAGTGAATGATAGAAATGTGTGTGTGTGACGGAGAGTGTGTCCTGAGGTTTAGGGAGGACGGGTCTGGGCTGATGAAACCGAATCCTCTGGCTGTCCATTACGGTCCGCTGGAACAAATCGATCGGAGCGGGTGTCTGCGAGAGACGCGTCTGCCAGGGCTCCCTCAGCCTTGGCTGGAGCCGCGGGGGCCCGTCCCGTCTGCCTCTGAGGCTTTATGGGCCGAAGCCTGAGCAGGAGTTCAATCTAGCGTGTCCTCCTCCTCTCCTCCTCATAATTTTCAAGCTTCAGTCAACAATGAGGAAATGCTATTAAAGTACATTAGACAACCAAATATCAATTAAACAAAAGTGGTTTGTATTTCAGCCAGTCCGTCAGGCTTCAATCAGAGGAAACATACATGTTTGTTTGTTTGTTTGTTTGTTTTTGTTTTAAATAAAATTATTACTTAGTTGAGTGTAAAAAAATTAATTAAATTTAATTAAATTTAGAAATGCAACATTCTTGTTTGTGTCCTTATTTAAGTTTCAATTAAATTAGGTGTATTATTAATAAACTGTAAAACACTTCCACTATTTCTACTTAAAACTTAAAGTTCAGATGCTACGCCGTAATTTTTTTTGAAGTTGTTTGTACAAAATTCAAATCAACAAAGCTGGTTTGTCAGAGGTTTTTTTTTTTCTGTTTGTTTGTTTTTTTTCAGCCAGTTCTTTAGTAAGAAGGAACCACAATAACTGTTTAAAGACTGTTACTCTTAGTTATGCACCATTTTTGTGAGAAATGCCACATTTCGTTTTAGTTTCCTTAATTTTCAAAATTTTAAATTAAACATAGCACACAATTTATACACTTTAAAACATTTCCATTTATTTCAACTTAAAAACTTAAGTTCAGTTGCAGCCAAAAAGTTTTAAGTCATTTCAAATTCAAATATATTAAACTGACTTACAAAATTGAGTTGAATCTTGCAGAACTTATACAAAAAAGTTGTTCAGTTAATGTAAAAAGTTGCCCTAACTTGCTGATCATATTATTAATATTTTCTTCTGAGACACTTTTCTTTTTCTTTTTTCTATTTTTTTGTAGTTACTGAGAGATTTTTTGAGTACTTGTCATTCTGGAAATCATGATCTTGATTTATTAATGCTTTACAATCACAAAGTGGCAGAATACTTTTAATTCGGAACAATGAATCGATCTGACTGATTGTTTCAGACCTAACAAGCTTCATTTTGTCATGTTTTGTTTAAAAAAAATGTCATGGTTTACATATCCAAATCCTTTTTGAGGCTATGTTAATCCTTCACTAATGAAAGCATTTCCCCTTCAAATCAAGATGTGCTCCTAACACTCATGAAAAAGTAGATTTGCCTAAAAAAAGTCTGGGTATAAACATAACTTTGTTGTCAACCCTTCATTTTTGTGCTGTGATTATTAGTGTCAGGTTCTCCCAGGATTCCCGTATATAATTCTACGAGTCCCATCAAAGTCCCTCAGCTCGTTCATCCTTCATCATGATGTGTTTGATATCTCTTTCATATGGTTCGATATGAGTGTCACGGTTAAATCCCGTCTCAGTCAGCTCGAGTCCCAGCTGCTGCTGTGATCTCACACTAACCCTGTTGTTTATATCGGGACACAATTAAGTTGGGGCCAAGCCCGAGAGTCCCAGAGAGAGAGGCAAGAGTGCAGGGCAGAGGCTCGGGTTTCAGCAGCCTGTCTCTCAGACACCTCCTCTCCTCCGCGCATTATTCAGCTTATTAAACCAACTCTTGCAACACCGATATGCAAATAAAAACTGTTTTTTTTTTTTTCCTATGCAGTTTTTACAGTAGCAACTACGCAATAACAGAAATATATAAATATTTTTTGTTACATAAAGTGTTACTTTATGTATTTTTGCTTAGAGTCCTTACAATTCAACACAATGCAAACTATCAGCAGACTATATGCTCTATGCATATATGCTCTTATATATATATATATATATATATATATATATATATATGTATATATATGTATATATATGAAAGTTAGATGCAAAAGCCTTTGACGTTTGAACTTTTTCTTAAATTACCATTTTTATCAAGCTCTGTATATTTATGTTCAGTAATTTCACTTAAATGGCAATGAAGATTACCTATTAATTGTAATTTAAGTGAAATTACTGAACTTAAAATATTACAAGCTTCGATAAAAAATGGTCATTTTCAGAAGAAAATTTCGAATGGCATTTAGTAGTCTTGCATCCCTGAACTCTTCATATATATATATATATATATGTCCTATATACGTTCTAGCATAAGCAATTAATTACTGAGAGCATTCTTTGTTTAATTTTGGAGAGTGGATTTATCTGAGATATCTTTAAATGCCCTCTAGTGGGCCGATTATATGTGACCGCTCAGAAAATCATCCTGTGGTATGTTAAAAAAATCCAAACAAACAACAAAAAACACTCAAATATGACTTATATTACAATATTTTTTTTGTCACCAATTTCAGAACCTCTATATGATTTTTCAAAACTCAAGACACAGAATTTTGAATTTGAATTTATTTTAATTCATTTATTCAACGGATAGCCTCTTGAGATGCAACATCTCGTTTTCAAGAAGCAGTCAGAACTCAAAGCAGTTACCTGTAACACAGGCTTTCTGATGTTAAAAACTTTGCTTGTTGCATTCATATCTTTAAAGAAGCCTTGAATTTGCAGAATTTCATAAAACTCATTTAGTAACAGTTTTTCTTACATATCCTTTTAGATGGAGCTGGATGCTGATGAAAACCATCACAAATTCATATTTCTGGAAGAGGCAGGCTTTAACCTGGCCAAGAGAAGGAGGACAGGTCAGAATTTAATTGGCCAGTGGGCAACCATCCAAGTACCCTGGACAGATGGAGCCGATATCACCATGTGTGTGGCTATATCTGAAGATAGTGGTGTGTCAGGATGCAGATTCTTGGGATTGGTTCAGACAATGCATCTCACCTTGTAACTTTCCTTGATGAGCTAAATCAGGTCTGGGGAGCTGAATGGTGTGACCTACGCAGTAGCTTGCAGATCATCATGCTCCAACAGTACAACCATGGTTTGAGGCCTATCCACAATTTATCACCCTGTATCTACACCTCATACTCCCCTTTCCTTAACCCAATTGCAAGGAATTTTTTCCACAAGGAAAGTGGAAGGGATGCGATTGGTACATCACAAGCAAGTCACTCTTTTCCATCCCAGACACGCAACATAGTGTCATCTGGGCCGTGTGGAATCCACATGTGAGCCGGATCTGGGCCGACACTATGTTGATGTCTGGGAGGCCATAGATGATGCATGCAATGACATCACAGCAGATCAGTGTCAGGCCTAGATTCACCATGCCAGAAGGTTCTTTCCAAGGTGTTTAGCTAATGAAAACATCCATTGTGACGTGGATGAGACCTGCGGCCAATCCAACAAGACCAGCTTGATGGAAACCTTTTTTTCTTATCAAGAGGTTTCCTTTGAAAAACCTATGTTGTGATATTTCATCAGATTTGTTTTATGTTATTTCTTAGTGACAAATAAAGAAAAATTAAATGATTGTGTTGTGTCTGTACTCTTCTCTCTAGTTCAGTACAGTGATGTATGAACGTGTAGAACCGTAATGAAACCTGCATCACATATTTTGTATACCAATATTTAATGATTGTACAAACAATGACACATTGAAACTATGGATATTTAGTGTGATCTAAAGTAAGTGTTCCTAAGGTATTTCATGCTAATGAGAATGATATAGAATTGTAATTAGTTTTAATAGGCATCTTGAAATTGATCATACCTGAACATACTCAATCCTCAATTGCTTCACTCTATATGCATTTTTTTTTTCAAAATCACACTATATGGCCTTTTTAAAGAATCTGATTCCTTTCAGAACACGTGCAATAGTCGGGCTTCTACACTGTTGAATATGTCCAAGAAGTGTTGCCCAGATTTCTGCAAGGCGGATATCATTTCTGCTCTGAGCCAAATTGACCACAGTCTGCTCTTGTTGGTCACTCAGAATCTCAGCTTCTGCCTCCCCTGTTTGGCCTAGTCTCATTCTGCAGGGAAAAAGACAGTAAGAAAAAAGGTACAGTAATCAAATCACAATCTATGGTGAACATTGCCATGCTGTGTATTCTCATTTGAAAGTTACAAGTAGCTTAAGTTTAGTGCATTCTGAATACTTAACACTTCTTATTGGGGAAAGTTCTGATTATTAAGGCCACAGTGGATCTTCTTGATTTATGACATATGGCTACAAATATAGCTCTGATTTTCACACCCTTTGCTGTTGCTGCCGATGTCTAGGTCTGTGATCTTGTCCTTTCCCATGTTCACCCACAGCTCTCAAACGAGGCCCATGACCACCTCTCTGGTGAGGCCTAAGCACTCCTCTATGATGAGGACCACAACCTCATGTCCTGGTAAGGCCTAAGTGCACCTATATGATGAGGACCACGACCACCTCTTTGCTAAAGCCTGAGCGCTTCCACGATGATGAGGCCCACGACCACCTCTCTGGTGAGGCCTAAGCGCTCCTCTATGATGAGGCCCACAACCAGCTCCCAAAAAGTGTGCTTGTCCCCTTTATTCCTCTGACCATCATTATATTCCCTTGCATACCTCCCACTGCTGGCTCCATATCTTCATTATGTTCAGTAGGATACCACTCATCTCTCGTATATACCAATATGAGAACTCAATCACCATTAATGAGTTTCCAGCAACTCATTAAAACAGCAAAATCAATTACAAGGACCATCTTGCACACAGTAATGTCAAATATGAAGATCCTGTCTGTAAAAGTGGTACATGGGACCACAAAAACCAAATCTGACAAGAATGATGATGAAACTGGCATCCAGATAGATAATGATTACACTGTAACAAGGGCACCTTCAGAAAGAATGTAACCATCAATTAATAATCAGAAGGAAGTAAAACAAAGCAGAACAGTGTTATAAGTCCAGTGTTTTGAGCTCCATTGACATTTAACAAACATTTTTCAAACTTGACAGACATTTTTTTCAAACACAATCACAAACATCCATTACTGCTGAGCACTCGGTACAAGTCGAAGGAAATAAATACACAAGCCATGTCAACATGAGAACAGTCCATTTCAAGGCCGGACAGGAAGACAGACCTCCACTTCCTGCGACAGAAGCCAACATTAGACTCGCCCTTTCATTTCTCTCTCTCTCTCTCTCTCTCTCCCGGAGGCAGAACTGAGTTCATGCTCTCCACATGTGTGGTCCAGCGGCCCGGGGAGCTATCCCACAATCCCAGCCACACTGTGTCGGACAGAGACGGGGCAGATAAACAGAGGGGGGTTTTCTGCTCCTGAGCATCTCTCCAGACCTGCGGACTCTACTGTACTCTACTGTACTCTACTGACTCACTGCAGATCATCCAAATTACACACTTCAGCTGCTGCGCAACTCCACGCTTGCACATCTACAATTATACGTCTCACAGTCACAGACTGCTATTTAGGGATAGCTAGGGTTTGACCAAAACTATGCTTACCTGATAATGAGAAGAAGAAAAAAGCGTATAGACACATGAACAGTAAAATACAGTAAAAGTTAAAAACAAATTGTATGTTATATATGTGTGTGTGTGTATGTGTAATGTACATCCTTAAACATAATTATACCTTTAAAACAGGAAAGATTATTTTAGGTCTTGGAAACGGAAAAAATGTGATGTTTTATGCAACAATAACTCAATATTTTATTTCATATTTTTAGTAGTACAACAGGATTTCATTTGTTAATTACATTAGTTAGCATGAACTAACAATACTTCTACAGCATTTATTAATTAAATAAATAATGTTAATTTCAACATTTACTACAATGTAAAAAGTGGTAATACACAGTTCCTACCATAAAGATTGTTTTAACTTGATTTAACCAATAAAAAAAGTTGTTGGTATAAATTACGATCTCTGTCCCATCTCCTCCAGCAGGTGTGTGTGTGTGTGCGGGACATCAGGGTGGGCGTCTGCAGGGGGCAAGAGAGCACAGGGGCAGGTGAGGGGGCAAATTACAAACATGTCGATTATAATTTAAAACATGTTGACTGGTCTTTAATCTAATAGCTCTTTCCCCATTGACAAACACGTCGACAGTTCAACGAATATGTGTTTATAGGCTAGAATTCATCCATTGGTCTCATTAAATGTACATTTAACTTGAATTAATTTCATGTTTATGGAATATAAAATGAGCCATTTTAATAAGTGAATTGGCCTAGGTGTAATGTGGATATTGATATAAACATTTTATTTTGGTTTTATACAAACAAACAAAAAACCTAACAATTTTTGAAACATGGTTTCAGCAGTGTTCTATTAATTATCCTCGTTTTTGTTTGCTATATAAGGTTGATCGCTCACATTCATTCTCTCTTTGGTCTATGTTGCATTAAAGGATTAGTACACTTTTCAAAATACTTTTGCTGATAATTTACTCTACCCCCATGTCAATCAAGATGTCCATGTCTTTCTTTCATCAGTCGAAAAGAAATTAAGGTTTTTAATGAAAATGTTTCAGGATTTTTCTCCATATAATGGACTTCAGTGGGAACCAGGTCGGTTCAAGTTCCAAAAGAAAACTTCTGTACAAACTGCAAACTTGTTCAAATGGCGAAATCGATCGCTTGTTTTATAAATAAATAACAAAGTTTACGTTTTATAAGCTCAAACGCTCGCCTTGCTCTGTTCTGTAACCTACTCCTGTTCGGACTCGTTCATCAAAATGAACAAATCTTTTTCCGAATCAATTCGTCCGTTTCTTTCGCCGAATGTAACCAAATGACTCGGAAAAATATTTGTTCATTTTGATGAATGAGTTCGAACAGGAGTGCGTTACAGAACAGAGCAAGGCGAGCATTTGAGCTTATAAAACTTAAACTTTGTTATTTATTTATAAAACGAGCGATCGTTTCGCTTGATAAGACCCTTATTCGTCGTCTGGTATCGTTTAAGGCTATTTGAACAAGTTTGCAGTTTGTACTGAAGTTTCTTTTGGAACTTGAACCGACCTGGTTCCCACTGAAGTCCATTATATGGAGAAAAATCCTGAAACGTTTTCATTAAAAATCTTAATTTCTTTTCCAACTGAAGAAAGAAAGACATGGACATATTGGATGACATGGGGTGAGTAAATTATCAGCAAAAGTTTTTTGAAAAGTGAACTAATCCTTTAAGTGTGTGTTGCTCAACCTGTTATTTCTTGTATTAAAGTTGTTTTAATTAGTGCCTGCTCATTATTTAGTCTCATAACTGTGAATTCAAATGTTAACGTGTTGATTGAATCTGTCATAATCTGTAAAATCTTTAACAAAGATCTGCTAGTTTTTATCTGTGACTGCCTTAAAATTGGAAATAAAAACCGACGTTACATCCCATGATACAAGTTGTGAATATTTACTGAGGAAATCTATGAAAAATAATGCTAAGTAAACTCTTGGATCAGTGTTTAAAATCTCTCAGGTTGGTTATAAACTCATTTTGTCTCAGCTTCTGTAAAGCAGAGCCCATCCATCTTTCCATTACTGAATCACATCCTACAAATCCTCTTCCATGCTAATGTTTTCAGAAACATTGACTTGTCCACCTGAGGGTTTATAACCCTGTCCTCCTGCCGTCAAGGTGTGTGTTTCCCGTACAATTACGCAACTCGCTGCTTAGCTGCCATAATACGATGGATCGTTGAATAAATCAACTGGCTAGTCATAACTGTTTCCCGAAACAGGACTGTCGCCAATTCTAGGGTCTTGTTGAACTATGCTAATAACGACGGGACTTGGATCTGTCTCGCTGCAACAAGGTCCTGTCGAGACACAGATTAACTGGAGGACGAAATGGGGACCATTGAAAGTGATCTGAGAGCCAGAAGGCCATCATCAGGACCATCACAGGAGAACTGCAGTTTATCTGAACATGCTAACATCTGAGTATTGAGTGAACCAGCACTGATTCTAATGACTCAATGAATGAGATCAGTTAATTCATTAGCTATACATCTGTTAATAAAAATACAACTGTCTATTCAGCGCAGTCTCATCCCAATTTGTCATATAACTGACGTTTTGGGACGTTTTTGGCCATTCGTCAATATACGACTTTTTAGGGCCCCCTTAAACGTCGGTCAGATGACGTTATTGGATCCTAACTCTACCCCAGACCTAAACCTAACCCTAAACCCAACTCGTCACCTAACTGATATTAAAGGTAAAGCGCCAGTTGTATGACGACCCGGGATCATCATCTACCGACGTTTAAGGGCGCCCTAAAAAGTCGTATATTGACGAATTATATGACGAATTGGGATGAGACTGTGTTAAGTCTATTATAGTGGTTACACTTTATTTCAGTGTCTTTGCTACATGTAACATGTACTTACCATAGTAATAACAGTAAATCATGCATAATTACAAGTAACTGACCCTAAGCTTGAACTCTATTTGTAAGTACATGTAGTTAATTATTATTACTCTGTACTTAAATATATAATTACACTGTAACAATGACACCCTAAAATAAAGTGTAAGCATTTATTTAAAGATGACGTTGTTACATTGTACGACGACTTTGAGTAATATTATTTAACTACATGTACTTACTATACAGTCACGGTTAGGGTCAGTTACTTGTAATTAATAATGTAGTGTGTAACTTATTGCCACCTTAAATAAAATATTATTGTTCTGTTCCGTTAAACAATATTAACAGTTATAAATCTACATTTTAACAATATATTAGTAAATGTTAACATTAAGTTTAATAAATGCCTTGTAACAAAGACACCTTTAAAATAAAGTGTAACCTAATTTAGTGGCAATAAAATTATGTTATTATTATCTTTTCGATCACACTTAAGCTAAGGGTCAAATTCTCACTATTATTTAACTATTAACTATGACTTTTACCTCAATACATCCTAATTACTGCTTATTGATAGTTAGTAAAGTAGTTGCTATGTTTGGTTATTGGGTGATTAAGGCATGGAGAATATGGAATAATATGTGCTTTATAATAAATAGCCAATATGCTACTAATATGCATGCTAATAAGCAACTAGTTAATAGTGAGAATTGAACCCTAAACTAAAGTGTTAGCATTTTTACTTAAAAAGGAAGCATGATTCTATGATGTTGGAAGTTTCTTGCTGGACGGACGTTACTAGTGTGTTGTGGGTGGTGTGTTTCTTCCAATCCCCAACCCTAAATATGAGCTGTAGAAACAGTGACGCGTGCCTTCACTGAAACACTTCAGTGTGTGTGTCTAGCGAGAGTGGCGCATAGTGAAAGTAAGCTCTGTGGTAATATCACTGCATCTGAGCTTAAACAGACGAGAGCTGTGTGAACAAGGGAAGCTGGAAACTCTCATTTCCTGTGTGCAGGAGTGACTTTAGCAGTCGAGGGAGGCCAGACAGTGTGGAGACCGGCCACTGCTCCCATGAGCCACCTCTCTCTCTCTCTCTCTCTGTCTCTCTCTCCTCCTCCGACTCGTCACTCCTCACGCAATAAAGCTCACACTGCGACCTGTAAACCCTCACTGCCAACTCCAACACACACATACACTCTAGTCTATGCAGTTTACTGTTAGGAGTTGATGGGACACATTTTAAGTTAACATTTTTAATTCAATTTATTTAAAAGTTTTTATTTTTATCATCGACTTTTTCTGAGATTTTTCCTTTTAATTTTCGTTGACCACTGTTTAGCTGACGCTTACAGGTTTGGCAATACAAATGTGTGATTATTTCTCCTGTTCGTAAAGGCATGTGTACAACAATTTTAGCCCAAGCTATAGGTGAGCATATGAAAATTAGCAGCAAATTTACCAAAACAACACAATTTTTTAAAAACCTTTCTATTAATATATATATTTAAAAGTTCATATTGTTAATTTATAATTAAAATGTCATTTAAAAAGTTAAAACAGCTATCTTTAACATTATTGCACTGTAAAAAAGACTAGTTTTAACTGTAAAAGATTGTAAAAATGACGGGGTTACTAGATTAATGAAGGAAAAAAATGTATGTACCATTTTTTGAAAAAAAAAATATATATATATATACTAGTCTTTTTTTATATAAACCCTAAAAAATAAATAAACTGACATTCCCAGAATTTGCTATGTGACAGACAGCTCACGTTTTATTTGTGTCATTTAATAGTTTTAGTTATCAGTTATGTATATTAGAGTTTTATGTTACAACATATGTATATTGCGTTATTACTGTCATGTGTGTGGTGTTTTGTACAGTATGTGTGTGTATGACACTGGGCACCACCAACACACACTACGTATTTTACTGTCAGGAGTTGATAGAACACATTTTAAGGTATACTTTTTAATACACCTTATGTAAAAGTTTATATATTTTCATACCTCATTCTACACTATTATTAATTTCGAGATATGTTTTCCCTTTTTCTTATTTCACTACTTTGTTTCTCATTGACCACCGTTTAGCTTTGAGCTTTGGCAACACAAATATTTGATAATTTCTTATATCAGTAAAGACGCGTTCTTTAAAAGCACAATCTGATTTTAGTATCAGCATTGCCTTGCTAATAAAGACTGTTGAGTTTGAATGTTTATTTAATTTTTAGTTTGGGTAACACTTTATTTCGATAGTCCACTTTAGACATTCTACTAACTTTAAGTAACTT
Source organism: Hybognathus amarus (assembly GCA_030378365.1). Classification (NCBI taxonomy): domain Eukaryota; kingdom Metazoa; phylum Chordata; class Actinopteri; order Cypriniformes; family Leuciscidae; genus Hybognathus; species Hybognathus amarus. The sequence goes on along the minus strand of JAQIUQ010002010.1, from coordinate 767,338 downwards.
TTCAACTACATGTCAACTAACTGTGATTAGAGTATTAGTAGACTGTCAGCTTAATATCTGCTAACACTTTATTTTGTTGGTCCCCCAACAGATATTCAACTGACTATAAGTAACTTGGCGATTACCAGTTAACTTATACTCCTAACCCCTAACTTATACTCCTAACACTCTACTGAAAGTCTAATATAATATGCTAATACTTGAATGACAGTTAGTTGACATGTAGTTAAAAAGTTATTTATAATTAGTAGAACGTCTAAAGTGACTATCCAAATAAAGTGTAACCTTAGTTTGTTTGTAACTTAGATTTACTCTTTTTTTACTGTATTTGCAGAATTATTCCAGCAAAGACAGCTGTAAGTATTTTTCTGTAAACATTTTTTACTGTATTTTCACATGTTGTCATATTGTGAGCATGTATTATCAATCTTATGATTTTACTGTGCTAATGTTGACACAATGTATCATGTTCATATGTTATTGTGAATAATAATTATAACCGTGTAGACATTACATTCCCTTTGTAATGTCTATGCTTGTGTAGGTGTATATGCGTACCTATATGTGTGTGTGTGTGCCCCAGCACATCTGGCCTTTATATCAGGGCTTTAATTAATCCTGAGTGAAGGCCAGGCAGTGACAACTAAACTGGGTAGACTCCAGCAGTGGACAGGCCTTGATTTATGACGGTCTGAGCCCCAACCAACACTGATTTATTTAAGAAAGAGACAGAGAGAGAGAGAGGGCAAGCGGCGAGGGAGGACAGAGTCTCGGTGCGGAACAGAAAGGCACTGTTTTCTGAAAGAGAGAAGAAAAAGAGGGAAAAAGTGAGGGGTTGGTTGCTCTGTGAGAGGTGCCCCCAGTACACATACAGACAGCTTTCCTTTAACACAAGAGCCGGCAGGAAGGAAACACTGTAGATCCTGATGGTCCACAAAAAAACTCGTCCTTATGTACCTTTTCAAGTCTTTACACCTTTCTCAGACATTTCTCATACTATCTTCTGCTATGTTCCACAGAAGAGGTTTGGAACGGCATGAGGGTTAGTAGACGATGACAGGATTTTCATTTTTGGGTGAACTATCCCTTTAAGTGTTGCTTCATCATTACAGTTGGAAGTAGTGAATGTTTTGAATCAGGGTTTTCAACACTCCACCTGTATGCTGATGGTCAGATGAAATGAACTACTCGACTGAAGAAGAGAAAGAAACATTCTTTAAGAGAGAGGGTGTGTGTGTAGATTGGCGTGTAATGGAGCTGTGCTGATGGAAAAGTCTCCCACAGGTCTGATTTTGGTCCCTCCCCAGCCCAGAGTGTCGATGGAGGATCTTCCTCCTCCTCCTCATCTCTCTTTTCTTATCTCATCGTCCGTCAGATGCTGTTTTTTCCTCTCTTTTCCTCCCTCTCACACTCCTGATCTTTCATGGTAACATAAAACTCCCCGTTCCTTGGTTTCCTATCTCATGCTAACCTTTATGCTCTTTACATCATCATTGTTTCTTTGTCTTTTCTAATTTATCTGCTATGACTATCGAATGACTGCTTATTCGGGAAACAGTGGTCACTATAGGAAGTCTTCGGAAACCACTAAAATTGAATTTAAAGGAGAACTCCGGTGCAAAATGAACCTTTGGTCTAATAAAACATTGGTACCTAGTCAACCGTTCTCTGAGATTTCTTTTCATGATATGCGAATGTAAAGAGGTTTATCTCTATAAACTGTTTCAGCGTAGAATACTAGTACTGGGGGCATTTACTAAGTAAAAAGAAATCGCTAATTTTATACTACTAACAAGGCTCAAAATAGCCCAACACTAACACAGTAACATAATGAGGGTCCATACATGCAAAACGAAGCATTGAGAACTCTGTAAGTGTACAGACCGTTTAATAAAAAGATACTTTATAAAGACAGTTCACTTCATGTATACAGACAGGAGCCATATTCGACAAGTCGATTTCGAATGCCGTTCATACAGTTCAGAAGTTCGCTGAACTTCATACAGTTCAGATCAGTCAGCACGTCGTTCGTGGTTTGACTTGTTGTGACTGTTTTCCAAAGATGGCGCCACCTGTATACACGAAATGAACTGTCTTCTACTTCTGATACAATGTAGCATTGTGTAACACAGTAGACGTGATGCAACTATCACAAAATGGAAGAAGATTTTTATGGTCAAAACCAATCTCAGTGGTCAACAACTCTTTATGAAGCTACATATGGCAATTTACTAGATGATCAGCTTCCCCACTGCACCCACACAAAAGATTTAACGCCATGAAGGTGTTCATATTGTGAGATATTCTTACATTTAGGAGTCAATGAGTTCATCCATATTAACTACTCAAACTGGAAGACTCTTTTGCATTCGTTGACCACCAAAATAAGGCTTGATCACAAGCTACCAGATTCCTCTATAATTCCCAGCTGTTTCATTCTTTTAGTTCCTCGTGTACCTCTGGCACACAGCAGGACTTCTGCCTGACGAGTACTCCAGGGGGTGTGATGATGGATGGCCTGCCTGTGGGTCCTGGAGAACACATCTCAGAGCTGCTCCACTAACTCCTGGACTTCCTGTTTAAGAGGGGAAAGACTTGTTCCTCCACCTCAATTGCTTCACGAGATCTACAGCCAGGCCAGGATAGGGTGACACAGGCCTCACAAGTGGGAAAGTGGAAGAACTGCCAGGAAGAAAGACATTTAAAATTATTGTAGAGTTTAGGGACTAACACTCTGTCACCTAGGTGGAACTCACATGAGTGAAGGTCTGATGTATGCATGCCACTACAAACATCTTTCTTGCATCTTCTAGTAATCCAACCATATGAACACCGACACTTGCTTGATGATAGAGCGGTCAAATCAATTGAAGGGTACTGCACTTCCAAGTGGAGTGTGTCCATCCTCAAACACCACACTTTTAAGTATTTACAAAGCACCAGCCAATCTACTACAATATATCTTAAAACTAGAAGAGAATCATAGTTTTTTTCTTGCACAGTCTACAAACACTAGGATGTGTGTCCATGATAGCTGTTCATCTCTGGACTCATCTCTGCTGACAATGTAGACAACAGAATCATAATACTAGACTAGTGGCTGTCATTTACGGTGACCAACTGTCCTGTTTTCCCAGGACATGTCCTGTTTTCATGAAACAATATAACAATTTTCTATCCATACAGAGGAGGCATAACCTACTTTAAATGTATTGAAATTAATAAGGTATCTTTGAGTAAACTTCGAGTATCATTTGAGTAGGCCCATCTGTTTGCCAGGCCAAGTGTCCTGGTTTTTGGTAATCAAAATATGGTCACCCTATGTCATTGTTACCTCAATTCCAATTTTTTTAAGTGAAAGTAAAGCTATTGCCTCTTTGTTTTGATAATCTCCGCTGCTTGTGAAGGATGGATTGTGCATCTCAGGAACAAAAATGAAAAATGCAAAATACACGTTGCGTCAGTGCACATTTCGTGACAGTTTCGAAGTGAAACTGTTTTATTACGTTGGAGTTTGTACGCATCACTGCAGTTTCTGAATTGAAATGTAATTTAAAATTACGTACACTTACAGAAAACTAGCCTAGAAATCTAGACGCACCCTACCGGCAGCAAAAAAATTTTGCAGCAAAGTGTGGTCTACATTAGCAACTCTCCATTGGCTTTCGAAGTGGAAAAAACAAACTCCAGTCCGGCCAATCACATTGTGTATAGAGTTGGTGGGTGGGCTTAACACAATGACGGCAGAGTTGTGACGCTTCTGCGCCATGATTTCCATAGGTGATTTTCCCTGATACTTGAAAACAAACAAGATGCAGCTGGCGAACAGCGGTCTTTTCAATTCGGCTTTGGCCACAACTCGGATGACTTGGAGTTAAGAGAATGTCACTTAAGTCATTCTTAAAAAAGGAAGATGTGTTCTAGAGTTTGAACGACCAGATACGGCAGATAGTTTTGGACCAGATACCCCCCCCCCGGGTTAAGGTATGCCAATTGACCCTTCGCTAAGCCCCGCCCTCCCTAGTTACTGTTGCTACGCCTGTCAAGCTTTCGCGGCTGGCACATCTATTACAGTGTGTCTGCACCGGTGTCAGACATTCCCAATGAGATAATTAGTCATTTTCGGCGAAAAAGTTAAATATCTGAGAGAGCGAGACAAAAGGGGACTGCAGTATTACATTAGAGGGATATATTCACGACATAATATGCAACCGATTAGAGAATAATTTCTTACAAATTGAAGCTAAAGCTTAACGATATTGTCCCAGCACAAGCAGCAACCGCCTCATATGCTGACCATTCAAATGGGAAACACACAAATTGAGGAACAGCTATGTTCATGCACAGCAGGGTATGTGAAAATCCTAACCTAATAATTATAAATCAAACAGTTTATCCATAAATCTTGTGGAACAAAACTAATACCAAGAGAGCCGCGATCGGATTGAGTTAAAGAAACTTAGTCAGGGGTAATGTTAGTAGGACGTTGATTAACAAAATGCTGAAATATATTTTAAAGTATGTCAGTGAGCCTTTGTCTTGTCTTTAATCGTCTTATTTTACGTTATATCATTATGACCAAAGAACCGTCAATATTTCCAAGCAATAACGTTAGGTGTTTTTGTTTATCATGTCGACATTTACCGGTAGTGGGTCTCCCACACTGCTTGATCACGCCCATCATTTCTCCCCTTGGCTTTTAGATTTTCTGGAAGGAAAACTATTCCTCTCCCGTGTCTAAACTTTTAGGATACCAGTATCAGATTTGCACAATTCATACGCACAATGCTGCAGCATGTTTCCCTCGCTCAAAAGCTTGCCAGACCTCCGCGCATAGTTACGGTTGCTAAGACACGATTGGCCAGTGGCGGTTTTTGGGCGTGGCTTCAGCGAAGGGTCAATTGTGAGTTCCCAGACCTAACATCTTGATAGGTCTGGCTTGCCAGGCTAACAGAAAACCCTAAAACGACCTGATAGTGTAAACAAAAGCAATTGTAACATTTGGAGCTGGTTAAGTGATGCAAACAAATTTGTTTACAAATCATGCACTATGGTAAAAAATGTTTTGAGGTCATAACATATTATATTAATCCATAATCTGCCCCTGTAATCATAATTGTGTGTGAAAACTATTAAAAGTGCTTGCTGTTTTACTGCACCTAGTGTTCATTTCGTTGGAAACTGCAGTGATATGTACGTATTAGTATGCATTTTGCGTTTTTCCAATGAGCCTGAGTTGGGATTGTGGGAAGCAGTCCATTATTATTTTTATTTTTTTTCGACCTGGGTGGTTACATGCAGTTCAGGGAGCAGCAACCGCTCTGCTAATATGTGCCAGTATGTGGTTCATCTGGACACACACAGTAAGCCTGGGATTGCATGCCTAAGCTTGGATCTGCTGAGTTGTATGCACCAAAAACAGTCCTAACCAGACTAAGATCTCTGCCTTCATAGCCACATAACCAGGGATCAGACTCTCTGGGCCTCTGTGGTCAGAAAATTCACAAGGATGTGACTACTTGGGTCATCAATTCGCCCATGCTTGTTCTATTGTCATTCACTTGTTCAAGTGATTGTGGTGACTGCATTGAGTTAATTTGCAGCATTGCCTGTAGAGTGCTTTACTCTATATGTGCAATGTGGTTAGGGTTGGGTACCGAACTCGGTTCTAATCAGGGAACCGGTTCTGACGTAAACGGTAGTAACCAGACCGAATCAGAATGAAAATTTCGGTGCCTGATTTCGATGCCTGAGTCTGTGGCATGCGGTGGAATAAGGCGCACACACGCAGTCTCTCGCTGTCTCCTCTCTCTCTCCGACGTGCGCGCACTATACGGTTTATTGAAGCACTGTCTGACCTGTCTGCACACGCGCTTGCTCGCTCTAGATTCCGGGAGATTTGAACGAATTTGCGATCATCCGGGAGCCGTTATCAATATGCGGGAGACTCCCGGAATGTCAGCTGATAGCGAGGAGATTAAACAAACGTGAAATGTTTGGCTGCATTTCACGTGTAAAATTACGCGTCAGAGTAACGATTGTCTATGGATATAGAATCACCATTCGCGCCGCCTTGACGCTCAAGTCGTCATATTATATTCACGCGCGTATCATCTGCTCCTCAGAGTTCTCTGCCGAAAAGCAGCGCGAGATATTTGGCAGCGAACGCAGCGTCCCGTTCCCTATTCAGAGAACATGGGTTACACAGAGACGTTCTCTTTCATATGTTTACTCAAAGCTGCGCATAAGACGCAGTGGGAACGAAATATCAAACTGGCTAAGAGCTTAACTAGTTAATGACAAAACAGCATTAAAGCAGACAAAACATGGGAACCTGTAGCCATGTTGATATTATATTACCCTGGTAGTAATCTCTATTAATCTCCAGTATAATTACATTGTTTGATATAATATTGTTTTATTTGATATTCTGTAAATATGAACTTTTATTTTATATTGGTTTATTTATTATTACCATATGTTACTTGTATTTATATTGTAAGTTAATATTGTGTCCAGTTTGGCCCTGTAAATAAAGGGGTATTATTTTTTTTTTTTGACAAAGTGTGTGCTGTTTCATTTTCTTAAGTACCGTTTCAAGAACCGTTTAGGCACCGGAACCGTTTAAAAAATACAGAGTAGGTACTGGTATTCGAATAAAACCCAACCGATACCCAACCCTAAATGTGGTGGTTGTGTGATGAAGCTCAAGGTTGGGGGCTCAAGCTCATGTGGTTATGAATGTATTTAGGAGGTAAATCTGAGTATGAAGTTGTTTAAACATCCAATGTAGTAGCAAGTTTATACCATGCCAAGATGCTTAGCATTTGACTACGGTATAAGAACACAAAAACAGAACAGTATTGTGAGTTCTCAGTGTCTGGAAGAGCACACCCAGTATGGGAGGTCAGCCTCAGGACTCTTATCGCCTCCTTGAGGTGGCCCCTGAGGGCCTTCATCACTCAGATCTCCTCTGAGGACCAGGAGAATGTAGAGAACATAGCAGTCCTTGCTTTTATTGGATCTGATCATTACTAATATTCTCTGGAATGTCCCTGAATATAAATAGAACAAGAAAAAAAATGCACAGTGAAATTGAAAAAAAGAGAGAGAGACCGGCCTGGTTTGATCTGGAACAAGAGTTCTGGATTGCTGTGTTTTGATTGGATGGATGGAGTACTGGGGTGAAGTTCTGGGAGAGGCACAGACAGACCGCCCAGAGCGAGCTCAAGACTCCTCGGGGAGTGACTGTGGATCAGTTTCAGAAAAGACCTTGTTAGAGGTGTCTGAACAAGGGCAATAGCTATGGGAATGTGTGTGCATGCATGGCTGTGCATGGTCAGTGAGGACAAAGGGAATGTCTGTCCCCTGATCCAACCAGCATTTATTGTTACATAATTTCTATCCCCACATAGCTAGGTGGATAAGATCTGGACTGGACTGGTGGGTAGTGTTAAATTATGAATATGTTTCCTCTTTATTTTTCAATTTTTCAATAAAGTTAACATGTTGACTTATGCCATTAGTTTTTCTCAGCACTCATCACCAAATGTTTACTCTAATATCCAACTTTTCCGTAATTTCCCCCCTTTTCAGTTTCCCAGGTGGTTCAATTGGATTTTGTCCACTTACAGTAAGTTAAAAGGGTCTGCGTTCACCCCATTCATACATCATACTTGTGTTTATTTGTGCTTGACATTCTCTTTGTGCCTGGTGTAAATCACAGTCTCATATACCTCATTATCCCACTGAAACTCTAATTCCCCCAAATGCACTGGAGAATATTCAGAGCTCATTTGTGGTGTAAACACTCCTTAACTGATCCAGATTAACTCCTCTTCTCCTGTTACCTTCCTCCCCTGTGCCACACAAAACTATTGCCTTTCTTCAAAAACACAGGGGAAAAAGAGCTACCCCAACCCCCATTGCAACTGATGACCATATAATTTTTTTTTATTTTACTCAATTAGACTTTTTAAACGTAATTACACTCTAATGCATTCCATGTTGAAATTAAGGTTCTGCAAAAGACTAATTTGTTCTTTCCAATCAACTGTTACTGTACAAAAGGACTGGCCTGGTCTGGTGTGCTTCTGGTGGAACCCAAGGCCATGAGCAATGGAACATGTCCATCATCCTGATTATTAGGTGGAGACCACCGGTGAAATCTGGGGCCATTTGGTAGGCTCAATAACACTGAGAAAAAGAGAGGCTGAGGCACAGGAAGTGGGCCTAGACAGGCAACTGCTGAGGGAAGCACTTTTCACAGGGGGCCCAGACCAGGCCTCGGCTAAAATCCCCTAAAACACAACGACAGGCCCAATTTAGGGCTGACATGGAGAATTGGTGGACTTCCAGAACAGTGCTTAAGAACATGTGGCAGGATCCAAATGACCTTGGTTGAATTTCCTTTTGTCCAGACGCATGTTTAAGAATGGACAATTCTCATTACGGCTGGAGTTTAGCATGCGGTTTTCGCCTCAAACGTCTAATTAAAATAATGAACCAAACTATTCCTATTCTAATAGATTTCCAGGAAAAATGTGGTAAGGGATATGTTAAAAAGCCCAAATAATTATTAGTCTAACACCACCACCTAATCTACGCCAATAAAGTAATCAATTGGTAAAGTTATAAAAATCCTTACAAAGGTAACACATTTAACAAATAAAACAATGAATTTATCAGGAGACAATGTGAGTTGTCAGCAGAAGTGCACCTCCTCTTAGATCAGACGTCCCTGTGCTGTCCATTGAATCTTCCTCAGCCAGCAGGAGCTTCAAGACCTTGTGTGTTTTTACTGCACGACTACATGGGAGGTGCTCACTTTACGACCCCAAGTTTATGGCAATGCCGCTTAAGAGCTGCTCAGGTTTCGCTGGCAATTACCTCCCCATACAAGCCCCCCCCCCCCCCCAGTTCCTATCCCCCTCTCTTGCCGGAGAGGACAGGGACCCCCTCTGACTGGGAGGTGAACTAAGATCTCCTCCTCTCACTCTCTTTATCCCCGACTCTCTTTCTTGAAGCTGCACTGAGCCCTTTGCAGCTGGACTCTGTTTATTTACTGGGCTGTGGCGAAATACCAGGAAAACCTGGCCTCCCACCTAACTAAATCCTCGGGGCAATGAATGACGTTCCCTGGGTCCTGCCCCAGTGCTCTGGGTGAGGTTCAAGAGAGCGCAGGACCGAGGCTCAGGCCTCAGCACTGGATGACTCAATGACCCCAACATGCTTCTTGAGTTGGAGTTCTGAGCTAATTTACTTTTAATTTTAAATGTAAATATCACCTGCTCTCTGCTCAGAAGAGTCCGCTGTGAGGACACTATAATGCCTTAGAGCACTAGAGGATATTCGGCACACATCAACCATGTAAAGTACATTGAAAATGTATGTTTTATCAGTGGTGCTTACTAAGTGAAGGATCAGTATTACCATCTTACTTTATCAACTCTATTGTCCTGTGCTGTTTGTACTACAAACACTAGAGATACCTCAATTATGCAGTTGGTTGGAGGTGTGCTATTACTTTTCTAAGTGACAGGTCTTCCACCCTTTACCTGGTGTATGATAAAACAGTGCAAAACTGTTATATTTAAGGAGGGACTTGAGTTATATGTGGAGACCCAGCCTGTTCTCATCCCAAGGTGTCATATACTGACGCTTTTGCAACGAACTTGGCACCCTTTAGCGTCAATATGAGACGCAGATATATATGGGCCAGAAGGCGCCTCCTAGTGGTCTAACCCTAACCCTACCCCAGACCTAAACCTACCCATAACCAAAGCGTGTTATATTGACGCTAAAGGGTGCCATGTGTGTTAGATGTATACGCATTGCCAAAAGCGTCAGTATATGACGCCTTGGGATGAGAATGCGTTGGGAGACCAGGGAGATCTTTCGATTGTTCCACTACACCTTTGACCATTCCACATTTATATTGCCATGGTTAAAAATCAAAATGTTTCAAATATCCCCCAATTATGAACAACATTAAGAATAATTTGCTAGAGAATATGTGTACAAGGCCCTTACAGAAGTAAACCGCCAACTATGGAGGAAAAACGAGTGTGTTTATTACTTCACCCTGACAACACACTTAATTTGTGTCTATCAATCAGGCGAGTTCAGCTTGAATGTGAAACACGAGGAACGGTTTGGAACAAGCTTCTACCACTTCCTCAGAACTGAGCTGAACTCCCATGCATCAAGTGTTTCTCCATCTGTATGGCTCGCTGTCTCTCTAAATCACTTTCCCTCTTTTTATTTTGCATAAAATCATAATCCATGTTTCTTTAATAAATAGTTCCTGATAATAAAGTTCTGAGCAACAAAATCAACTTTTTTTTCTTTTCCTAAATTAACGGAAACTTGCAGTGCACTATATTTGTTCAGTCTGTAGTGCAGATATAAAGTGTAATGAGAGGCACAGGAAAGATGAAAGAAATGATGCCTGACAAAGTTTTTAGACTCATCCAGCATTTTTGAAGGGTCATCAGTAAAATGTCATTCAGTGGAAGAGGCACAACGTTTTATTCACCATGAAACTGGAACCAAAAGAGATACCAGATGATCAATGGCTCTATTCCAAAACCCAGTGCGCTGCCTGTTATCTATTATCTACACAGGCAGCTAAAATGACATTTCAAACATGAAACATTTGGGACACTTATAGACATAGTCATAGCTGGTTCCATTAAAGTTTAGCATTAGCATGTTGCTAAGCTGTCAATTATTTAATAAGCACGCAAAGACCCATTCATATACTTCATATACTTTTAAATGAAGAAGTTGTTCTCCGATTACCTTGTCTGCAAAGCAAAATTTGTCCAAAATAGAGTCCCATTACTAATTTTTGACTGCACAGAGATACAGTATGTACAGTTGTTACAAGTGTTGCACTTTATTTCAATAGACATTCTGTTTATAACATATTGATAACAATAAGTAATGCTGCACCTCAGAATATTAGTAGAGTATTAGTAGACTGTTGGGGTTAGGTTAAACTTTCAAAGTTACTTTTAGTCAGTAGAGTGTCTTTTGATAAGTGTCACAATAAAGAGTTAGCTGATATAAGGCAGACAGTCTACTAATACTCTAATGAGAGTTAGTTGACATGTAGTTGCAAAGTTACTTGAGGTTAGTAGAAAGTGGACCATCGAAATAAAGTGCTACCGAACTAAGTAAATGGAAATCACATATTGGTGAAAGAGCTATGTGGCTGTGCTAAAAACTAAACAGTACATTTAGATATTTGCCAACTATTTATGATGCTACCGGTCACTAGCAGTGATTCATGATGATGGTCCTAAAGTTTCGCGGAGGTGAGAGGAGTTCAGGGCAGCCATATAAGGAGTGTCTCAGTAGGCATTTGAGCAGACACATGGCCCCCTGACCGCCCAGGGGACGGCCCAGCATGCATCACACATTCTGGGATGGCAGTGAGGCAGAACCAGGGTGAGGCATGGGCCAGATGAACAAGAGAGAAAGAAAGAGGATGCAAGGTCCAAAGGTCTCTTCCAAGCTACCGTGATACAATTACAATCAATATAGAACTAATTTGAAACATTTGATGAGACAAGTCCAGAACTTTTGATGAATGTAATGTTATTCACAGCTTGCTGCCTCAAAAAATTTGGTTTAGTTATTCCAAGTAACAGCGGTGAGTAATCAAAGTACATGGGTTGCACGGCAAGTTAAGCATGCGTAGCAAATAAACTACTTGAAAATGGCTAAGACAAGATTATTTAAATATTTAGCCTGTTGTAGCACCATAGACACCATAGAAAGCAAACACATGGGAAGAATTTACATATAAAAAACAGGGATTTTGGTAAAACATTTTTATTTTTTGGTGTGTACACAAATTTTAAAAGGTCAAACCTTAACTGCAGCACTAAGTCATAATGGAGATGTCTACTGCATGGAAGGATCCTGAGCGTATCACACATATTTGTCCAAACACCAGTGACCTCCTCCAGGCTATTACGAGCAGGAGCGATGGTGGGCGTCAGGGGCCTGCTGAATTCTGGGAACTGAGAGTTGTTTGGAGGGTCTCAACAGCTCCCCACTCCCTCTTGGCAGGACATCACAGAGGAACTCATGCAGCTCAAATATTTCTCCGTCAAATGATCTACAAAAACACATCCCACTGCGCACACAAAGGGAAGTATGTGTGCTCGTGTTTGTGAGAAAAAGCAAATTATGTTGGTGTTCTCGTATAAATGTTCAGCCAATGCGTCGATATTTTCCTTGTTAACGTCATTGTCTTTGTGACCTAAATCGCTGTCCGTGCACTCTGAAAAGCCTCTGGACTGGACAGACTTGTTAATATATGTAATGTAGTTGGTTAAAAATACAGTGAGCTTGACCTTTGAGGATTTCCAGAACAATAAATATATGATAATAGCAAATCATTTATAATGGATCTAGTGCATAAGCTAAATAATGATGCAATATTAATTTGAGTCCTGGTGAAAAGTGTCAAGTTTAACACCCAGAAATAAAAAAAAGTAGCAAACTCTTCTTACATTTATTCACTTTTCAATAAAGGTTTTGGTACCTTTCACTCATCATCTTAACTAAACAATATGAGCATTTTAACCTCTCTGCTGCCCCCTTCAGCTCCGGAGAGCACACTGGTTAAATGACTGCAGATTGATCGGTTGGACAAAAGTTTGTCTGGAATTTGTGTTTATTACCTCACATTGCAAGTGTTGAATTATGGCTGATTATTTGAATTAACAATAAAGTCAAAATAATTTTAAACACTCTAAGAAAAGGGTTTACAGTATTAAGTTTGAAGGGTTCGGCCAGGCTCTTCATTTGCAGATTGGTAACTCTTTAGTTTTGGGTCCAATTCTCAATATTAACTAGTTGCTTATTAACGTGCACAGTAGGATATTGGCTGTTTATTACTTAATAACTACCTTACTACAGTATAACTATTAAAAAGCAGTAATTAGGAGTGTATTGAAGCAAAAGTCAGGTCCCAATTTATATTAAGTGGCTATAAGTACTATGTACTTACATTGAAAAATAAGTACAATGTATTATTGTGGTCTTGTTGTATTGTAAAACACTTTTGCTGCTATTAAGGTATGATACGGGTAAGGTTAGGGACAGGTGTGGTGGTATGGGTAGGTTTAAGGGTAGGTTAAGGTGTGAGGATGGGTCAACTGTGTAATTACAAGTGTAATTACAGCTGTAATTACATGCTGGTATTTTTAAAATACAAGTACAATGTAAAAACATGTATGTACACAATAAGTCCATTGTATCAAATTATTCATTTCAATGTAAGTACATAGTACTTAAAGCCACTTAATATAAAGTGGGACCCATTTTATGAATTAAACAGCTCAAAACAACCTTGATTAGTAAAACAAAAATGAAATTACCTGTTAAATATTAAAGTATTATGCAACCATAAGACCTTTCTCCTTACAGTGTAGAACCTTTTTGGCATAAAGGGATCTTTAAAATCAAGCCAAGCAGGGTGTACATAAGTCATGTTATAAATATAATACATTGTGTTTTTCACTAAACAATGTAAATCATGTACATTTAAGCAGTAGTCGTGACACAAATAGAAGATAACAGAAAAAAAATATTTATTAGAAATCAAGTTGATATTTCACATTTTTCTACATAAAAAAGCATTGAATTTAAGCAATGTCATGTTAATAATCAGTAATTAGGAGTTCTTTTTTCATTTTGATTAAATTTTTTGAATCAAACAGCTCATAAACATATTTGATAACTAAAACAAAAAATGAAAATAGCTGTTAAATATGGAAGTATTATGCAACCATAAGACATTTCTCCTTACAATTTTTATAAACTTTTTGGCATAAAAGGTCCTATAGGGTTCTAAACCCATGGAACCATAAGTTATAAATATAATACATTGTATTTTTCACTAAACGATGTAAATCGTGTCAAGTGTCAAGAGTGAGTGCTTTTACAAGCATTAGTCGTGACACAAATAGAAGATAACCGAAAAAATAGATTTTTTTAGAAACTAAGATATTTCACATTTTTGTGCATGAAAAATTAATGAATTAATGTCATGTACTTGTAATTACTATGCCTGCTGAAAATTACGATTCAAATTACGATTCATTTTAAACATCTGAATGCAAAACAGATAATAAAGTTGAGTCAAATATGGACAAAATACAAAAAACTTAACAGACTGTGTGTGTGTGATGTCGTAGTCATTTATAATTTAGTCAAAATCAGCCTATACTGTCCCATTTTGTGCAATCTTAGCGTGACCTGTACATTTAAAGAACTCAAATGTCCATTTAGTGACGAGAAAGTTACCTACAGTATTTGGTTAAACTTTATTTCGATAGTCACTTCAGACGTTCTACTAATTATAAGTAACTTTTCAATGTCACCTAACTCTCATTAGAGTATTAGTATAATATAGTAGACTGTCAGTAGTCTGTTAGGTTAGGTGTTAGACTTTGGGTTAGGAGAATAAGTTTACTTGTAGTCGCCAAGCTACGTATAGTCAGTTGAATGTCTGTTGGGGTCCAACAAAATAAAGTGTTAGCAGATATTAAGCTGACAGTCTACTAATACCATTTGTACTATTTCTAATTCTACTACTTATAGTTAGTAGAATGTCTAAAGTGGACTATCGAAATAAAGTGTTACCCATTATTTAAACAACGGCGTCACTATTCAATTCATGTATAACATTTAATGGAAATTCAGTACTTGTTAAGAGGTTGGTTCCAAGAATCTTAAAGCTGTGCGAGCATCACATAGTGTGTTGTGATCTCCATCTGTCGTTCACTCATGTGACTCTTGCAGGAGTCCGAACCTCTGGTAACCTGCAGCTTGTTCAAACATATCCCCGTTTCATGCGTAAACAATACAGTAGAGGAGAAAACCCTCTTCATATTGCTTACTGGTGCCTGATGAACCCACAAATCAGACACAAAGACTTCTTTATGAGAACATGGTGAACCCGGTGAGACAAAAGTGGCGCGTACAGCTGAGACAGATTATTAAGCCGCAGGACTTCGAGCAGGTGTTTTCGTCCAGAGCACCAGTGGTTTTAGGTTAGCGGCTAACTGCCTCAATCTGTGACAAGACTCCCAGCACAGCGTGTCACAGGGGGCCGTTGTTTTTAACCTGAATATTAACATTTTTCTTCTTCTCAGCCTTCTCTCAGAGAGAGAGAGGGACTTGAGTCCGCTCTGGGCCACGTACTGTTACGCGCGGCGCTCTGGGGGCTTTCAGGCGAGCCGTGTGTTGACATAAAGCAGGAACGATGGATTTAGCCACAAGAAAATTACGCCAAGTCAACCAGGCCAGAGTGGCGGCGGGCATTTTTGTCATTACGGGGTGGGTGGTGAAAATAAAACAGAGAGAGAGAGATGTTGAGGAAAAGCAGTGTAGAGAAAAATACCATTTATTTTAAGAACGAGTCAATGCTAGTTTAGATGCTAGCATTGGATGTGTGTGCGTGTTTTATTGTATTTTTTTTTAACTACTGTAAACCATTCTCATGTTTGTGTGACTTTGTTTACCATGGTTTACCAGGTTACTCTTTATTTTGATAGTCCAATTTAGAAATTCTATATCTAACTTTGCAACTACATGAGGCTTAACACTTAACCATAACCTTACAGTCTACTAATAGGCTAGTGCTAGTTGACATGTTGCTTATAGTCAGTTTTCCTGTGGAGTTGGGCCACTTTTAAGCTGTTACTGCCAGTTCATCTCTTTTCTGTGGGTTGATAAAATCAAACCAAACAAACGTGAACAACATTAGGGACAGTTGACTGGCTTAACGACAAATTTCACACAATATTATGTAAAAAATATCAAGAATGCTAGAAAACTTATGTGTACAGTGTAAGTATATTAGTTGTCTTTTGGTGTTTTTAATGTAAATCAAACAACATAGGGAAATCACTCACTGCTCTTGACTGTTTGTTAGTTTAATAAGGATTTGTTAATATGGATGTTTAACTTATACTGTGAAGACTATGCAGTTTTATTTTAAAATTGCTTATTTTATTACATTTCTCTTTCCTGAAAACCACTGTCAGACTTAATACCTGAAAACTGGAAAAGCACTTTTTTCATTTGTGTCTTTGTTATTGTATTTATTTGGGCTTTTGCTTGTAATTTAATTTTTTTTTGTATTCACTGATTTTAGTTGCAGTTTTAGCAAAGGTATCAAAAATGTTGGAGTCATTACTGGTTTCATGCCGATAAAATACATTTATTTATGGCTAGTATGTTTTTTGAAGTTTAAAATACCATAATTTTTCATAATGTGTGATATGAAAACCTTATTCAAATATGTAAAACATCAAACACTTTTACACATGTGAACTGAGCCATTTTATTTTTTTTGTTCTGAACTATCCAAAACACAAACCACTCCAAACAAATCACAGTTAAAACACATACTGTGCCATATAACAGATATAACTAATAAAAAACCAAGAGCAAAACAGCATCATCCAACATTTCTAGGTGAAACTCTATAAGATTGTCTTGTATGTGCATCTATACGTATTTGGCGCCAACAATGTATGGGCAAAGTGTGTGACTTAGGTGTTCAAATACTGGGTACACTTTACAATAAGGTTTATTAGTTATTGTAATAACTAACATAAACTAACAATGAGCAATACATTTGTTACAGCATTTATTAACCCCTTTCGCTGTCACCCCAGTTTTGAGAATGGGGGTTAAAATGCACTATTCAAATTTAAGTGGTTGTAATTCAAGAATGCTTTAGATTATAGACCCAAGTTTGGTCTTGTTTTAAATAAAAACACTCAGCAAATTATTGCTGAAGTGAAAAACTTAAAAAATGAAAGCAGTCAGTAAAATTTACAGTAAATCAAATATACTGTACTATATAATTTTTTAATATAAAATATATATTTTACTAAATATTTTTTTTCTATAAAATCAAAGCCATATATCTAACCAAGGTGTGTTCCAAATTTGAAGTTGATATCACAAAAATTTAAGTTCCCATGAGATTTTGTTTAGGCATAGTACCGAAAATAGCCACAGGGTGACATACATTCCATTAAATTTAGTTGTATACATTCTGCCTCATCATATTAATAACTTTCTGTCCAAATATCATTTCTGTCACAAAATGTGGAATCTTGAGGCTAAGACCTTTCTGACAATATGTGTCAAGATTAGAAAAGGTTTTAAACATAAATTATGAAATATAATGATGCCTAAAAGGGGAGAAGCCTGATAAAATAATTTAGAGTACCATTTCTTTGGTAAGGCAACGTTCAATTTTCAAAACGGTTTTCACAGGGAATTCTGAGTTTCGTATGATCTTTCAAATGATACCTAATTTATGATAACTGACTAAAATATGTGATGTAATTAAAAAGGCAATTAAAAAAAGATATATTTTAGATAGGATATATTATATTTATATATATATATTATATATATATATATATATATATATATATATATATATATATATACATATATATATATATATATATATATATATAATTTTTAGTAGGAATAAGTATTAAATTATAATGTTTTATTGAAGAATACTAGATTTATATGTTTTATTATTAACTTTTATCATGAAAACCCAAAGTTTCAATTATTAAAGGCGTGTGTGTCAAACTTTTGTGACAAAGGTCAGAACTCCAGATTATGATGCAGCTTTTTTTGAGGTACTCTCTTGTCAAAAAATCATTGCTTACTCTTCTACATAATCTCGTAGCAATAACAAAAAAAAGTCAAATATCTATTTTTGGAGTATTAGACCTTTCCAATGATATATAGGTTGTCAAAATTATATTAGGCATTTAATAAAATAGCGAGTAAAGTTAAGCAAGTTACATTACTATAGTAATAACAGTACATTATGCATAATTACAAGTAACTGACTCTGAAACCTAACCTTACAGTACATGTTTAACACGACAACAATGTACTAAAACCTCACTCCGTACAATTTGTATCGATTTTTGCTAACTCGTACATATTTTACGAGTTACCAAATTTGTATGAATTCGATACGAATGACCTGACCCCTGACACCACCCATAAGCTTACCCTTCACGTGGGTTTAGACAAATTGGACGAATTCGCAAGAGTGAGTGAGGTCATACGAGTGAGATTGTACGAGCGAGTGAGGTCTGGAAGATCGTAACGAGTGAGGTCGTAGCTCAGCTGAGATCGTACGAGTAGCTAGGTTCGGATGAGCTAAGATTGTATGTAGTCGAGTGAGGTTGTACGAGTGAGATTCTACGAGTGAGGTTCGTACGAGTGAGTACTGTTGTATCAGCCGAGCTGAGGTCGTAGATCAGTAGAGGTTGTACGAGTGAGATCCTGACGAGTGAGGTTGTATGAGTGAGTGAGGTCAGACGAGTGAGTGAGTGAGATTGTACGAGCTGAGTGAGGTCGTACGAGCAAAGTGAGATCAGTATGAGTGAGTGAGGTCGCACATGTGAGGTCGCACTAGTGAGTGAGGTCAGACGAGTGAGTGATGTCATATTAGTGAGTGAGGTTGTACGATCGAGGTCGTACAAGTGAGTGAGTTCAGACTAGTGCAGTAAGGTCGTACGAGCTAGGTCGGTACGAGTAAGTGAGGTCAGACGAGTGAGCTGATGTCGTATTAGTGAGTGAGGTCGTACGAGTGAAGCGTAAGATCGTACGAGGCATTCGAGGTCGTACGAGCTAGGTCGTCACGAGTGAGTGAGGTCAGACGAGCTAGAGCTGATGTCGCATTAGTGAGTGAGGTCTTATCGAGCTGAGGTTCGGACGAGTGAGTGAGGTTGCATCGAGCTAGCTGAAGGTTGAGACAAGTGAGTGAGATCGTACGAGCTGATTGAAGGTTGGATCGAGCTGAGGTCGTACCAAGTGAGTGAGGTCAGACAGAGTGAGTGATGTCGTATTAGTGAGTGAAGGTCTTACGAGCTAGGTCGTACGAAGTGAGTGAGGTCGTACGAGTGAGCTGAGGTTGGACAAGTGAGTGAGGTTCGTACAAGTGATGAGGTCGTACAATGAGGTCGCACGAGTGAGTGAGGTCAGACGAGTGAGTGATGTTCGTATTAGTGAGTGAAGGTCTTACGAGTGAGGTCTTACGAGTAGTGAGGTTCGGACTGAGTGAGTGAGATTGTACGAGTGATGAGGTTGTACCAGTGAGATTCGTACAAGTGAGTCGAGGTCATATGAAGTGAGGTTGTACGAATTAGCCATTAGCAAATTAATCACTTGTACGAATTGGTCGTGCCGATAGCATTAGGTAATGCACGTGCATGATGCCACCGTTTTCACAGATGTGTTTTTGTAGTTTACACTGAAACTTTTGGTACTTTGCTTCTAATGGTACTTTTAAAAACTTGCACTTTGCGCTTTTAGGCCCTTAAAACACTGTTGCCGTGTACATCAACATCCACGGTGAATAACAGCTTTTACATTTTTACTACAACTGAACCCTTCAACCAAAACCTATAGTGAGTACAAGTAGTTGCGTAATATTACTCAGCATTTAAATATATAAGTACACTGTAACAATGACACCTTATATAAAGAGTAACCAAAGAGAGAAAAAGCAACAGATATTTCTGTCTCTCTTTCTTTAACCTCGCTGAATGACGAGTGTTATTAATGATGTCTAAATGCCGTGGCACAGATGCTGCTCGATGATGTCACATGAGTGATGATGACCTCACAGCTCCAGTCCAACAAACCTCAGGTGATGTTAACAGTTGCAGGAGTGTGTCATGTGTGTGTGTGTTGTGTGCCCAGACATGCCGGCGTTCAGATGAAGTGTGTTCCAGGAGAAGCTTTCAGGCTGTTTCACACTCCACTGAGTTTCTTCTCTCCACACAATCCATCGGGATGCTGCCTGTGGCAAACACACATGATAGAGCCTGGTCTCACACAACAGAGAGGCCTATACTGTGTGTGTGTACAGCTTTTTCTGTATTATCACTGATCGATGTAAAAAGTATTTTATTGATTATGAATACATTATCTTAATGATTTACATCAATTCAAACATTTCAAACACAAGAAAATGTGAACGTTGCTGTGTGATTGACAGATTTGTCTATTACAGTATTTTATTATTTTTTTATTTCATCATTCTATTTTATTATTTTATTTTATGCCCGTTTTATTTTAATGTTTGCCCATTTCATTATTTCATTTAATTGTATTTTAAGCCCATTTCATTTCCTTTTATGCCCATTCTATTTTATTAAATTTAATTATTTAATTATTTCATTTTATTTTATGCCCATTTTATTATATACCCATTATATAATTTATTTATGCCCATATTTTATTTTATGTCCATTTGGTCATCCATCAGGGAATATTAGTATGTCTGATCTCTTAAAAACAGAAAGAAAAGTGCATCTCTCCACTATAAGACATTTGATTTGAGGAAGAGCAATGCTAAATGTGAGTAATTTTAGAAACATGTTTACAGTGGTTTTATAGTTCAGAAACCCCTCAAACTACACAAATCACCAAAAGAGTTTCCCTTCAGCTCAGAATGAGACCAATACGAATGCCTTTGTTTCTCTGCTCTAAATGAAACACATGTCCGGAGCGTATGAAGACGCTTCTGCCCTCGGACGCTTCTATTAATCTCCATCATATTATTCAGCTCAGCCTGTCACTCTTTACAAGTGTTTAAAGCCGCTTCTGAGGCAGGATCGTGACCGCATGTCTCTTTTGTTCATTTCCTGAGCATCAGTGTTTGTGGAGGGGGACGGAGGGCTTCAAAGGCCCCAGGGCCGGGCGGGGGTGCGGGGTGCTGAGAGAACGGGCCCGTTTAGAGGATTTCCAATGAAGCACCACTGCTCAATATGTATCAGTATTTTCCAAAAAACCCAGTGAACACACACCACACATCAACACACTCAAAGACTGGAACGCTCTTCACTCATTACACTGACACTTAACATAAATGCATTTATTATGTGAGAAGAAAGGCGACTGACTGAAACATGATATTAATACATCAGTAACAATTATAAATATACACTACGGGTCAAAAGTTTAAGATCGTGTAAGATTTTTTTATATTTTTAAAAGAAGTCTCTTCTGCTCAACCAAGGCTGCAATTTTTTGATAAAAAATACACAAAATATGAAATATTATGACAATTTAAAATGACTTTTTTATGTTAATATATATTAAAATGTAATTTATTCCTCTGAAAAAGCTGAATTTTCAGCATCATTACTTCCAGTCTTCAGTGTCACATGCATCCTTCACAAATCACTCTAATATGATGATTTTATGCTCCAAAAACATGTATGATTATTATATCCATGTTGAAAACAGTTTTTTACATTTTTATTTCAGGATTCTTTGATGAATAGAAAGTTCAAAAGAACAGCTTTTATCTGAAATGGAAAGCTTTTGTTACATTAAACACTACCCTTTAAAAAGTTTGGGGTCAGTAAGAATTTGTATTTTATTTTTGGGGGAAATAATAAGAAATCAATACTTCTATTCATCAAGGATGAGTTACATTGATCAAAAGTTACAGTAAAGACATGTATAATGTTAGAAAGATTCAAATTAAATAAATGCTGTTATTTGAACTTTCTATTCATCAAAGAAATCCTGAAATAAAAATGTAAAAAACTGTTTTCAACATGGATAATAATCATACATGTTTTGGAGCATAAAATCATCATATTAGAGTGATTTGTGAAGGATCATGTGACATCTGAAGACTGGAGTAATGATGCTGAAAATTCAGCTTTTTTTCAGAAGGAATAAATTACATTTTAATATATATTAACATAAAAAAGTCATTTATATTGTCATAATATTTCACAATATTACTGTGTTTTTTGTGTCTTTTTTATCAAACAATTGGAGCCTTGGTGAGCACAATAAGAATTCTTCTAAAAACATTAAAGAATCTTACCGATCTTAAACCTTTTACCTGTAGTGTATAATATCTTAATATTATCTTATTTGCCAGAAGTAATAGTTTATTTAATTATTATTGGTTTCACTTTATTTTAATAATATTAATATATGAATATTTAATATTAATTAACTGCATGTACTTACTATAGGATTAGGTTTAGGGTTAGTTACATGTAATTATGCATAATTTATAGTAATTACTATATAAACTACATGTAACATGTAACAAGGACACTCAAATTAAATTGTGTTACCATAATATTATTATTAAAATTATAATTAATTATTGAACATTTTTGTCTATGATATTACTGTTATATAAGAATAAAAATGCTTCAGTTTGAGGTTTGAGGTTTTGGGAAATTTGATTTGTTTTAAATGTTTATTATTATTATTTTGCTGCATTTATTTGTGCGCTTATTTATAATTATTGCAATTTAAAACAACATGACCTCATAATCCTTCAGAAATAATTCTAATATGCTGATTTGCTGCTCAAGAAGCATTTATGATTACTGTCAATGTTGAGAAATACAGTTGTGCTTAATATTGGGAAATCTTTTTAACTTATTATGATGATTAGAAAGTTAAAAAAGACAGTGTCTATTTGAAGTAGAATATCTCATGTCTTTGTCAATTTCATGTCTTTGTCCTTTCTGAATGAAAGTATTCATTTCTTCCACCCCTTTAAAAAAAAATAATAATATCGTACCAAGCCCAAACTTTTGATCAGTGTGTGTCCTGCCTAAAACACTCACTAAACCATCACTGTAACCTCTGGTGCCTTCATAACCCTTCCGAACAGATGCTGAGAAGTGAATAATGTAAAGGACTGAGTGATTAAAAACAATAGAAAGCAGAGCTCATCTGAACACATGTATGAGTGTGAACCTCTGAACTCCTCTCCACTGGCATCCAGCCGTTCGCAGTGTCACCCGAAGCCGTTTCTAACCGTCCCGTACACAAAGGCTTCCTCTTAATCTATGTAAATTCACCCTCTCACCTCTAACCCCTGAGCCAGATCCGAAGCAGACGCGCATTCTCCAGCACTGAAAGTGCTGACGTCCGTCAGGTGATGTCTGGTCCTGATTACAGCGTAACCTCTGCCGGGTTAAACCAGCACACACACACCAGTGGCTTCTCCCGACAGCTGCTGCTCAATCTGCTTCTAATGGTGCCCAAAATTGCAACAACATGCAAGAAAAAGTGTGTGTGTGCTTTTGAGATTCATGTGACATGAAAGCCGTGTTCGTGGACGGTGTGGCGTTTATCATAAGGTGAGTAATCTTGTCAGGCGACGTGTCGGATCAGAGTCGAACTCTCTGTCCTGACTTAAACAGTGGTGCACTGCTGAGACAAGAGCATTATGGGAGATAATTCGTCTTCAGATGTTCGGAGGAATTCACCCTTGTTATGAAAGGGGATTCCCTGAAGGATGTGTGTGTGTGTGTTCTCTGTCATACTTAGTTTGAAATTGCACACACGGGCAAAAAACAAAGCCTGTATAGTCTTGTGGCACAGTCATCTTAACATTTAAAAGACATCAATTAAAGAGGACCTATTACGCCCTTTACAAACTCTCAATGTTGTTTTTGGGCTCTACTAGGACAGGTTTCATGCTTGAATGTTCATAAGACAGTATTTTCCCCATATTCTCCATTGTTGCGGCTCCTCTCTTCCCAGTCTGTCAGTAACGCTCGGTTTAGTTCCTGTCTCTATGAAGCCCCTCCTTCTAAAAAGCACTCTGTGCTCTGATTGGTCGAGCTGGAGCAGTGTGTTGTGATTTGGCAAATGCCCCACCCCATACCATAACCGCCAGTTTCAACACATTACTAACTAACTCAACCAGGCTCCGCCCCTTTATTCTGCGTATTCATTATTTAAATGAACGTGTTCGTTATCGAAGAAACTCAAGACTACTTTGGAGCTTTTTCGTGCTCAAACAGGATTAATAAACACTAAATACTAATTCACTAATTTTCGGTAACACAATCAAACCCTAACCCTATAGTAAGTACATGTAGTTAATTATTATTACTCAGCACTTAAATGGTAACGCTTCCTTTTACAGTACAGTACTTACACTAGAAAGTACTGGCTATTATATGGTAAGTACATGGAACAGGGGTAGGTTCAGGGTTAGTACTAGTTATTACCCAGTAATTGTAGTATCTAAAATAAGTACATAGTATTTCCATGTGAAGGCGGACTGTAAAAAGGAAGTAAAAGTAAAGCGACTGTAAAAGGAAGCGTTACCAATGTAAATTTTAAGGCTGGGAAACGATTAATCACGATTAATCGCATCCAAAATAAAAGTTTGTGTTTACATAATATATGTGTGTGCAGTGTGTATAATTATTTTGTATATATAAATACACACACATGCATGTATATATTTAAGAAATATTTGCATGTATATACTTTATATAAATTTATAAAAAAATTATATTATACATGAATAGAAATATTTGATATATTAATAACGCATTTTTCTTAAATATATACATGCATATGTGTGTATTTATATATACAAAATAATGACACACAAAACACACATATATTACGTAAACACAAACTTTTATTTTGGATGCAATTAATCGCGATTAATCGTTTCACAACCCTAGTAAATTTACACTGTAACAATGTCACCTTCAAATTAAGCTCAACCTAAAGTTGTTATGGAAAAAATAAGCACAATAGGTCCTATATAAAAAGATTTCATTTATATTAAATGTAAAGTACTGTACATATTAATTACATAGTAAGTAAATTAGTAAGTAAGTAAATTTAATTTATAAAGCACATTTACACAGTGCAAGACTGACCAAAGTGTTGAACCATGAATAAATGAAAGAAAATAAAAACACAGAAACAATAGTCATAAGCATATACAACATGAAATAAAAAAACAAAATACAATCTTCAATATCAACATACCCCTAACCCTAAGTATGAAACTAATTTGAATTGCTGTGCACCTTTTGTGTTTCATAATGTAATTAATGTAATGTATTCCTGTTCCTTTATATGTATTTTAAGGAATGGTAAAAAAATAAAAATAAAAATCACATGTAACATCCAAATGTCTTCCACTACTCAACTCATGCAGACTATATCAATCATAACACACACACGCACACACACACACACACACACACGTCTGTAGCTCTGCTGGTGTCATTATTTATGGTGGCTCCAGTGTTCTTGAAGGGTGCAAAGTGTTTCTAATAAACGGTTTCGAATTTCCCCAATGAGTTTAACTCTCTCTCTCGTGTGTGTGTGTGTGTGTGTGTGTGTAAGGGCTTATGCTCCTAAAGAATCCCAGACTGCTGACAGCCCAGGGGTCGTCCAACTGTCTCCCCCGCCTTCACTGCACATGAGGTGTGGAGAGAGAGAGAGAGAGAGAGAGAGAGAGAGAGAGAGAGAGAGAGAGAGTGACAGACAAAAGCCATAAATAAAGTTCTCTGTTGTTGAGTGTGAGGTGATCCATTAGAGCGCACTGTCAGCGAGACCGCTAATATTTCACAGGTAGAGGAGATGTGTGTTTATGATTCAGGAGTGAAAGAGGGATGAGTGAGGCGCTGCAGGTCTGATAACAAATCATGAGGCTTCTGTGTTGCACGTAAAATATATATATATATATATATATATATATATATATATATATACATATTAGGAAGAATTACATTTTCCTTAAGCATGGAAGAGCTGTGTGTGGTCAAACTAACTTTCAACCAATTAGAGGAGCCCACGAATGAGAATGCCCCTCCCACCTGCGTGTCATAGCAAAAGGTTGTGACGTGAACTGTTACTGGCCTTTAAAAAAAAAGAAAGATGAACCCTTTGGTATGAGCCACCCATGTTCCTGTGTCAATAGGAGAGGAGGTTCAGCTCTCACACACAGCTGTCAGCAGAAACTACCTGTCACTGACAGTCTGAAGGAGGAGATTCCTCACACTCGCAGCCGCCAATCAAGCAGGAGTCATCCTGACTCTATAAGTTCTTAATGTCTACGGATTGGAGACTTGTTGGCAATCTATGAGTTTTATGACATCACTTTCACATATTCTACTGTTCAAAGGCCATTAGGAGATGGCATTTATGATAATAATCATAAATGTTTCTTGAGCATCAAATCATCATATTAGAATGATTTGTGAAGAATCATGTGACACTGGAGACTAATGGTGAGAATTCAGTTTAGATCACAGGAATAAATTACATTGTTACATTTACACTTTAAAAAGCAGGACCTAATTTGGGTTGTTTTCACCCCAAGGGCTGGGTAAATATAGGACAGATTTTTAACACATTTTGAGTTCATTTTAGCCAGCAAATGTATTTAAGCCAGCATAATAGGTTGATTTAAAGGAGTAGTTCACTTTTGAAAAAACTGTTGCTGATAATTTACTCACCCCCATGTCATCCAAGATGTCCATGTTATTCTTTCTTCAGTCGAAAAGAAATTAAGGTTTTTGATGAAAACATTCCAGCATTTTTCTTCATATAATGGACTTCAATGGGAGCCAAACGGGTCAAAGTCCAAAAGACACTTTCGGTGCAAACTGTTCAAAGGGCTTTAAATGATTCCAGGCGATGAATAAGGGTCTTATCAAGCGAAACAATCACTCATTTAATAAATAAATAACAAAGTTCACGTTTTATAAGCTCAAATGGTCGCCTTGCTCTGTTCTGTGACGCGCGTTGTGACTCTCCTGTTCGAACTCGTTCATCAAAATGAACAAATCTTTTCCGAGTCATTTGGTTCATTCATGAACGAAACAAAGAATTGACTCGGAAAAAGTTTGCACTGAAACTGTCATTTGGACCTTGAACCGTTTGGTTCCCAGTAAAGTCCATTATATGGAGAAAAATGCTGGAATAATTTATTTTCGACTGAAGAAAGAATGACATGGATATCTTGCATGACATGGGGGTGAGTAAATTATCAGCAAAAGTTTTTTTTTTAAGTTTTTTTAAAACTACTCAATTTTTACTATAATAATAGCTTCCTCTTTTTTTAAGTAATATATTAATGTCTACGAATTAACTTAAATCCTTTAAACTTTTTTTAAAATACCTGATGCAACCACAGGTTTTCATGATAATTCCTTTATTTTCAATCATATTTTACAGTATAGTATATTTTATATCATTTTTAATACAGATTGTAAGCGCAATTAACAAATTTAGCAGTAAAGTATTAAACATTTAGAAGTTTAACTGACCAGTCTATGTTGTCGTGTTCATCGGGGGAACTTCTAACTAACTAAATATGTGGCGACTGCCTCCATAAACTGGTTATAAACAAAGTTTATGTATAGTTAAGTACAGTTCTGAGTCATATTTTAACATCATACGTATTTATTACAACATTTTATGCAAGGTATCAGGCATTTCCATCACACAAAGAAGATTGACGTGACACTGATTAGGTGACTCACATCAGCGCCCCTGTGTGTTACTTTGCAGGAATTTAAAATATATACAGCACAATAACACATTTAAACACTCTAAAAAAATGCTGGGTTGTTTGAACCCAAATTTGGGTCAAATATGGACAAACCCAAATGTTGGGTTAAAAATGCAATTAAAAAATTGCTGTTGAAAGTTGAAGTTGGGTTCATTCGAAAATACATTTTTAACCCAACATTTGGGTTTGTCCATATTTTACCCAAATTCAAGGCATTCTCACCCCAAGGCGTCACCTAACTGACGCCTTGGGAAGCATTTGACCAAGCTTCAATATCTGACGCTTTGGGGCGCCCTCTAGCGTCAGTACATGACGCCCTAGGATCGCGTGTAACCCTACCCTACCCCAGACCTAAACCTAACCGCGTCATCCAACTGACGCTAAAGGAAAGCGTCAGTTAGATGACGCTGTAGGATCGCGTCATGAACTGACGCCAAAGGGCGCCCCAAAGCGTCAGATATTGAAGCTTGGTCAAAGGTGACGAGTTGGGGTGAGAATGTGTTGCCAAATTTGAGTTCAAACAACCCACCATTGTTTAGAGTGTAGATGCAATAAACTGTACACAAACCTGAAGACATGCACCATTTTGATGGAGCTGCGTCATACTTATTCAACGATAAATTACTCATTCCCTGGGTTGTTAGGTCTGACCCAGGAGCTGGGTAGCACAAAAACTAACCAAATACTGAACAAATTACCCAAAATGCTTAACCCAAGATTTGGGTAGAACAAAATAACCCAAGATTTGTTAGAGTGTAGTAAAAAAGACAACAGTTATTTTAAATTGTAAGACAAAAACATCACAATATGATATGTTTTTACTGTATTTTGATCAAATAAAATAGTGGTGCAAATAAGATTTTCCTGCCCGGTCTCATTCCAAGGCGTCATAGACTGACGCTTTTGATATTTCGTCTACATCCAACACACATGCCACCCTTTAGCGTCAATATGAGATGCAGATATATATGGGCCAGAAGGCGCCCCCTAGTGGTGTAACCCTAACACTACCCCAGGCCTAAACCTACCCATAACCAAAGCGTGTTATGTTGACACTAAAGGGTGCCATGTGCGTTGGATTTAGACGAAATGTCAAAAGCGTCACTAAATGACGCCCTAGAATGCGTTTGATTTTCAAACACAAATACATGTTTATTTGCTACATCTTAGATTCAATCCTATCAAGAATCGGTTGTAATTTGAAAAGAAACGTACTACATCATAGGAACTTCAACTGAATCATTGGAGCTTCTCTGATGGAATCATATGTGAAGAACATTATAGTGAACTCCTTATGATTATGACATCATGGTTATGACATCATGCTGAAGTCATTCATGACAGGCCACACAATTCTGTACTGTGACTTGTTGTCATGTGCCTACAATGTCCTTCTTCTACAGATAGTTAGAATTAAAAACAATGTCCCAGTTAGTTACAGTCTTATACATCATGTATATTTATTAGAACAATGGTTCTATGAAGAACCTTTAGTGTCAATTGCGCAAAAGTTTATTTATAGCTGTTTTATTTGCGATACAAGTGTTTTAAGCACGTTTCTTTGAACTCAAATGGTTCTTCTACATTATCACCGTGAAAAGCCCCTTTTGGATCCTCTGTTGTTTAGAGTGGAGGTAAACCTGTTAGTTGTGTTTGTAAAGTTGTTCAACATGAGGTGAAATCATTGTGTGTAGAACTGAAGCTTGGGTTCTTTAAATCTGGAGCAGTTCAGATCATCAAGTTGGGCCAGATCTCTTCACCCCCAACCCGAGACAGAAGCTCTCAGCCAAGCATTTAGCCAACAAAGAAAATGAAACCCTATCTCCCCCCGCAGTTTTATCTGAGCTCAGCATCAGTCAGCAGGCTGTAGAGGAATTAAAGGTTTAATATTTGATATCGTCAAGGTCATCTGCATTCATGAGAACTGGGAAAACGTCTCTTTCTCTTGTGTTTACCCAGACTAGCCCCATAGTTTCCACATGACATGAACACAAGTCAATGGCAGCTCTGGATTTGATATCAAATGAAGACCTCAGTGTCAGAAATATGGCAGTCACAGTTTATTTGAATAGCTATTGATAAACACAAGTGGTACCTATGATTATTTAACTTTGTGATGAGGTCTTAATGATATTGACATGGAATCACACGTGAAACACAGTGTAAAATTACTGTCATTAGATTATGAGGTTACACTTTATTTTAAGGTGTCATTGTTACAGTGTTTATATATATATATATATATATATATATATATATATATATATATATATATATATATATTTATATTGAGTAATATTAATTAACTACATGTACTTACTATAGGGTTAGGGTGGGATTAGGGTTTGGTTGAGGGTTGAATGTAATTATGCATAATTTATTGTTATTACTATGACATACATAGAAACTACATGTAACATAGGTAACAAGGACACTGTAAAATAAAGTGTTGCCGAATATAACTGTGTAATAATACTGTTATTACATTACGGTCATTACATTATAACTGTGTTATAACACTGTTATTACATTACAGCTGCATTATAGCACTGTTATACACTATAACTGAGTTATAACACTGTTATTACATTACAACTGCATTATAGCACTGTTATAAATTATAACTGTGTTATAACACTGTTATTATATTACAATTGCATTATAGCACTGCTATACATTATAACAGTGTTATAACACTGTTATTACATTACAACTGCATTATAACACTGTTATACATTATAACTGTGTTATAACACTGTTATTATATTACAACTGCATTATAGCACTGTTGTTACATTATAACTATGTTATAACACTGTTATTACAGACTAATTACATCCAGAGTTTGAATTGCATGGATGTTTAAACTTAATAAAGGGAGACCCAACAAAATCATAACATTTTTAAAACAATTTAAGCAATTTCCATTGGTTTCACTTTAATTTGATGGCCCGTTTAACACATTCTGTTGACTATATGTAACGTTGCACCTACATGTCTACTAACTCTCATCAGAGTGTTAGTAGAGTATTAGTAGACTGTTAAGGGTTAGAATGAGTTGACATGTAGTTGCAAAGTTACTTATAGTCAGTAGAATGTCTAAAGTGGACGATTGTAATAAATTGTTGCTACAGGTTGGAACTATCGATGCCCATAAAGAGCCTTTATTTTTAAGAATGTTGTGAGTACATATATATGGAAAACATCAAAATAAAATTGGTTAGCACAAAACTAATCTCAACAATTACAGCAAAAAATTACCCACTGAAATTCCTTAATGCTTTTAAATCCTCCAGGAAGTTATTGTCCTGCACACAGATTCCATCATAAATCTGAATTTATCTTCGGGCCACTTAATTATTTCATCTCTCAGTAAACACGTCTAAGCGATGGCCACTGCAGAACTGGCCCCGGCGCTTTGGAGAAGCACTTGACCTCTCGTCGAGCAGACACATAAATTCCTGCTATCAGGGACGTGGGGTCGCTGGAACTTAAACATAACTTTAACATGAGCGCCGAGTGATTCATTGCTGAATTACCTCTATGCAAGGTGAGAGAGAGACAGGAGAAGAGAAACATGTGGGATGTGAGGGCGAGGTAATGGGGTGTTATGAGACGAGAGCAGCGTCAGACCAGCATCTCTGGAACGACAGGAGACGTCGTCGGTGTGTATGCGTCTACACATACCCTTGTGCAGAGGAAAAGACGTGTGAACGGGGCCAAGGCCGTCCATGAAAAGAGCATTAACTCTTATAGCACTATCTTTGCACGGATTTGTGGAGAATTTGATGCGGGATCGCAGACAGATTTATAGAGCAAGGTTGAAGATCAGAGTCTCCCATCTTCTGTTCGAATCCAAAAACAGACAGCACAGATTTACAGATATGATGTGTATTTAATGCATTTTAACGACCTACTACTCAGTTTAATGGACTGGTACATCCACATATTGCCTTCTAAAGCCAGTTTCCGGAATGTCCCTATTACTATAAATATTCAAAATCATTTGAAAGCCATGTTGTTTACATTAACAATCATTATTGAGTAACTGATATTACTCAAAACGTCGCTCATCATGTGTGTAGTGCACAAAACACCTTGTAACATGTAATTACCTTAAAAGAATTACTATGACAGTTGCTATTTGCAACGTTTGAACATTTCCACCTCAGTCAGGCGGGAACACCCCCACACACACACACACACACACACACCTCGGCGTGTGAAGAGTAGCCTCCATAGACAGGTGACAAAGAGCTTCACAAACGGAGCAGAGAAAACTCAAAAGTATTTGGTCTTGTGCTGGCGAACGCAGCCCCCTCCCTCTGTTCTTCTTTACTGCTGCATTTGTTACACCTCAGGAGGATAAGATATTCCTCATCTCTCCTCACCCAGCCCTTCTGTTCTCTCATCTCAGCGTGAGGGAGGAGACAGGGGGAATATGAGGTTATTGAATCCTCTATACGAGTACAGACACAGTGTGTGATGTAGTTGTGTGTGTGAGGGGTAAACTATTGCTGTGTGTACTCTGGTTGTTAAAGCTGCATGATATAATTAGAAACATGTTCACGTATTATCCAATCAGAGAAGCTTCACGGAAGAGTTGATGTGATGTCATATGGAAAGTTCTATTCAGTTCTTTACAGATACAAGTTCTGGCGATGATGTCTAGAGTCAAAACATTGATCTGAAAAACATGTAAAAGTTCAAAGAAATGTAAACAGAAAATCACAGTCTCTTCTTCTCACCAAGGACGGGCTTAATTTGATACAGTAAAAACAGTTATAATGTGAAATATGATTACAATTTAAAATATATGTTTTCTGTGTGAATATATTTTCAAATGTAATTTATTCCAGCAATTAAAGCTGAATTTTTTAGTGTCACATGATCCTTGTTTATGCACCTTAAACTTACCCTAAACCTTTGAATGGTAATATATCTACACTCACCTAAAGGATTATTAGTTTATTAATGCAATTATCTAATCAACCAATCAAATGGCGGTTGCTTCAACCTGCCAGATGGGCCGGTCTGAGTATTTCACAATCTGCTCAGTTACTGGGAGTTTCAGGCACAACCGTTTCTAGGGTTTACAAAGAATGATGTGAAAGGGAAAAACATCCAGTATGCGGCAGTCCTGTGGGCGAAAAAGCCTTGTTGATGCTAGAGATCAGAGGAGAATGGGCCAACTGATTCAAGCTGATAGAAGAAGAACAACTTTGACTGAATTAACCACTCGTTACAACCAAGGTATGCAGCAAAGCATTTGTGAAGCCACAACATGCACAACCTTGAGGCGGATGGGGTATAACGGCAGAAGACCCCACCGGGTCCCACTCATCTCCACTACAAATAGGAAAAAGAGGCTACAATTTGCAAGAGCTCACCAAATTTGGACAGTTGAAGACTGGAAAAATGTTGCCTGATCTGATGAGTTTCGATTTCTGTTGAGACATTCAGATGGTAGAGTCAGAATTTGGCGTAAACAGAATGAGAACATGGATCCATCATGCCTTGTTACCACTGTGCAGGCTGGTGGTGGT
Organism: Hybognathus amarus; assembly: GCA_030378365.1. Lineage (NCBI taxonomy): Eukaryota > Metazoa > Chordata > Actinopteri > Cypriniformes > Leuciscidae > Hybognathus > Hybognathus amarus. Next base: position 734,386 of record JAQIUQ010002010.1, on the reverse strand, counting down.
GGTGTAATGGTGTGGGGGATGTTTTCTTGACACACTTTAGGCCTCTTAGTGCCAATTGGGCATCGATTAAATGCCACGGCCCACCTGAGCATTGTTTTTGACCATGTCCATCCCTTTATGGCCACCATGTGCCCATCCTCTGATGGCTACTTCCAGCAGGATAATGCACCATGTCAGAAAGCTTGAATCATTTCAAATTGGTTTCTTGAACACGACAATGAGTTCAATTAACTAAAATGGCCCCCACAGTCACCAGATCTCAACCCAATAGAGCATCTTTGGGATGTGGTGGAAATTTTTGTATGCATCTCTTTGTATTCGTGATTCGGTGCCTCTGAATTGTCAAACCACCATTCAAACACCATCCAACACTTGCTACGGATGTGAAAAATGCTGAAAATCTAACTGATTCGATTTTTTTATGACGCACGAAAGTTTCGGAGGTAGTATGCAAGCGTGATTGACAAGGTGAGGTTGTATTTTTTTAAACGTTCGGAAATTTTGGACTCAAATTTCAGACTCAGTGTGCAAGGGCCTTAAAGTGATAATCCACACAAAAATTAAAATTGTGTCATCATTTACTCACCCTCAAGTTGTCGCAAACCTGCAAGAGATTCTTCTTCTGCTGAACACAATTAAAGATATTTTGAAGAACGATTGGAACATTCGCACCATTGACTTCCATGGTATATATATATATATACATATATATATATATATATATATATATATATATATATATATATATATATATATATATATATATATATATATATATATATATATATATATATATTGCTACTATGGATGTCAATGGTGCCAAACAACTGTGTGGTTCCAATCGTTCTTAAAAATATCTTAAATACCCTATCCTAAAAATGACCTGTTCTCGCCTTAAGACTGTGATTTTATTGCCATCTGAATCCAGAATGTCAGTGTTTTTCTCACACAAGCCGCGTAAAAAACCCCGGCTGAATTAGCTAATGTTTTTGACAAACACCAATGTGTCCCGAATCCACATCTCTGAGTTTACAAGAAGAAATCACTTCTAAATACACTGTTTAAGTCCTTTCTGACCACTGCCTAACACTGTAACTGTTGCGCTTTACCGTAATCTGCATGCATTTTAAAGATGTACACTTTTATTACGGTAATGCTGGAAAGCATTTACAAGAACAACATTTCATCAAAACTCCACCTCAGCGAACAAAAAGGAGAAAGAGAAAAAAACACGTAAATATATGAAATGGGCGTTATTGGGGCAGCAATATGATACACTTTTAAAACATGTAGGCTGTATACACGACAGTAAAAATATAAACCATGCAGCTTTATTTTTACCTTGTTAACTTATTTCATTATTTTAAAACAACATCCTTTTGAGATAAAATTCAAGAATATACAAACCATTTTGAGTGTAGCGTACGTGCTATTTTTTATTATTAAATTAAATATGAATTTATTTGTATTATTCCAAGCATGTGACATTTTGTGCAATCATGCGACTGACCACGTGTGTTTGCGGATTTGCACGATCACAAAACTCGCTTCTTCGTCGTCAATGAATCGCCATTCGAATGCATGAGTTTTATCACTCAGGTGCATATTTATGATTACAGATTTTTATTTTACAATAACCGTCTGAATAGTTCTGTAGTTGACGTGGTTGCAAAGCAACATATTCAGTATAATATCTGTTGAGGAGCATCACAATTAAGTGGTAGCACATAATAAGCAGAGAGTTAGTTGACGCAACTTTCCTGATAGTTAGTAGACTGTCTGAAAGTGGACCATCGAAGTGAGACATCTTTCAGAAACATTCAAAATCCTATTTATTCTCAGCTTTTGACTGGTTGTGTAAAATAAATGGCGTGATGAAGGATCTACATACCGCCGCCAATGCGGGGCCACATATATGCAACATGTTAACGGAGACATTAACACAAGTATAAAGCGGGATCAAAGAACGTCCCTCTCCGACCGGGCCGCCTCGGGGAGGCGTCTCTCGCTGCTCCGATCCGATGATTAGTGTCCCTGTAACACTTTGAACGCTTCCAGCTCAAAGCAGAATCCAGCTGGGTCAGAGGCTTCAAACATCTTGGAAGAGCAGATGAAATATGTAGGCGTGGGTGTGTGCGGGTGGGGGCGCTGGTTCCCGAGCCACTGAAATGCTTCTCAGAGTTTAGATGTAAGGAGATATCATATTCATTTTCCTGCCTTTAATGCGTACCCCGGGAATAAAAGACAACAAATAAAACCTGGGGGCAGAGCGCATGCCTGCCATTTTTCCCCCTCGTGTTCCTCCAGGTCGCCCTCGTCGTAAATAGTCCCGAGGTTCGGCCAGCAGAACTCTCACCCCGAGTTTGACGCGTGATTCATTCCGCCGGAGGAAATAAGATGCAGGTCACCGTCAACAAGTAAGCTGTTATTGTTGGCCATTCGCTCCACAACGCTTCTTAGTCTTGATAATTCGCTGAAGTTCTTGGCAGTGCTGCGCTTTTATAGCATCGTCTTCGCTCATGTTTTGACGGTTTAATCGACAGAGTGTTTTGATAACAGATTTATATCCTCTGATAATCCACAGAGAGCCAACAGCCATCAACATCCTGACAATCAAACACGAGTTTCATCAGCGCTTGGCCAACATAGACCTCAGAGCTGCAAAGTGAGGTGAAGCATCGACAACAAATGATGATGACGAGAAGAGTGTTTTGTCTCTTTATTGGCTATGAGGTCGTCTCTATCGTAGCATTCTCCTAAAATTTGACTTAAAATAAATATATATTGCAATGGTATTTTTTGAAATGTTTTTAAATAAATAAATCTCTTCCGCTGCACCAGGACTGCATTTACTGAATCCAAACCACAGGAAAAGCAGTGATATTGTGAAATATTGTTACAGTTTAAAATGACATTATGTATTTGAATATTAAAGTGTAATTTATTCCTGTGATCAAAGCTGAGTTTGCTGCATCATTTCATGTCCTTTCATCATTTCATATATATATATATATATATATATATATATATATATATATATATATATATATATATATATATAAAAATATATATATATATATATATATATATATATATATATATATATATATATATATTCTTAAATCAAGATCCATTTACTTGAAAAGCAAATATTAGTCTTCTTTTCATAAAAAAATTGAAGATTAGAATTGAATTAGAATTAAGTGTGTTTATGCTGAAAAGAAGAACAAATATCTGCCAATGGGGATGGAAAAATAAACTTTATTCAAATGGAAAACAAGAATGTTTCTCCTAATATTCACTGATCATTTTTACGTTTTCGTTCTAAAAATGTAACGCTTTGACATGCTTTATTTAGCATTTTATTTCTCTAATTTTTATATCAAGTGTATATACACACACATATTATAGACTTACAAATATTAATGTTAGATCCAATAAATCACAATTAATCGATTTGACAGCAGTATGATAAAGATAAATATCACATTTATTATGGTTTTACAGTAGTGTAGATGTACGAACCCTCTGGTGCGAAAAATTATGCGTTTTATTATTATTTTTTTTTACTTCATTGGAATGGTACGAAACTTGGTTAAATGTTTTGGTACTTGTTGTGTGAACACACGAAAAAATCATGGACATGATTTGAACAGGTCCTGAAAAAATTGTCAAATTTATGTTCAAAAATGGAATGGGAGACGAATTTCCTCTAGTGGAAGCGCTTGGTACTGCGGCCAAACAATATCTTACCGAAAGCTCATTATTTGAGATATCATGCTCACATTTGTAATACAACTTGTTTAGATTTATGGCTTTGGCGTTCTTGCTGTTTTATAGTAAAACATGTTTTTAAAAAATATAGATTTCATATAAAAATCAAAACTAGTATTTTTAGAAATATTATAAATAGTATATTGTGCATTTGTCATATAAACTTTTTTAACTTCAGCAATAATCTGCCAAGTGTCGCCTTTGAAAAGATTTATGGCAGTTTAAGTTTCAGGTCTATGCTCAAAATGTAAATAAATGGATTATATACAGTGTAAATATAATGTAGAATCATAAAATCCTATCCTGGTTAAAACCAGACCATTGTCAGTTGTACCCGAGTTATGGTCTGGCAAAGCGTCACAGATGAATCATTTCAAGAAGGACATCAACAGACATCACGGATAGACCTAAAACCATTCAGACCGATGAAGAAGTTGACGTATGCAGAGCGGCGGCAGGCGGAGAAACATCTCCGAGTGTTGTTCTTTGCTCGGTTTTAAACAAAAAGGAAACGTTCAAATCGCTTAAAACAGACGCGATAGCTGATTCGAACGAGTGATGTTCGACAGCGGCATCCATCTTTGTAATGTAGGCTACAAAATCTGCTTCAAAATCCCAGCGCTGTCGTCATCGTGTAAAGCCCGCCCCAACGTTTCTGATTGGTGCCGCGATTTTGGCGGATTGGAAAAGGGCTTGAATGAGCTCTTTGGCAGACTTACTTTCAAAGCAAATCTAAATTTGCCGGAAGTTGTCTGGGTTTCCCAGGCTAATAAAGAATTTTAAAAAAATTGATCGACACGCGATGAGGACCAGAGGGATAAACATACCGGTACACAAATTATATATTTTCAAATCTTAACTTGTCGTTTTAAGTTAATTCCACACTGATTATGGTTTCAAAGTAGTAACAGTAGCTTAAACATTGGGGTTTTGCTGAAACTATAGTTACTATGGTAAATGTGTACGGTAAGGGTCACGTGTCAGATGAAATGTCCCTAACGGCAGCCTGCTGATCCTCAGATAGTGTGGTGTGTGTGGTGCGGCGGTCCGTGAAGAGCCCATGTGCCGGCCGGTGACAGCACTGAAGGCCCTGCTGACAGCCCAAAGCTCTTCTGTCAGTGAACATTGCTCCATTGTGCTCTCGCTCTCTCTCGCCCTGGCGCTCGGCCAGCACTAGGTTAAAGTCTTCAAGCTTTCATCTGTCAGAGGCCCGTGGTGGTTTCCCATCAGCCAGCCCATCAATATCAATGCTTAAATGAGCTATCACTGAGCCCTCGCTTCGAGCAAAGCCTTAGTGATGGACTTGAGCTTTAAGGAAGACTGAGTTAAATGTTCAAATTAAACTTGACTGTGTTGATGTGTTTTTTACCCTTCAACTGGCCGAGGTTCAGTTATCTAAAAATTACAATTGTGTCAGATTTGTGATTTTAGGTTTGAGTAGTGGCCAAAAGTAGCCTGGGAAAACCCAGATAACAACCGGCAAATTTAGATTTGGTCTGAAAGTTAGTCTGGCAAAGAGCACATTCAAGCCCATTTCCAATCCGTCGAAATCGAGGCACCAATAAGAAACGGCGGGCTTTACACGATGCCGACAGCGCTGGGATTTTGTAGCCTACATTTCAAAGATGGTTGCCGCCATTGAACATCACTCGCTCTTTTGTTTTAAGCGATTTGAACGTTTCCTTTTTGTTAAAAACTGAGCAAAGAACAACACTCGGAAATGATTTGTCTATGACACTTTGCCAGACCATAACTCAGGTACAACTGACAATGGTCTGGTTTTAACCAGGCTAGGCCAAAACTTATGGCCAAAAGGGATATTAGCTTTTTAATGACCCAAGAATTTCGAATAATATTTTCTAAGAATTTCGAGTCCCCCTATACACAATCCCTTATCCCTTATATCCCTTATAACTCATCTTTGATCACCAAAATTATATATTTAGATGTATTTTCCTTAAAAACTAATTTCTTTATGTCTTAAAGGGGGGTTTGACTGCGATTTCACTTTTTTGATTTTAAATAGTGTGTAATGTTGCTGTTGGTGCATGAACAGTATCTGCAAAGTTGCAGCGCTGAAAGTTCAGTGTAAGCAGAGATATCGTCTTTTAAAAATCAGGAAGTATAATTGCCTACAAAAACGACTCGATTGGGGACTACAGCTGGGTTTTAGATGTCACTAACCCACACATTTGCATCAGCCCCTCCCTCCGGAATATGCAAAAAAGGGCATGCACATATTTCTGCGGCATGTCGAGTGTGTTATATTCAACGAGCTGTCAGGTCTTCTGTGGTCGATCTTCCCACGGACGCTGTACTTCGTCAACAATGGATACAATTTATGTTTGATTATGTTCCTGAAAATGACGTAATTTAGCTCTCTGTGCTGCACATTTTACGGAAGACAGCTTCCAGAATCTCCACGAATTCAATGCCGGATTCAACAAGAAACTGTTACTAAACATGAAGCAGTTCCAACTTTAAAACCAGAGGCAGCAGTTGTTGGGCCACAACCTGTAAGTAGGCTAAGACTTAATCATTTTAAATGTATTTGCATGTATAATTCCAGATGTAGCCTTGTGTTTTATTTTTTTCAAATGTCAGCGCTGGCTTTATAGCCACCATAGGCTACTAGTTATGCTATTTTGTTTGTCTACGACAAACGCGTACGAACATTATGGACCTGAATTTTGTGTAAGTACTAATGTTGTAAATGTATTTTTCATGTATATATGTTTTATGACGTTATTTTCGAGTTGATCAAGAACGTAAACATGCCAATGCTGTTTGAGTATAACATTAGTAGCCAGTCAGTTGCTATTGTTGCCAGTCAGATGCTATTGTGTAAAACAAACGTGTATAAAGTTAAAAATGTAGCAAATTATCATTCAAAAACATTTAGTAAGACCCGTGTGTGGTGACGTTCTGTTTGACTCTCTTCATTCGAGGCTTTCTCGGTCTGATTCTGCCTCAAACTGATACTGCAGTTCGACACAAATTTACATCTGGACCGAAGCTCATGACATGCACGTTTCGCCCGTAAAGGTAATGGGCGTTAACCTTCCGGACAACGTGAGCGACAGTTTAGCCAATCACAACACACCGGGCCAAACTAACCAATCTGAGCCCACTGCCTGGGCTTTTCTGAGGGAGTGTTTTCATAGAATCAGGAAGTCATCCGCTCGTTCAGGGGACAGAGGAGAGCGCAGCTGACAATAAGACTTTTAAAAAAAGAAAAACCACGAATACATGTTATATTGCACGCCCTAAACACAATCATGCAAAGAAAAAAGCAGTCAACGCCCCCTTTAAAATAGCATGTCTTAAAATAGCTTGAACAACCTTGCCTCATTTAGTATGTGCGGTTCTATGAATATGCAAATGAGCCCCGCCTCCACTCACTCACTCAGTTCAGAGATCCACTAGTTGACGATCACACATTGATCTGATTGGTTACAAGGTCGTTTGTGACGTCAGAAACACCAGCGATTTCAACCTGTGTTTTTGAGACTGTATTTGGTTCACTACTACTAAATACACAGCAATGCTGTCAACTTATGAATTTACCAGCCCTTTCTCATCCTTTAGCGTCACATAGAACGCTTTATGACAAAACGGCGCTATACTATACACATGGTACCCTTTATCGTTTATATAACATGTGAAATCAAGGCGTAATAAATCCTTTACCGTAATATAAGACTACCCTACTCCACACCAAAACCTATCCATTACAGCGCGTGTTATATAAATGATAAAGGGTACCATGTGCGTAGTATAGCGCCGTTTTGTCATATAGCGTTCTATATGACGCTAAAGGATGAGAATGCGTTGGAATTTACACATGGTTTGTCTTAAAGCACATTAAAAACACCACATAAACAACATTAAAAGCTTGACTTTCAACACAAGAGGACATTAAATCATGAAAATATGAGGGAAATATTTTATATCGTTTCAACATTGAACCAGGTTAAGGTATTTATCTGACAAAAGTATTTGGCAAACTACAGCTATGGGTTTTATTTTACTGTGGAAAAAAAATGCATTAAAAAATCAAAAAGCACAGAGAAAAAAGCATACATTGACTACAACATAATTCATTATTAATCTGGTTCAGTATTTCTTGGTTTGAAAGCCTTGCCAAACATGGCATCTGCACAATTTGGCATGTTTTGTTGCAATATGATAACATATTTAAAAAAATATCTGAATAAAGGGTAAAGATGTCAAGTGTATTTGTAGCTCTTGAGATCTTTGAAAATATTCCTCATAGACACTAAAGTTCGTCCAGATATTTTTTGATACCTGCACAGTCTCTCGCAGAGTCGTTGATATAAAAACAATATACTCATATACGATATACATTAACGTTTATTATGAAATTTCTCAAATGTTATCTTAATGAAATCCTTAATCTGCATTTAAAAAAACTATTAGAATTTTTTTTTTTTTAAATATTGAAATGTAATCAATTTTAAATGATTATATTTCTAATCCTGCATTATTTATAACAAAAAGAGATATTTTGCGAGAGATAGTTTGACCGGTTTGTCTTAGAACATCTGGATTTTTGGAGACTCTTTTAATCCTTTTCTAGAGGATAATCTGACTTGGCTCAGCCGGACCACTTGAATAATGCTGAATAAAGCCTGACTTATGTGGAATTTCTTTATTAAAATCTCCGTTGGTTTGTGTACAGAGAGTGCTGGCCTGTCCGTGAGGAAACACGTCGTGCAATTGAAAGCAGAAGTGGGAAGCTTTTGAGAAGCTAAAACAAACAAATTGCTCTGGTTCTTTACAATTATGTAACCATTTCTGTGGCAGCAAAAAGGCAACGGAGGTTTAAAAGACGGGGTTGGCTGTGGAGGTCAAGCTCTCTCTCTCTCTCTCTCTCGTTCCCCGGGAAGAAAGCCAAATCCTGTCAGTTCTGGAGGTCTGAAGCCAAGACGACACGGCGAGAAGACAAAAGTGAAATGTTGGACTACATTCCTCCTTACAGGAGACCTTCTGATATCCAGATGTTGAAAGAAGCATTTTAGTCCGAGCATTTGTGTTTCTTTCTCTCCGTTCCTCATTCCTGACACTTCTGTACTCGCTCCAAGATCTCCGTCAAATGTTCTCTGCTGTAACCGTGCTTCTCTCCTTCAGTCGTCTGGTTACGAGAAACACGGTCAGGCTTGTGGCTTCGACTCAAGTCGTGTCTCTACGCCTCAACGGGACTGTCAAAATGTATTTAAATAAAGTAATTGTTTTAAAACAGTGGTTTACTGTCCAATTCTGTTTTTATGGCAACATTGAACAACAAAGCCCCAACTCTTCTTCATTCATACAAGACCACAACACTGTCGGCATGTCAAGAAGTGAAAACCATAAAACCAATTTAAACAGGATTTTGTACACTGAAAAAAATATTGTCTCGGTTTAACTTAAAAAAATTAAGTAACCTGGTTTCCTTAAAATTTTAAGTTGATTGATTACTGGAAAAAGTGAGTTAATACAATAAAGGAGATTGATTTAATCATCAGAAACTCGAAATAATAAGTTATCTGAACTAAATAAATTATTTAAGTTGATTTGACAAAAGAAAAAAATGTTGTGATAACAAATCTTAAAAATATTTTACAGTGTACGTTGATAATTTGTGGAGTAGTTAAATAATAATCAAGCTGCATATGCTTTAACCCACTCAAAGTATTGTGAAATATTATTACAATTTAAAACAGCTGTTTTCTATGTGAATATATTGTAATTGTTCTAATATGATGATTTGAAGCTAAATTATTCTCAGTTATTATTGGTGCTTCACTGTAAAAAAAAATATTGTTGGTTTAACTTAAAAAATGAAGTAACCTGGTTGCCTTAAAATTTTAAGTTCATTGAAATAGAAAAATTGGGTTAATACGATGAAGGAGATTGCTTTAATCATCAGAAACTCAAAAAATATGTTATCTGAACCAGATAAATTATTTAAGTTCATTTGACAAAAGAAAAAAATGTTGTGATTACAAATCAAGAAAATATTTTTTTACAGTGTATTTTTTAACGTTTTTATCCCAAAAAAGTGAAAACCATGTTTTTTCAGGATTATTTTATAAATAAAAATTTCAAAAGAACAGGATTTATTTTAAATAGAAAACTTTTGTAACAATATAAATGTTTTTACTGTCACTTTTGGTTAATTCAATGCGTCTTTGCTAACTAAGTGTATTAATTAAAAAATACTGACTTATTAATAATAGTGTGTCACGATTTCCACGGTTTTAAAGCTGTTCCGTTTTCAACATTGATAATAATCATAAATGTTTGTTGATCATCAAATCATCATATTCGAATGATTTCTGAAGGATCATGTGACACTGACGACTGGAGTAATGATGCTGAAAATCAGCTTTGATCACAGGAATAAGTTACAGTTTACAGTAAAAAAAAACTGTATTTCACAATATTACTGTTTTACAATGTGATCAAGTAATGCAGCCTTGGTGAGCATAAGAGTCTCTTTAAGAAACAAAAAAAGCTAAAATCATCAAAAATCTGTATTTGTTTGTTTAGTTTTAGTTTTGTAATGTAATATCTTGGGTTTGTGTTTAAAGGAGCTGGTTAATTTGGTAGTTTGAATATACTCTCCTGTAAGAAACTCATTATTAGAAATGACAACAAATGTAACAAACTTTTTATGAATACTAAATGGTTCCACTTTAGTCCAATAGTCCATTTTAGACATTCTTCTAACCATAAGTAACTTTGCAACTACATGTCAACTAACTCTCAGTAGAGTATATGTAGTTGCCAAGTTACTTATAGTCAGTATAATGTCAAAAGTGGACCATTGAAATAAAGTGTAACCGAACTGGGTGCGTTTCCCGTACAACGACGTTGTTCGCTGATTCACTATCAAAGTACGATGCATCGTTGGAAAAATCAACTAGCTAGTCATGACTGTTTCCCAAACCCACTGTCGCAAAGTATCGTCAACCACGTTGGTTTCGCACAGAGTAATAACTACTTTTAATGAAACTGTTTGAGATCCAATTAACGCTAGATTTGTTTTATATAAATTACAGACATGTCATCTGAGGACTATTTCTAATTGTTCTCAGTTGTTTTGCTTTATTACCAGACTCAATATTTGGCTCGTTCTTACATAGTAGAGCACGTTAGCACATGCGCACTCTTTAAACGCGTTACTTCAAATCTTTTGACAAACTAAAAGACATAAATTCCATTTGTATTTATTCTACATAAAAGACACCGGTTGTACTGAATGTCAGCTTGCTTATTTTGCTCAAGATAAGGATTTATTACCTCCAAATGTCATGCAATATAGAAACGATGCCTCTAACCACAGGTTGAGAGCTGTCGTTCAAACCACACAACTTTGCGATGCTGTTTGCGAATGTGCGTTGGAACGATGGTTTCGGGAAACACAGAATCGTTGAACTATGCTGATAACGACGGAACTTGCGACCATAGTTGGCTAACGATGCTTTCGGGAAACGCACCCCTGATTAGATGTAGTTGAAGTGAACACATATGGACAGCTTTTAATGAATAAACCCTTATACTTTTCACAACTTTATCTTAATACAACTGTTGCATAAGCCCTATGTAAACTTAAAATGAATACCAAAGAGATCACGTTTTCCAAATTTTCAGTGTTCCTTCTTTGTTTTGCCGCCACACACCCCAGGTTTGAGCGCTCCTGTCCTGTGCTATCGTGTGTACATGTCTGCCACCTGTAATACGCTGTCCTGTTTGCACACATGAAAGTGTCGGATGTGCTAACCGTGTAATCGGAGGAAGCTCTGTTTCTTCCCCGGGGTCTTTCTGCCCATAACACATGACTATTACAGGACAGCTATTGTGCGCGGGTGTACACACACACACGCACACGTACAAACGCTCGCTGATGGCAGCTGTCTAACAAACCCACCCCGTTCTCTGTGGGAATTCACGCACCGAAACCAGCATCATCTTGAAAACCTTTCATGGACTTTAAAAATACTCCAAATAATCTTTTTACAAATAAACATTCCTTAAAATAAGGAAAGCAATGGGCTTTTAAGGCTCAGAATAGCTGTGTCTCTTGCCCTGTCTCTTTCATGTCTGAGGAAGCCAGGAACAATCTCATTGTTACATTGTTACATTTCCTTTTCTCCCAGTGAAACCTCAGTAGTTTTCAATAAAAGGTCACGAGCAGGTCCGTTCAACATAATCTTTGTGCCACACGGGCGACCACACCTCAAGAGGAGTCCATCACCTGTTATCACACATCTACAGCTTTACAATTCATCTGTATGTTCATGTATTTTTGTCAAATGTAAAAGTGTGAGCTGTCCTAATGGAGTAAAGGCAAGGTCTATGCGTTCGTGCCTGTTCACCTCATCCGATTATGGAAAAAAACTACCTCTGAAATGCTTTTGAGAAGGATTTTAATCTGATCACTCAACCCACTTCAGGAGACGCCTTCCAGACGACACTGGACAAATGCATCTGGTGGTTGAAACCACGTATGTAAATTTGACTCCTCCCATAATGCTAAAAAATGAACGCGTGAGAGTGTGTTATATGGCTATATGAAATATTATAGCCAGATATGACAGCTCTACAGGAACACGCATCGCACGCATCTCTACAGAAAGCCGAGATGTTTTTTAAGTGTTATTTATTTATTTACACTTCTTTCCAATACACTGAACACCAAAAGAGGTAATTTACAGTATAAACTAAAAATTGTTGGATACTACAACTAACAACCAGTTTGTACCTTCAAATATACTGATATCTACACTGTAAAAAAATATTGTTGGTTTAACTTAAAAAATGAAGCCTTAAAATGTTATGTTCATTGAAATGGAAAAATTGAGTTAATACAATGAAGGAGATTGATTTAATCATCAGAAACTCAAAATATTATGTTATCTGAACCAGATAAATTATTTAAGTTGATTTGACAAAAGAAAAAATGTTAACATTCCACTGTAAAAAGTGGCAACCAGCAATTGTTACATTTAAAAGCTTTTTCTACCTGATATTACCCTTACAATTAGTTTTGTTAGTGTAACTTAATGTATTTAGGTTAATTACAATTACAATAATGTTAACTACAATTTTTGTATGCACATGTTTTAGGCACCCATTGTTTTCCGCCAGTGCACATTTATATAGACGTTTTTATACACAACATTTTTTCTTTTGTCAAATCAACTTAAATAATTTATCTGGTTCAGATAACATAATATTTTGAGTTTCTGATGATTAAATCAATCTCCTTTATTGTATTAACTAAATGTTTCCATTTTAATGAACTTCAAATTTTAAGGCAACCAGGTCACTTCATTTTTAAAGTTAAACCAACAATATTTTTTACAGTGAACAAACAAAGTAATACAGGCTGTCATTTACAACTAAGAACACAACAATAGAACAAACACAATTTATACAAAACATAATCAAATAGGGACTAATGGGAATTTTTTTCCCTTTGTTTTTATTTCCATATCTGAATTAATATGAGATCATACAATATTCATGCACAATAATTGTAAAATAATTGTGATTTTTTTTAGTTGTCCTTGTTACAGTGTAATTATACATTATGTAATATTAATTAACAAAATGTATTAGTATAGGGTTAGGGTTTGGGGTTATACCTTATTTTAAGGTGTTATTGTTGCAGTGTAATTATATATTTAAGTACTGATTAACATTAAGCAACTACATGTACTTACTATAGGGTTAGGGTTTGGTTGAGGGTTAGTTGCATGTAATTATGCATAATTTACTGTTATTACTATGGTAAGTAGATGTAACGTGTAACAACAACACTGTAAGATAAAGTGTTACTACAAATGTTTCAAATAGTTTGAGATGGAGTTTTACGGGACATGTCAACTTTCCAAAAATGTCTTCACATTACAGTTATTATAGTTGTCACAACAGTGTATGATCTCTACTACAAAACAAAAGATAAAATGATAAATTATGTTTAAAATCGTGGTAATTATGTGCTTTAACGATTTTCAGTCATTTAGTCGGTCCATTTTCATTTGAACTGAATATGAATGTTAATTTTAGCCAGTGTAAAAGTGTCTCAGTACATTAAATGTGTGGGTGTTATTAGAAAAGAACTTCAACCCTGAAAAACAAACATCAAGCCACAGCAGGATCCATTGAGCTCTGCAAAAGATAGACAGAGAGAGAAGGTGTGAGCAAGCAAAACTAGCAAAAAAATCAGAACAACTGGGAATTAAAGATAATGTGATTGGTGGATGAGAGAAAGAGAGAGAGAGAGGTTTAACACTAGACTAAAAGATCCAAAAAAAGTCCCACATGGATTCAGTAGATGTGAAGTGACATCCTAGCTAGCCCTGCAGTCACACTGAGAACTGACCCAGCACACCCAGGTCACAAAGATCTTCCCTCTTGAGACACAACCCCACCTAACACTGAGAAAAACACACATGAGTGGAGGTTTAGCATGGAGAAGCTGGGAAATTACAGATACTGCCCCTAGTGAAAAGAAGCACTTTCAGTATATGAGCACTTATTATGCAAATAATACCATTTAAAAGAATATAGCTGCAAGCAGCAATTATCCGGGCCAAGCCAAAGGAGACGATAAGACATGCCAACATGGCTTGGAGTGTCACATGCAACAATGAGATGATTTTGGGCAAAATGGGTAAAAAAATCATATATACAGTCACTCATAATATGATTGAATGGTTTGTCACTTTTTTCCTGGACTGCTTATCCAATTTTCACCAAAATCAAATCGTATCATCTCCTGACCATGATTTAATGGTTTGTCACTTTTGACCAATAAAATTTTGACCAACCGTAAAACTTTTGCCATTACAGATTTGCGCAAAACTTTTGCGATATTTTCCAAATGTCGATAAAAAACTATTGCGAAATGACGGTGTTTCCATTAACTGATGTTTTGCGACTAAAACATTTTTTTCCCTCTCGCGACAACGGACTTTGGTAGCTTTATAACCTATTTCACAGCCATGCACCGCACTAGACATTATTATTATTATTATTATTAATGGAAGGAGACGTGCGTTATCCAAGCATTAATGGCGGAGTTCCTGGTGTTTTCTCCCTTATTTCTGCTTCGATGTCTTGATGGCATTTCTTTGAGGTTTAGAGAGGCTATTCCTGTAATTATTGTTTCTTTTTTTAAATGAATTTAATAAAGAACTCTATCTTCTTGTATTATGTCCAAAAGGTCGTTGCAAAACGAAAAAATGAACGGTTGTATTTTTAAAACGCAAAGTTGAACACCAACATTTTAGTTTGACCACACCAATAGCTGCACTATAGCCTATACATCTCAACGAATTTTCAGATATTTTTTTATGACTTTTTGCCCCCTTTAAAACATTTAAAATATTCACAAATTAATATGGGAAAAAATTTAGATTTTACTCGTTTTCTAAGGGCAATTTAGAACCTGGATATTTATGATATTTTTCCCGCAGTGCTGAATAGGTGAGTTAGGCTATTATAAATGCGTCTAAAAAAATAACGAGCTAAAAACATAATCTCCAGATGCACCTTTATAGAGAACTGCACCTTTCATACGGATTACATAATCAGAAGGTATTAGTTTACGATTTGAATTTGTTCTTTTTAAAGTGGACATGTAAAGCTTTAAGTCTATAAAGTCTATAAAGGCTATTGGTTCAGTTCTCGCGCTCCAGTTCACAAAGATCATAAAGCGTGCCTGAATGTTTTATGTTATTTTACAAAAGCACAACGTTTACGAAATAGTTGTGATTAATGTATTATTATTTTCTGTATAACCAGAAATGATAGAGTATTGTTGATAAGTTGATTCCACTGTTGATGGGAAAATGAAAGTGTTCACGGCGGGAAAGCCATTTAGTGCGTGCTCCAAACTCCGCTCACACTATTGGATATTGGACAAAATCGAGTGTTTATTCGTGATAATCTTAGCCCTATTATTGTCCAACCTGTAGCCTACTATGAATGAGATGTGACGAATTGCTTTGTTCCTTTTTTGGATAAAAGCGTCTTCTACATATGTAGCCTAATAAATGTTATAATAGGCTAATGATGATAATTATTATTATTATTATTATTTGTGGACACGGACCTAAAACAAACTCCGTCTTCCAAGTCAGGTGACTGTAAATGCGCA
This sequence comes from Hybognathus amarus, assembly GCA_030378365.1. Taxonomy (NCBI): domain Eukaryota; kingdom Metazoa; phylum Chordata; class Actinopteri; order Cypriniformes; family Leuciscidae; genus Hybognathus; species Hybognathus amarus. Next base: position 718,437 of record JAQIUQ010002010.1, on the reverse strand, counting down.
AAATCCGTTTCCATTGCAGTTTTGCGAAAAAATCCTTTTTCGAATTGCCTGAAAAACCTCCTCATGCGAGCGTAAAAACTTTTTTGCGATAAACGGGAGTTTTTGCAAAATTGACGTGTTTCCATTGAGCGTATTTTCATTTCACAATTTCAATTTGCGCAAATTGAAGGGTAATGGAAACGCAGCTACAGACACATACAAAGTTTGCTGTCAATATGTCAAGGCATTGCAGAGATAAAGCCTGAATAGTCAGTTTGGCGTCACACTTCAACTTTGTTGCTGCGGTATAAAAGTTTTCGCTTTCAGCTATCAATACAAAATCCATAACTTTTAGTCTTTTAGTCCATAACCTCACTCTGACCATACCACATTTATTTTGTAACTGTGGCACCTATTGGTCAAAAGTGACAAACCATGAAATCATGGTCAGGAGGTGATACGATTCAATTTTGGTGAAAATCAGACAAGCAGTCTAGGAAACCGGTTTGAATGAAAATCAAGATGGCGGACAGGAAGTTTAGCGAAATATGGCAAACTTGGTGTCTGTTGTCGGCCTGACCCAAGAGATCTATTAAGACCAGTTTTATTACAATAGGCAAATTTGTTCAAAAATTATTAGCATTTTTGGAAGTTTTGTTATAACTTTTTTTTACTACAAGGTGGCGCTGCACCGAAACTTTTTATGTACTTTCAAGGCATGGTGGCGAATGACTCATACTGAGTTTCGTAATGATATACTAATGTATTCATAAACTATATGGTACATTACATCATTTTTTTTTGTTGGACTAGTACGCTTTCCAACGATACTAAACTTGTGCTGAGGGGAAGCACCAGTCGTTGCGATGAGAGCAGACAAAAACGACATGTTTTATGGACAAAGGAAAGGTACTCCTCTCATAAAACGCGCAAATGAAGATCATTTTTGATGTTTAATCACTATATGGAGCATTGGGATTGCTAGACAAGGGCTTAATGAACCAATTTTTGAGGAAACCTCAAAATCGACCAAAACTGACATTGTTGACTTGTTTTGCCTGTAGCTCGAAATGCGCATTACGTCTCATTTTACCAGCACAGGTCACATATATTGAACTTCTGTTACATTTGTTCAATTTCTCATCCACGACTGTGTGTCTGTACCATGCCAAATTTGCTCCCACATCCAAACCTGTTTTATTGTTTCGCACATACAAAAATATACTGCTCTTCACAATCAAAGTGTCAGGGATATTTCCTGTTCAAGACACCTCCAATCCCAGCACACATCATGTCATCAATCGCCCCTCACCCTTAGCGCTCCACACACACACTCCACACCCTGCGCCCTTCCTGCTGTCCAGCTGCCGGCTCCACGGCCCGGGGTCCAGGTTGGTCCTCCATTTGGTGGTAATCAGGTGGAGAGCCACATCCTGTTCACTCCTCCTGATTAACAGCAGTGAACTCCCACAAATTTGCCAAATTCCTTCTGCTGTCAAGTCCTCCACCCCAGACGGTTGACTGGAGGCTTGATGAATGCACTTGTGTTCTGTGAGTGCCAGACCCAGACCTCCTCTTCTTTGTGTTACCTGATCTTGGAAGGGAAGGAGAAATGAAGCAGAAATGTGGTAAAGCGAGGGCAAACCGGCAGGGAAAGTAACAGCATCCAGGCCACATCACTCTCTCAGCATTTCTGATTTATGACATTCCAGGCTCTATTTATATTCATGAGCAGGCATGGCAGCGGACTAGCTCTCATTCCACAGCTTCGAGTTCCCTTTGCCGTACTTCCAGGAATCCTGCCATTCCCATTCAGCGTTACCAGCTCTGTTTATCCTGATCAAGGATAGGGCCCACACATAGACCCACCCTATAACAGGTTTTGAGCTAATAGACTACCAAAAAGCATATACACTCTTGGGTAAAAAATTTCGGGTTCTTTTTTCGATGTTTGGGTAGTTTTCGTGTTACCCTGCTCCTGGGTTAGACGCTAACAAGCCCAGGGACTGCAGTTATTTATCGCAGGCTTTTTGTGATCTCTTCAGGAGAGAGCAGTTCTCAGCTCCGTCAAACTGGTGCATGTCTTCGGTAGATTACGTGTTTCTATAAATTCGTTTTCTGCAAAGCAACATACAGGAGTCACAAGTTTAATAGATCCATGTTGTTCAGTGAGAATTGCAGATGATCTTACAGGATTGCCAAAATCACAGTCTGTTACAGACACACTACATCCACACTATCTCTAATACTGCATGGGTGCGGTTTTTGAGGCTAAGCAGTATCCCATCATTCATCATGTTCAGGAACTCAAGTGGCCTGAAATTGCAAGATGTCAAGAAAATATTTCCAAGTGTAATTTAAATGACTTCGAACATGACATATAAGAGGAAGTGGCCAGTGGAAAGTGCTTCTCAGGATGGTGCAAGGACGTTCACCATAGAGCAGTGCCATGTGGAGTTACAGGGACATTCACCCCAGAGGAGTCTGAGTGACTTGCTCAAGGACACAGTGGGGACAGTGATTCATGGTTCATGTATCATGACGGTTTCAAACCTGCAACCTTAGCCTAGACGTGTAGCCACAAGTCTCCACCAATCTCATTGAACTAGATCCTGGCAGATGCTGAAGCTCAATTGAACAGTGTTGATCAGGTCATGTCAAGCAGGGCTCCAGACTAACTTATCCACTGGTTGAACTGGTGCTACCAACTTTCTCAGTTGGTCGCACCTTTTTATTTATTGCTACATGCCATGGGATAAATCCATGCATGATGATGAATAGTGGTTTATAATGGACCAAAGATTGCAAAGGCTTTCTGGGTTGCAGCATAAATATGTTAATATATTAATTATCATTGCCAAATTTTAGGATTTTCATGGATTTTGGACAGTAATTTTAATCTGTAATTTTAAGCATTTTACACTTTGAATTATATACAATCTATCTATTTACATTTGAATCATAATCTACTGTATCCTATCTGTCTGTCTGTCTTGTCTGTCTGTCTGTCTGTCTGTCTGTTCTATCTATCAGCATTAACTTTCCATCTTTTAAAAATCATTAAACATTTAAATGCATGCATTACATTTTAAAAGATTAGAGTATTATAATAAACTAATACAGATTTTTCTTTATCAAAGTTTATATTTGTAACAAAAATCTCTAACATATAAACACTTATTATAGCGTACTGTAGTGATTTCAGGATAAGTCAAATGATGTAAAAATGGTCGACAGTTGGAACCTGTAAAGTTATAGAGAGTTTCAAAAGTAAAATAGTCATTTAAGACACTTCATTCAACAACAACAGCTTGTTCCTCACAGTGATACATAATTTTGGCATTTCTACATCATTGCACATGCGCAGTCAGGATGAGCGATATATTATCGTTATTTGTGTTAAACCGACTAAAGATTAGTATTAGTCTTTTAAGATAATCTTTTAAGATATTTCTTCCAGCGATAATAACGATAAATCTTAGTTAATGACGTATTTCTGTTTGGGACCCATTCGCCTTTCTCCCCTTCAGTTCAACATATTGTTGTCGTATTTTAACGTCCAGTATTCTGTTTTTTGTTTGTTACATTTAATTTAGTTATTTTCTGTCAGTCTTCATGGGTAGAAGTTGCGTCGGCTGACCAAATATACAGTAACTGAGCCGTGCCAGTAGCCAACGAATCCATTTTGGCTTTCGGGTATCTTTTAACAGAAAGGTAATGTGTTTACATTATGGTTTTATGGTGTAGTGACTGTCCAAAGAGGGGATATGTAAGTGCTTTATGTGTATGTGTATTTCTTGAATGTTCATATATTTGGTCTTGATGGACTAGATCTGTAAGATATGTTGCTGCTGCATAAATAGACATACATAAATCCCGTAGCAGGTCTAGGCCAGGTGGAGCTGGGGAGGTGGAGGGATTCAGAGCAACTCTGATAGCCTACAGCAAAATATGAACCAGTCTATTTGAACGTTGAGCAAGCAATCTCATTAGCTGTCAGTCTACACCATCTAGAGTTTCATGACTGAACTAGATATTTAATCTTCAGCTGAGAATGTGTGAGGCTTTTTGTTATCACTCTTGTGCTATTTGTTTTTGCACGAATCACCGTGGCTAAAACATCACATGCTAGGTCATTAATTACTGTGGTGCACTTGATACTTAATGAATTTACAGGGACTAACACCAGTACACGTATTGAACTGCCAAACACTCAAACGCTCAAACTGTCATTACACCCTTACAGATGATGTATATCTCCCTCATCTAACACACCTGACTGAACTCATTAGCTCATCATTACTGACTTCAAGTCCTAGATCAGGGAAAGTGTTTGGGATGCTTGAAAAGCACTAGGTTAGGGTTATTCTAGTTTGACAACAATTTTAATCCAGGACCAGCACAATATGTTGATCAAGCCTGTGTTCAGTGTGATTAATACACATCTGGGATAATGCTCACACTCTGCAGCTTAAAGGTTTACAGGCATTCCTGGTGTCTCGTGTGCCAGGATGTGTCTGGTGTGTCAGGATGTGGAGCAAGAGTTGCACTCTTCCTTCCTGACTGATGAGCAGACACATACGCAGAAAAATACTCCCATCCATCTACTATGAGCACCGAAGCACCCTAGGGAACCCGCCACACCTTCCCCTTATCTCTCTTTGGAAGAGTGCGGATTGCTTAGGAGAACTGAATGGTGACTTTACTTCACCTGGAGGTACTGCGCTTTGCATGCAATATCTCATATTGTAACAATTCAGTATTTATGATTGTGCAATATGTATAGGTTTGGTCACATTTATTATTGTTCAGAGTCCCACAGATTTGACATTGGGTTCAATCATTATGATGCAATGACTACATTTTGAATAATTTTTACTTTTTTGGTGCACCAGTAAAAGTGTCACACTGATTAAATTTTTGTTTTTTCTGTTGAGCTTTGGTTATTTGCAGACTTTGTTTTGCAGGATACTGTGTCATTTGGTTTAACATTTTAATTATCGATTCATTGTAAATTTATCAGCCTATCACGATATGAACGTTTTCATGGCGGACAGATGAATACCTCTATACAATGACTATTCACGTTAACTTCATTTAAGAAATTTAATTCGCTATTCTCTATTGTGCATAATTCACGGATGTTACTCAAAATAAATATTTATATACAGATATATAATAACTTCTGTTATCCTTTTTTTAGGGATTTTTGACCCCTTCCATCTAACCTCCTGACATTGAAAACAGTTTTCAAAATCCAATATATTCCAGACAACATATTTTTCAAAAATATGAAATATTATGGAAGTCCAGTACTGTATATATATATATATATATATATATATATATATATATATATATATATATATATATATATATATATATAAACGTATATATACATATATATATATATATATATATATATATATATACGTATATATATATATATATATATATATATATATATATATATATATATATATATATATATATATATATACACACGCCGTACCAGTAGCCATTCAAGTCCCTTTTTGGTTTCAAATAGCTTTTAGAAGATCAAAATATGTAACATTATGGAAGTTCAGGAAAGACAAAAAGTTTTAAACTTGGCTTCATGTTGCAATCTGAAAATCAATTTATATCAAATGTCTAAGAACTGCTGAACAGATTTTTTTTATTTATTTGTATCTTGCCATCTGGTGGACCACTGCAATAAGAATTAAGCTATAAATGTAAAATGTAAAACTAAAACCACAATTGCACAACACAGGTATTAAAATGGTCCTAAAAAAAATAAAATAAAAAAAGACAAGCACCCTTATGGCAAAAGTCCATCTCAACATTTCCCTGCCTCTAAAAACACACACCGTCATTTTCACAAACCACACTGAGCTCCAGACCAAACACAGACAGGAGTGAAAAAGTGACAAATTGAGTGTGTACGGCGAGCGCTGCTATTATGTGTCTAATGGGGGCAGAAAACGTGCCAGGGCATTTCAGAGGCATCAACTTGAGCTCAGATTTACGCTTCTCTTCCTGTCCGTCATGGTCAGCGATCTCTGAGCCGGCAATTATTAAAAAGACAGACACATTTCCCACAATCTGGCACTATGGTGTTTGTGTGTCAAACACAGGTGAATTTAGCACTGTGCGTAAACAGGTCAGACCTTCATAACATGACATCATCACTTGTTTTATTGTGAATCCCATGGAATCAAAAACCTTTTTTTTTGAAAATGTTAAAATATATATTTTTATTCAGGAATGGAAATTTTTGTGGACAGTATACTTTTAAACCACTAAAGCAACTATGTATTTAAAAATATATAAATAATGGCAAATGAGACTACATTAATTTTTTTCAGAAAGAACCAAGACAGCATGTATGAAAAACACATTTAATGCAGCAGTTCTTCTAATTAGTCTTCCTGATTTTTTTAAAGAGAACATATTAACAAAATGCTTATTTTTAGCCATTTATGTGTATAGTACATCAAAAACTTTTTTTATGAGATGGAAAGAAGAGAGAGTCTTTTACACTTTCAGCACAATTTCCTCTGTATTTCCTCCCTGTAGACCAGCGTCTGCAAAATGTGCAGAGTAGGAATTTGCGTGCAGCGGTGGCTGTGAGAGACTGCCAACATGAGGGAAAAAGACAAAGAATGAATACAAAGAGAACGAGAAAGACCAACGTATGAGAGGAAAGAGATGCATGACGAATGTTCCCTCTTTCCAAAAAATGAGTGGATGGACTTATAGCAGCAAAACCTCAGTTTTCCTCCTTTGACTCCTTTTCCTGGTGTTCCTGGAAGGCTGGATCGCTGGGTGGAATATGAGCCACACGCAGGGCCACATATGCATCCTGTCCCAGACCTGCCAGCGCACTGCTGATCCCAGACCAGCGGGGCCGATCCCTCATGAATGCTCAGACTCTGAGTTAAAAGAGCTGACACTGACCACAGAGCAGTGCCAACCCTCCACCACACATACCTGCAAAGAATTGCCCAGAGTTATATATGAAAATATATATTTTCAGGTTACGCTAATTTACAGTCTGGAAGGATCGTTGGATTGTCATTGATTCTGTGGTAGGACAGCGTGGAGGGAAATGTGCTATTGAGAAATGAGTTAGGAAAGACGTGATTGTTATAGACTCTACAGGCTATAATCAGGTCATTCAATATGAGATTTTCTTTTTTTTTAAATTAAAAATGTCGACATTTTTTGTGTCTTTGACTACTATGTACTTACATAAAAAAATGAGTGCTGGGCAACGATTAATCGCATCCAAAATAAAAGTTTGTGTTTACAAAATATGTTCTGTGTGTAATTATTTGGTATAAATACACACACATGCATGTATATATTTAAGAAGCATTTATATGTATATGATGTGTATATATATATATATATATATATATATACACTCACCTAAGGTTTATTAGGAACATTTCTCATTGATGCAATTATCTAATCAACCAATGACATGGCAGTTACTTCAATGCATTTAGGGGTGTGGTCCTGGTCAAGACAATCTGCTGAACTCCAAACGGGAAAGAAAGGTGATTTAAGCAATTTTGAGAGTGGCATGGTTGTTGGTCCCAGATTGGCTGGTCTGAGTATTTCACAATCTGCTTAGTTACTGGGATTTTCACACACAACCATTTCTAGGGTTTACAAAGAATGGTGTGAAAATGGGAAAACATCCAGTATGCGGCAGTCCTGTGGGCGAAAATGCCTTGTTGATGCGAGAGGTCAGAGGAGAATGGGCCGACTGATTCAAGCTGATAGAAGAGCAACTTTGACTGAAATAACCATTCGTTACAACCGAGGTATGCAGCAAGGCATTTGTGAAGCCACAACACACACAACCTTGAGGCGGATGGGCTCCAACAGCAGAAAACCCCACCAGGTACCACTCATCTCCACTACAAATAGGAAAAAGAGGCAACAATTTGCTAAGAGCTCACCAAAATTTGACAGTTGAAGACTGGAAAAATGTTGCCTGATCTGATGAGTCTCAATTTCTGTTGAGACATTCAGATGGTAGAGTCAGAATTAGACGTAAACAGAATGAGAACATGGATCCATCATGCCTTGTTACCACTGTGCAGGCTGCTGGTGGTGGTGTAATGGTGTGGGGGATGTTCTTGGCACACTTTAGGCCCCTTAGTGCCAATTAGGCATGCGTCTTAAATGCCACGGCCTACACTGAGCATTGTTTCTGACCATGTGCATCCCTTTATGGCCACCATGTACCCATCCTCTGATGGCTACTTCCAGCAGGATAATTCACCATGTCACAAAGCTCAAATCATTTCAAATTGGTTTCTTGAACATGACAATGAGTTCAAGTCATGCACAGATCTCAACCCAATAGAGCATCTTTAGGATGTGGTGTAACAGGGAGCTTCGGTGCCCTGATATGCATCCTACAATATCAACTGCAAGATACTATCCTATCAATATGGGCCAACATTTCTAAAGAATGCTTTCAGCACATTGTTGAATGACTCAAACACAGTATTAGCATCGTTTTCCTAACAATCCATATATGTCAGGGCTGTCAGTTTAACGCGTTATTAACGGCGTTAACGCAAACCCATTTTAACGGCGTTAATTTTTTTATCGTCGCGATTAACAGTCTTTTTGTCACATGCTTTTGCAACAGGACGCGGCATGCGTCCTGATCCATTTCGCCGTCTCGCGCTCGTCATCCACTCAAAGCCGAAACGTGTGTTTGTGGCATGCCTGTTGTTTTGTTTCCGATCTAGCTAGATCCGCTCTTGGTCGAAGAAGCAACAAAACGTCCTCGCGGCAGCAGAAATGAATGGGTTTCAGAGCGCAGCGCGAGGATGTTTTGTGCCGCACACACTCGTTTGGGCTTGCGAGCCAGCCAAATAGTAACGTTACGTTTTGAGTGGATGACGAGGCAAGACACCGAAATGGATGCCCTAAGATTCTGAATTGGAAAGTTTACTTTTAAAAAGTTGCCAAACTGTCCCATTGACAAGACCAAGTGATCTGTGTGTTTTGTCGTTGTGAACTGAGCTATCATCATCGCAGCACGTCCAATCTAAAACACCACTTGATGATGGCCAAGCACACACACACAGCTGATGCGAATTCTCCACCCCCTCGTCAATATTAGGACCTGTCAGTATTTTTTTCACCCTTTTATTGGTAGACAGTGTTACATTGTGTGAGAGATTATTTATATAGTGTGAAATTTAACACTATTCCAATGTTATTTTCAATAATAATAATAAAAAACATTTGCACTAAACAAGCCAATACACTTTTCCATGTTGATAAGAGCATTAAAATGAGAAAAAATAATGTAACAAAAAGAAATCAAAAGAAATTAAAAGATATATAGAATAGATAAAAATGTGCGATTAATCAGGAGTTAACTATGACATTAATGCGATTAATCGCGATTAAATATTTTAATCGTTTGACAGCACAAATATATATATATATTATTATTATTATAAATTTAAACTTATTACAAATGTGATTTCTTGTGGCATGAAACCCCTCTTGACATTATAACTCAGCATTAGAGGTCCTGAAGGAGAAAGGCCGTCGGGTGACGGGTCATTACCTCGCGTCTGCTGAGGTGTCAGGGAAAACAGTTTTGAAGTGCTTTAAAACTTCTGGCCCTTCCTGGCACACCCAGGAGATAAAAAGCCTTTCAAGCGCGTGTGCGTTCGGGTAGCATTCATGAGTGTGTGTGTTTGTGTTTGGGCTACTTTAAGGTTGTTCACTGACATACTTGGAGCTCAAGGACCTGTTTACCTGCCCTTGTAGTGTCGGCGCTTAAGATAATGTTATTGTGTGTTAACCTTGAAAAACCAATAGACTGCATCCTTGCTCTTGACACATTAGAGAGTGACTGTAATCAATTTCAGTTGTTTGTAAAGGGCAAAGGTTATCATGTTATAACCTCTATTCACTCTTGAGCAGTTTACGATTCAGAAAAGTGCAATGCAACACCATTTGTGCGTACCCAATGTTTCATGTGGTACAATACTAAAGGTATCTTACTACAACAAAATATTTTTCTGACAGTAATCATCTAATTAGTTTTTTTTTTAGGGTTTTTTTTCTGCTATCATGGAATAAACCAAGTGTAAAATGTGCAGGGCTGCTTTAAATAGTCTCTTGGAGTGAAGCTTATTTGGTCTTAAACACAGGAAGCTCTGCCTTGTGAGAGTAGGAGAGAACAGGCCCCTCTAAACTCCAGGAAATGGGCCTTCAGGACGGCCAATCTTCCCCGGCACAGGGTCACAGGCACTTAACCACTGTCTACTGCTGTCCTGCGGGACAGGGCTCGGATTTACAGGTCCAGGGAATGAGATTGCACCCTCTCTGTCTGAACTATATAGAATAGTATAACAAGTAATAGCAGTGGTAATAATATCAGGTAATTGTTACAAGCAATGGTAGAAAGAGTAGAAGTAGTAGTAACAACAGAAGTTGCAGATAATAGTGGTGGTGGTAGTAAGTTTTAAGAACAGCTGTGGTAAATTAACTAATAATTGTAGTACAAGCAATAGTAATACAGTAATAGTAGTTAAAGTACTTAGAGCAGTTGTAATTTAACTAAAGTAAATAATTGCAATACCAGAGGCAGTGATAACAGTAGTAAAACTACTAGTAGTAAAACAGTAGTAATAGTAATGGTGATAATAATTTTGGTAGTAATAGTTATAAAAACAGTATTTGTTATTGAGCAAAAGTTGTAGTAGAAAAAGCAATAGGAGTAATATCTAATAGTAGTAAATTTAACAAAAATACATTTGCAGTGATAACAGTTGTAACAATAGTACTAAAACTACTAGCAGTAAAACAGAAGTAGTAATGGTAATGGTGGTAATAACAGGGGTAGTAATGGTAGTTGTGTTAACAGTAGTTGTGTTATTGAAGTAAAGTGGTGGTGCTAGTAATAGTAGTACAAGCAATGGTAGTAATAACAGTAGTAATAGTAGTTAAAGTAATATTTGTAGTAGTAGATATAGCAGAGGTAGTGATAACAGAAGTAAGTAGTGATACAAAACAGTAGTAATAGAAATGGTTTTAATAATAGTGGTAGTTCAAACAGTTGTAATAGAAGTAATAGTAAAGGTACAACTGAACAACTAAAGGTATAGCAGTAAAAGCAATTGTAGTTACAGTAGAAGTGGTAGTGAACACAGAAGTAGCAATAATTGTACAAGCAATGGTATTAATACTAGTAGTCGAAGTAGTAATAGTTGTGGTAACAGAAGAAGCAGTAAAAGTGAAGTAGTAGTAGTAGGTGATGGTTATAGTAGGTTTAATAACAGCAGTAGTTGAAATAATAGCATTGGTTATAGCAGTAGTTGTAACAATACTGTAGTAAATCTAGTAATAGTGGTGATAACATTATATGGTAACACTTTATTTTACAGTGTCCTTGTTACTTGTTATATGTAGTTACTGCAGTAATAACTATAAATTATGCATAATTACATGCAACTAACCCTCAGACTAAACCCTATTCCTAATGCTAACTTATAGTAAATACATGTACGTAATTATGTGTAACTGCAATGTAACACAGACAACCTTAAAAAAAGTATGACCTAGTACGAATAGTTGTATATTATGTGAGCGAGTCTCTACTCATCTTGATAGTGGGTGTGGCTAGGAGACTCATCAAGGGGAACGATTTCCACCTGTTCATCCCTCTATAAAAGTTAGGCTGGCAAGTATTGAGGGAGAGTCTGTTCTCCGGGTTACTTTGTGTTTGATATGGTCTTGGCTTTTGTTATTTGGTTTAGATTTCTGATTTATGTTACTAATCCATGCACCTGACAGACATTACAGATGACCATGTTTTCTTATTTTTATATGTTTTAACATTTATGTTACATAACATGTTTTTTTTACATGTTTTTTTGTTTTTTGCAATCCAATCACTGTGTCCTCCATTTCATTTGCCACGGCTTTGAGCCGGTCGTGACAAATGTGGGGGCTCGATCCGGGATCTGAACCCGGAACCTCTCGCAGCCTCCTCTGACCTTTTTTTGCAATACAAAAAATTCTATCAAATATATGGAATTTACATCGATAGCCTGGTGTCATAATGTAACTTTTGGTGTACTGTGGAGTGGGTAAAACAGTTTTTAATGACAGGCTAGCAGTTAACGTTGACTCGCGCTAGCCTAGCACCGACGAACTATGCAACTGGAACGACTGGATGAACATTTTTGAAAACTGTCTCCACTGATAAACAACACTAAGGCTAACTTGGAAATTAGGTCCGATATCCAAAATCCTGCACCTCCCCTTTAAGTCCATACATATACAGGTTCCCAGTCTGTGAATGATCACAAAACAAGCATGAATTACTAAATATTTAAACCAAAAAGTGTCCATACAGTATATCTGATTCAGGGAGTGTTGATCTTCAGGAGTCACTAGTGCTTTTGCAGTTTTTCACTGTGACAGCATCTTTTAACAATCTCTGATTGTTATCTCTTTTGATTGCTCAACACCAACTCGATGTTTCCTTCCAACATGTTGTTTTTCCAGAATTGTTAAGTGGTTTCTAAAAACAAACATAATCTGAAATATCCTCTGCGGCCAATTTTGTCCACACTGTTATTACTTCTTTTCAACCACCAAACTTGTTTAAGATGAGTATGTGGTTTCATAGTACCTCCAGCACTTTTGTCATCTCTCTCTCTCTCTCTCTCTCTCTCTCTCTCTCTCTCTCTCTCTCTCTCTCTCTCTCTCTCTCTCTCTCTCTCTCTCTCTCTCTCTCTCTCTCTCTCTCTCTCTCTCTCTCTCTCCTCTCTCTCTCTCTCTCTCTCTCTCTCTCTCTCTCTCTCTCTCTCTCTCTCTCTCTTCTCTCTCTCTCTCTCTCTCTCCTCTCTGCTTTTCCCTTGTAATGGGCCAGAACATGATTTGTCTAAAGTGTGGATGGAAGGAGTGGCACCATTCAGACATGATTTATGAAGTCGTTACTGATGATTCCTCTCAATTAAGTCGCTCTAAACACAAATTGCCTTGGTAGCAGACCACAGCTGACTACACCATCTCTCTCTCTATAACTGAGGACAAAGCCCAAAGTCTGTAATCTCTGATGTGAACACTTAGCGTATGTCTATCAAAGTATACTCCATTTGATAGCATGCACAGACAAAGACACTGGCAACCGGTTCTCACTCACTCCTACCACCATTAAGGTAAACTTCAAATGATTTTGATGAGTCAATAGATGCGAAAGGTATAGTTATTGTACATTAAGGTATAATTTTGTCTGTACTGTATGGTTTGGACATACAACGGGTCAAAAGTTTAAGATCGGTAAGATTTTTTATGTTTTTAAAAGAAGTCTCTTCTGCTCACCAAGGCTGCAATTTTTTGATAAAAAATACACAAAAAACACAGTAATATTGTGAAATATTATGACAATTTAAAATGACTTTTTATGTTATTATATATTAAAATGTGATTTATTCCTCTGAAAAAAAGCTGAATTTTCAGCATCATTACTCCAGTCTTCAGTGTCACATGATCCTTCACAAATCACTCTAATATGATGATTTTATGCTCCAAAAACATGTACAGTATGATTATTATTATCCATGTTGAAAACAGTTTTTTACATTTTAATTTCAGGATTCTTTGATGAATAGAAAGTTCAATAGAACAGCTTTTATCTGAAATGAAGCTTTTGTTACATTAAACACTACCCTTTAAAAAGGGGAAATAAATAAGAAATCAATACTTTTATTCATCAAGGAGGAGTTACTGTAATGATGTCTATCTGTGTTCCCCCTGTCTTTGTGCATTTGGTTCAGTCCTGTTCCCTGTTTTCCCGCTCCTCGTTTGTGTTCATGTATACCACGCCCCTTGTTATCCCATTTAGCTGGTTAGTCTCTGTATTTAAACCCTGTGTCTTGTTACTGTGTTTGTGGGTTCTTGTTGATGTTGTTGGATGTGGATCTTGCTCTCTGTGTCTGAGGTTTTTGAGGTCTGTCTAGTCTTTAGTTTATATAATAAAAGTACTACTGCTGCTGCATTTGGATCCTGCTGCCTTCTATGTTTCAACCTGCCACGTAACAGTTACATTGATCAAAAGTTACAGTAAAGACATTTATAATGTTAGAAAAGATTCTAATTAAATAAATGATGTTCTTTTGAACTTTCAATTCATCAAAGAATCCTGAAATAAAAATGTAAAAAACTGTTTTCAACATGGATAATAATCATACATGTTTTTGGAGCATAAAATCATCATATTAGAGTGATTTGTGAAGGATCATGTGACACTGAAGACTGGAGTAATGATGCTGAAAATTCAGCTTTTTTCAGAGGAATAAATTACATTTTAATATATATTAACATAAAAAAGTCATTTTAAATTGTAATAATATTTCACAATATTACTGTTTTTTGTGTATTTTTTTTAATAAAAAAAATTGCAGCCTTGGTGAGCAGAAGAGACTTCTTTTAAAAACATAAAAAAAATTACCGATCTTAAACTTTTGACCGGTAGTGTATATGGTAAAAAAGAAAATGGGGTTACACTTTATTTTGATGGTCCACTTTAGACATTCTACTGACTTTGCAACTACATGTCAACTAACTCTCAGTAGAGTATTAGTAGACTGTTAGGTTAGATGTTGGGTTAGTAGAATAAGTTGACATGTAGTTGTAAAGTTACTTATGTCAGTAAAATGTCTAAAGTGGACCATTGAAATAAAGAGTAAGCAGAGAGTCTACTAGTTGTCATGTAGTTGCAACTTATAGTCAGTCAAATGTTTAAAGTGGACTATCAAAATAAAGTGTAAACTAATTTTCTTTACATTACACTATTTTTGACATTTTTGAGCATCTTAGGCAACCCCTCACTGGCAATTTTTTTATATAAAACTCAGCTCATAATAAGCAAATACAACTACAGTCACAATTTATACCTCCACCAGCCCTTGTTCCCTCTTACAAACCTCAGCCTAAGTCACATGTCAGTCCCTGTAATTCCTCAAAGCCGCCACAACCTTCCCGGACTGCCATGAGCGGAGCTATTCGTGTCAGACGGAGGACATTGGGTTAATCCGCAAGGATGCCAATATAAACTCAGCTTTGTCTGAAAATGAAAGTCGGCTGTGATGGACACATTGTAGCCCCGTGTGGCTCGTACTTACAGCAAATCTGCCCTCTCAAGGATTCATCACAGCGGCTTTGAGGTGTGGCGCAATTTCCATTTCCAACACGGCCTCCTTGATGTTCCTTCACAAAATGTCTTATAGGGTTAATGATGTGCTGATGAAAGAGTGTATTATACGCGTTGAGCGGGGACTGAGGTCTGGAGCTAAAGAAGGATGCTAATGTAACCCGATGCCCTGAGCTCTTTAACTGGTGCGAGGTGTGACAGCAGAACAAGCACCCCTGTGTGTGTGTGTGTCCCTCTGGTGAACGGCCTCACCTGTCCGTGTGTAACACAAGCTAAGATCTGTCAAGCAAAAGACCTTTGTTTACAATGGTCCAATGTTAAACATACCAGTGGTTTGTGTAATGCGCTAACAAAAAAAAAACAAAAAAACAAAACAAAACAAAACATGGTTTTCTTTTTAAACCTGTTTTGTTCAGTTTTGGCTTAGTGCAAATAACACTCCCTAAAGAAATTTCTTTTAAAGAAACTATTTTTAGTATTTTTTCTTATGTTCTGTTTTGTTTTCCTTCCTGCCTGAGTTTGTTGTTAGTTTCCATGGTTACTCATTTGATTAGTCATTCTGTTCAGGTGTGTCCTAATTAGTTCCTGTTGTTTGTTCCTTGTATTTACAGTAGGTGGACAACCAGAATGTCGTTTACTGCCACGGCAAGTGCCGCGGTAAATGTACCGCGGCAAAAATAAACCAGCCGTATTTCAAAGTCGGTTGCGAAATGACCACCAGGTGGCGCAAAGGGCCATTTGGTGAAAGCAAAAACGTAATTATGTAAAAGTAGCCTACATTTGAAATAGAATAGCTTTAACTAGAATATAAACTTTTATAGCAGAACATTTTATTAATCAAAAGTTAAAATAGGCCTATCTCGCATTCAGCGAAAATAAATTGGATGCTTTCAATGACGCCATTGAGGAATGAGAGACTACCACTGAAATTGAGGCCATTGAGGAATGAGATACTACCACTGAAAAACATTCTCGGTTCTGATGAGGGTAAAAAAAAAATTGTACAAGTGCGGATTGAGAACCCACAGGAGCAGGACACGTTGTGTGTAGCCTATTTTGATTTGTTGATTTCACCAGACGAATGAAACCTCCACAACAGATTGCAGACGTGCGTCCGATTGAATCTCAACACATTTCAGCGCTAGATCGCCTCTAATTTAACAAACGAATGAAAAGAATGTTGTTAGCTAAGATTTCAAAAGTGGACCCTGGCAAAAAGTGGCTCGGACATGTCCCACCCGTCCCAAGTAGGCTATAGCGGCTACAGTGTTAACCTTGAATTTATCTGCGATCTCAGCTCTCAATGAGAAGTGGCAAATTATGTCGGACACTTTAAGTAAATAAACAGTTAATAAACTCGCTAATAAACAGCTACCTATTTAAGTTAAGAACGGTAAAACATAAAAGTTGCTCGAATAACAGCATGTAACGAGGTTCGATCTCAGTGTCGTCTAGAAGGTCTGTGAGGTTGAGGATGATGCCTTAACCACACAGCTATTCGTTAGACTGCTAATGCATTATTGTCTTATACGATTGTAAAGCCTCATTGATGTAGCCTAATGTGTTTACGACTGCAATGTTTTAAGGTTTCATTATTTTTTCAATTTAATTTCAGTATTGTGATTATTTAATTAATTTAACTGTTTACCACTTGAATTAATCTGCTACCAAGACTTTCAATCGCTCTGAAAGTGCACTGGAACGGCAGCCAAATCCGTGACTTCCCACCCGTGAACTCGATACTTGATCGATGTCCTCCCAGTTACGAGTTCTGACGTCACATAGCCGCGAACCTATACAAAAAACTACAATGACAGCCCCATACGGATGCAGTGTTTCTTGCAGGCGGTACACAGGTGAGAGTACACTTTAGGACAATATAACGTTAACTAGTTTTCAGTCCATTGAGTACAAGGATAAATTAATACCAACTACATTTCCAAATATACAAATAAAGTAAAATAAAAGGTATAATAGCTTATCTTGCCTCATGCGCTATTTTTCCTCCCAGTTTCCCACAAATAAACAAGGAGTAATCACCTTTGAAGAAATTATATACAAATGCGCGTGAGCCCGTAAGGTCACGCCATGCTGGTTTGTTTACATCTAGTGTAGTTTGTGCGTGAATGACCTGGAATGCTACAAAGTCATAAGTCGTGGTTTGAAAGTCGTGATTACCGTGCTCAAAACCTGCCTGGAACGCAGCATAAGTCCTCCTGTTTCATTTGGGTTTGGTCCATACTCGTTAATACTATGGTTGTTTCTCATTTTTTGTGCATATTTTAGAAAGACATCACAACAAAAATTAAGGTCTTTGAATTTGCTCTTTCATTTATAGTAATCGAAATTAAAATTGACTAACAAAATGTTTTTAGTCTTATCTTATCTCTAATAAAACTCTAATACATTAGATATCTAATTACTACTTAAATGCTGAAAATGGTGTGGTGAAAGTTAAGCTGTTAAATGTTGATTATATGTCTGTGGTGTTTTTAATAAGCTTTAAGACAAAGCATGTGTAAATTCATAAATCGACAGCATCTGCTGAATATTTTCTGCTTAAAACTGGTGTTTCTGACGTACACAAAAGACCTTGTAAGCAAATGACATAAATGTGTAATTGTATACAACCAGTGATATCTCTGAGCTGTGTGAGTGAGTGGAGGAGGGGCTCATTTACATATTTATATAACCGTACATACTAAATGAGGCAAGGGTGTCGTGTTACATTCAAGATATTATTTTTCGAGGAAAAAACATTTAAATATGTAATTTTGGTGATCAAAGGTGAGTTTTAAGGGATAAAACAGGGGGACTTTAAGTGAAAATTTTACTTTAACATCATAGCTAATTTAGCTTTAGTCAAAAATATATTTTATTGACCTATATTAAGTATGATTTTCGCTTAAGTCTAAAAGAAAATATTTTAAGTACATGGTCTGGACATGATTTGTAAAATTTTCAATTAATAATAAATCTTAATGTAATGTTTGAACCAAATAAAAAATATAATTTGAGAAAAAAAACTAATGCATTCGATAATTTAATTATGTTTTAATAAGTTTATTATACAGTATTTAAGCTGTACAAATTTTATTATTTTCAAAAATGTTCCCAAATAAACAACATAATAACACACAATTATACATTTCTAATATGTTCCCAAAAAAAAAAACATTTCTAATAATCAATTCATCCCAAAGAGCAATTGTATGGCTCCAGTATGTTTGCTTTTTTTTAAACTGAAATGCCTAATCCACATCCATCCTCAAGATATGGAAAAGAGAGCTAAGACACTGCAAAATATCTCGGTTTATCTTCCAAAAAAATAAAATGAAAAAAAAGATAATCATTTGGATTGGAACAATCAGCGGCAATGTTTCTGAAGAAGTGTAACCCAGTAATAAATCATAGACACCATTGGTTCCAATCGTTTGTCCAACTACTTATGATGTGGCCCAGGGTGAAGTGTAAACAATGACAGATTTCTCATTTTGGGGTGAATTATTTAAGACTTGGTCAATCAAGTTTCAAAACAAGCAGGTTGTTTTCCGGTTTACATGGCAATGCCAAATGTAAAAACAAGTACTCATCAATGGTTTTGGCATGTGTTACAGTCTTGCAAGGCCAGACATGTTTTCTTCAGTACTCAGGTAATAAGCGCACACACACACTCAGCGCTTGTATGCGATCACTCATAGAGCCGCTAACACCTTCAAACAGCCCATTCTCTTCTCGCAAATCACACAGTCTCTGGACTACAGGTTACCAGAACGCCAGTTTGCTGACAGCCGCTGGTTGGCTGTAACCCACATCCCTTCCCTCATGCTGATAAAGTGCTGTGATAAGCAGCCCGACCCCCGGCCTTCAGGGGCCCGGCTAGCAGAACCGCATGTCTGAAACAAGAGCGCTCAATGATCCTGGAAGTAGGAAGGGAGAAACGCCTAAGGAGGAGGAGATGCAGAAAAAAGAGCTTATTGTGTTTGGAGGAGAGGATATGCACTTCTGTTGAACTTATTTCATGTTTCAGTGTACAGTTGAGCAAAGATGTTGGACCAAATTTAACTGTGCGAGGGTCTGCAGTGTGATTAACAAGGAAGAGTCGGCTGTATACTGCTACCAGCCCAGAGCCGTAACCTTTCCACATCGTCCCAGTTACATGAAAAATGATGTGGCTGCAGGTCAAGGAAATGGCACTTCATGTACTAGCACTAGATTAGTGCATTTATATCGTGTTTTGAGTTTAAGGCCACGACCACATTGATCCAAAAACGTTTTGCCCTTTCGTCTACACTGAGACAGTTTTTGTCCAGCATAAACAGAGCTTTTTGAAGATGCTCTCCATAGCGAGCTAAATAAAAAAAAATGCTATTTTTATAAATGAGGTATTTGAAAATGGCGAACACATTTGGTCATGTGACTCCTATCGTACCTATTTAGACAGTCCCTACCCAGCAAACACAAATATATACTAAGAACGTAAGAAAGCTCCTCTTGTGGTGAAAGTCCAACACAATCTCACGGGAATTCCTACAAAAAAGCGAGGTAGCTAATTCATAACAATTCTCCAATCGCCTCACTCGAATAAATATTTCAGGAATTGGCCAATTCGATATGAATTCGTACAATAACCTACCCTGACCCCAACCCCTAAACCCTACCCATCACGTAGGTTAAGACAAAATGACAGCAATCCGAATTAGCCACTTTTAAATCATCGTAAATTCAATTACGAATCGAAATTGTGTATGGAGCGTTGGCAAGTCAAGCTTTTAATGTGTTTATGTGTCTAAGTGTAAGACAAACCATGTGTTAACTCATAAATCAACAGCATTGCTCAGTATTTTTTCCTTAAACTGCAGATGAACCAAACGACCGTTTTATCGAAACACAGATTGAAGATCACTTCGGTGTTTCTGCGTCACAAACGACCTTGTCAGCCAATCAGCTCAAAGTGTATCGCCAACAAGTTCGACCTCTGAGCTGAGTGGAGGCGGGCTCATTTACACGTTCATAAAACGGCATACTGAAGGATGAGGCAAGAGTGTCGAGTTACATTCAAGCTATTTAAAGGCATGAATTCAAATGAAAAAGCAAGTTTAAGTGTGTAATTTTGGTAATCAGAAAGATGAGTTTTCAGGGATAAAATTATTGACTTACCGCAGGAGGTTTAAGTTATGAATACCACAGATAACAATTGAATGAGCGCTCTATCAACGTTACTGGAAAATGTTAACTGTTAGCTGGTCCTGGTTTAGGGGTGTGCAGGACAATAATTGTGCCTGTACATGTAACGATATCAGAATTATTAATGTGCTGTATTCGTATAAAAACAGAAGTAGGCAGGGCTTTAACCAGAAGTCATAAACTTACTCTAGAAGACAAGTAATTAAAATTTAAAATTGCATTTTAAATGCAAATGTACATTTGTTCCCTTCGTAGTCATTATTTAAGCAAATATGCCTCTGTGTAAGTCATAAAATCTTACAATATTATATTGTAGGTTTAAAACATTTAAATAAACATGTTAATACATCTTGCTAGCAGAACATATGTATGATTCAAAATGTTATTTGATATTACTCTTGACAGTGAGCTGGTTTTGATTTAAGGAGGTACGACAAGCAGCTTTTGGAAAACACTTGAAAACCCTATCTGTGAATTGAAAGCGAAATGCATTTATCAGATATATCTGGGTTAATGTGACATAGCCTAATTTTGCTTGTCTTGTTGCAGGTAGCTCACTGAATATGCCGTTCAAGGCCAAGAGACTGATAAGAGTGCCAATCGTACCTTGAAATGCAATACAAGTCGCTTTGGATAAAGGCATCTGCCAAATGCATAAAAGTAAACGAACATCTCAAAAGCACTTGACATGATTGTCCTAACACATAATGTGAGGTTCAAGCCAACAGGGCCTCATGTCATAAACTGTTCCATGTGTGCACGAATCACCCTTGCATCGTGAACAGCTGTTCCCCAAATCTGCTCCATCAAACTGTTCATAGCAAATTTAGCAAACACTCGACACTATCGGAAAATTCTCATTGGGACAAGAGAATGTGATAAAACAAATGTGTCTGTGGGCAAATCAGATAATTTCCCATGCGGTTAAGTCTAAGTTTGCAATCCTCATTCAGGCAGCAGACAACGCAGAACATCCAGGATTTGTATTTAAATCTTGCACCTAGATTCTCAGGTACTCGAAATTTGACACTGATTAATTTAATATGAATTGGTACTCTGTAGTTACCAGACATAATTTGGTCAGTACCATTAAAACCCTACACCCCAACCCTACAGGCCAGTAGTCTGGTAATGTCACTTTGTTACTGTTTTCACAAATTCCTGTTTTTGTGTAGTTGTAACACAGTTCGATTGCTTTGGGAAGGAAGACGGCGAAAACCGCAGAATATTTAAATGCTTTAATAATAAAATAAATAAATACAAAAGGAAAGTAAAGTCCACAGCATCTCAAGAACAACTGCTGTCACATATATATAAAACACGACATAGTGTTTCATAGACCCCAGGCCTGGTCCTCTCTCGAGTCGCTCCTTGACTCCTCGAATATTTGCCTTAAAATATGATATACAGAGAAATGATATACGGGAATTGCGCAATCAGTAGCAGTCAAATATGCATAAGATGGAGCGCGAATTCTGGCGCATGCATCATGGAAATCTCTTGAACCTCGTTTCAGGCCCAGAAGCAAGAAAAGGGAATAGTCGAATAAAGTCGTTATTTTTGTTTTATTTGAGCACAAAAAGTACTCTTCGTCGCTTGATAAATTTATAGTTGAGCCACTGTTGTCACATGGAATATTTAAACATTTTCGTCAATGACTTTTCGGGCCGTACGAGTTTCATTCCCTAAGGCAGTCTATGTAGCAGTGATCCACCTCTCAAATTTAATAAAAAATATCTTCATTTGTGTTCCAAAGACGAACAAAGGTCTTCAGGATTGGCACAGCATGGGGTGAGTAAATAATGACTTAATTTTCATTTTTGGGTAAACTGAACGCTTTAAAGCACATTAAAAACACCACATCAGACGTATAAACAATATTAAGCTTGATATTTTATTTTTTATTTTATTTTTTATTTTGAAGTTTGAATTTCTTAACTTAAACATTTCGATGTTTATTAAAAAAAACTCATATTTTGTGAGTTTTGCCAACTTATTCAGGTTTAGGAGAGCGAGCAAAATCATGTGCATTTCATCATCGTTGAACAGTTCTCAACAGAAAGTGTTGAGTTTTTATCCATTTGGTTTAGTAATATTCCAAGGGATTTAGGTCTTATGATTGATATCTTTCTAATTCTTTGCTGGCATTAAAAATCCCAGGAAGCAAGGAGGAAAGAGGAGGAACAGAACCAAGAGCTGGGATTCAAACCCGTGTCACACGAAGCTCAGACTTTACTTGGCTCCACACCGAGCCAATAAAGTGATTATATAAAGTAGATTATTACATCAGTTGATGTAGATTCAAAATATGACTATATAGCATTTCCAGCATTCTAAATGTATGCATAAGCAATGAGCTGTTAAGTGTTTTATAACTGAATGTTTGTTACTGTTATTCGTGGAAGTTATTGTAAAGTGTCACTGAAAAACCTTCATTGTAACAGATGTCAGAATTACTTTAGATCAGACAATGAGTCTTTATAGGATTACAGCCAGTGAAAGTCTTAAACCAGAAGACTAGTGTGTGTGTGTGTGTGTGTGTGTGTGTGTGTGTGTGTGTGTGTGTGTGTGTGTGTGTGTGTGCGCGCATGTGTGGCACTAACGCCACCAGCTGGGCAGAGGTTGCCATGTGTTTATGTTAACTAATGAGCTAATTACCCGGCTGAACTTGTGTCATTTCACAGGAATGCTGCGGCGCTCAAATGCGCTCTGATTATGGGCCATTTCCTGTCAGTCAAGACGCTGACAACAAGGGCCTCTTTTTTACACTGTTTGCTAATTCGAGTACAAGTGCTGCCACAAGACTTGAGGATTGCTATTGGACTCTGTCATCTGTGAAATACAACGCTCAGTACACAGAATACATCACCACACGCCTGAAAATATGACTGGATAATATGTCAACAGTGGAAACTCTTTAAACCGGTCAAAAATCTCCTTTGAAATTCAGTAAATTGTCCCATTCACAACTTGATCCAAACACCAAGCAAATCCTCCTAAAGTTCAGAATTGCATTAAATATAACTACAGAATCAAAACGTCAGCCAATTTGTCCACATATTATGTGATTAATCACTGCACGTGATTCCAAAAAGAAAAACAACATGTTTATTTTTAATCTTTCATTAAAATGTAATAACTCGCTAACATCTTTCATTTTCGGCTGACGTCACCAAGACCTTTAATTTTCCAACTCTCCAAACCAACTCTCAATAATATAGTCCCAGGTTTGAGGAATTTCCTGTTTCACTCAGAAACAAATCACATTACAGAAGTAAAATTGGTCAGGAATGCCATTTTATGTTAACATTAAACCAATAAAATTGTATGTTTTTATAATATGAGTTACAGCCCAGTCACTGATTGGGCCCTGATCAACCAATCACAATAAAGAGAAAACCCCTTACTCAGGGTGCAGTTTTTCCTGACAACGATCCACTTAAAACGGAGAAGTTTTTTCTTTGAGTTTTCCGCGTACAGACGACGCCATTGTCAAAACGATCCCCGTTCACACGGATCCGTGTAAACGACTTAAAACGCTGTATTCTGCTCCAGGCCACTAGATGGCGATATATGGCGATATTTTAGTTGAAAATGGCATTGTGTAAACAGCTCCTCAATCAGGGGTGCATTTCCCAAAAGCATTGTTAGCCAACTATGGTCACAAGCTCCATCGATATCAGGATAGTTCAACGAGTCTAGTCTGGGTTTCCCCATGCTGCCTTCCTGCAGCGCGATTTTATTCACGCTGAAAGGCAGTATGGATACCATGGTCCAGATTTTCACCTCATTTAGGGAACCAATCACACAATGGGGAGGGGAGCAGCAAGACGATGACGACATCTATGCGACACACTGAAGCAGTTTGTTTATTTCTATTATATGCATTTAACATGGCAGCAGACGCGAAGCTACTTTTTGATGCAGCCTTAGAGATACTTGCGAGACCCCAGTCGTTATTGTTGTTCTCGACATTAATCGTCCTAATGGAGGACCAGTACCGGAGGCGGTCAACCTTGGAATATCTGCCACTCAGCTGTGTCCCGAGAAAGAAAATGTGATAAAGAATCGTCGAATACCAACTTCTGTTCGGCAGTCCCGAGGCCTGGATGAGCGCAAAGTGGCAAGACATGTTAGCCACGGAGTTGTATAGTACCAACCTGCTAGGCATTGTCGTCGACAAAGTCCATTTAACTTATAAATGGTAAGTGGTGTTTATTAATATCATATTGTCATTATGCCTGTAGACTACCTACTGTGGTTGTCACAATGCCACTAAGTTGTGTTGCTTTTCAATATCAATATACAGCTACCGCTTTAGTAGCATAACATTCAGCTGTGCACACGTACCCGATTAAAGTTGTTGCCACTTTAGTCATTAAATTTAATTTAAGTACAAACGCAAACAATTTCCAATGCAAATAACAAATTCAACATCTACGTTAACCTCTACTTACTACTTGTGTTTTTCTAATTGAAACGATTGGCTATGAGCTACGTACAGGCGCATTTGATCTGCACACTGTTTCTCTGGGCTAAATCGAGTCATGGCCTTTATTTAGCCCAAACATAGTCATTGAAAATTGGGATTTGTCAAGTCCATCTAAATTGGCCCAAATTTAGCAAAGTGTGGACATCTGTTTTCAGATCCCTTATACAGCCATGAAAATAATACAAAACATCACACATCGATGAAACTGTGCGTCCGGAAGGTCGAACTCAAGTTTTCACAGCTTTTCACTTAACAACCAAATCTCAACATAACTGAGACCTCTGGCAGAGTCCTCTTTTCAATGATTTTTTGCCGTGTGGGTAATGTTTGTGTATTATTAATATTATTTTATGTCTTCAGTGTTGTGCCTATCAACTGTCATTCAGTTTTTTTAATGTCATCATCATCGTCGTCAGTAATAGTACAACATCCAGATAAGACATTGTTGAGCAACGTGGATGTGTGTGTATGAACTGCAGGGTAAAGAATTGTGCCTTTTCAACTGAATCTTTCACTGGGTAACGGAGGGGAAGGAAACGTTTCTTTGGTGTTTTTCTGCATTGATGGAATGACTTCCCGCCCTTGAATAAAGAACTGTTCCACTCTCAGCCTCCGTCTGGAACAACCTGCTCGCTTCCCGTCCAAAGGACCCTCCCAGCAGAACAATGAGGAGCGGGAGAGCAGGCCGGGCCCACGGACGGGCTCACACCTGACTCAGTGTTGCGCTTTTATTATTCTTAGTCACATGTAGTGGCTCGCTGGAATGCACATAAATGACTTCAGGTTCGCTTGTTTTCTAGCGATATGAATCAACATTTCTGGGTCTGGTTTCAAAATGATGGCTTCCTTTTTGGCCGCTTTGTGTTTACGCACTTTCGTTATCAAAGGCAACAAGGAAAATTAAATAGAAAGTTACTCAACAGTTTTAATCATATACAGGAATGAATTGATGTGGAGAACTTTAAACTCAGAAAGAAAATGTTATTGCTATAGATTCCTCTCACATAAATCACAGGACTTAATGGGTATGTTATATTTGAACTATTGACTTGTATGTTTACCTAAAAAAGGACACAATTGAAACGTTTTTAATACAATCAACATTCTGGCAAAGTTTTCTCAAAGATATGAACAAACATTCTTCCAGTAACGTTAATAGAGCGTTTGTTCAATGTTATCTGGTCTTTACTAATGTTTGCACAGACAAAATCAAAGTGTGGGGTATTGATACATACTTGATAAATATCCACACTCATCACTTTAGACAATATAAACCAAAGGAGTTTCAAAGAGAGCAATTGGTTACTGCCCATGTGAGTTTTTTTGTAGTTATTGTTAGAAACACACACACAAACATTTAATTGTATGATTAAAAATGTTCTTAAAACATCCTTAGATAGACAGACAGAAAGATGAGAGAGACAGATTGATAGAGAGATAGACAGACAGATAAATAGAGAGATATGCAGATAGAGACAGGTAGATAGAGAGACAGGTAGAGATAGACAGACAGACATTCGGATAGATAGACGGATAGATGAGTACAAATAGAGAGAGAGAGAGACATATAGATAGAAAGACATTCAGATAGACAGACAGACAAATAAGAGAGAGGTAGACAGATAGAGAGATAGACATACAGGCAGACAGAAAGAGATATACAGATAGAGAGAGAGACAGGCAGGCGGATAGATAGATAGATAGATAGATAGATAGATAGATAGATAGATAGATAGATAGATAGATAAAGATAGATAGATAGATAGATAGATAGATAGATAGATAGATATAGATAGATAGATAGATAGATAGATAGATAGATAGATAGATAGATAGATAGATAGATAGATAGATAGATAGATAGATAGATAGATAGATATGATAGATAGATAGATAGATAGATAGATAGATATTGGTGTGTATTTTGGGTCTTCACTGAATCCAGAAACACTTCGTACCTTCTGACTGCCAAATCCACACCACTATTACATAACTGTGTTCACAATCACTTAACCAGACCCACATGTGTGTGTGTGTGTGTGTTACTGCAAATAGCAGCACATTATATTATTTTAAATCTTTGTAAAAGACACTGTTTGATGCATATGTTTGATTATTTTATTTTTTAACACACATGAATGATTGTCAATAATGGGTAAGGTAGATTTGTGTGTTTCCCTCGCGGTCTCCAGTATATAACTCTCTGTCAGTTCCAGTCTGTGTGAGCATTTCTCTTCTGAGCTGCGATGGCTGTTTGCTTTTGTTTTTAATTCTTGTAAATGCTTGAAAGAAAGGAGGTGTAGACACTGAGCGATCGCTCTCAGCCACTGAGAGTTATTAATAGATCAGGAGCAAATATACACAGGGACGAGAGAGATGGACAGACGCAGGGAGAGAGAGAGAAGCAGACGACATTGCATCAGTCTATGGTGATGTATGATCTGAATTCAGGAGATATTTATTTATTTAACTCCTGAAAAGCATAACTTGAGGTGTGTAAAGGCAATCGTCTGCTTAGAAATTAAATTAAAATGATCGAGGAGCTACAAGTCCAGTAGATATTATTACCACAAAAAATATATTATATTTCATACTTAAGCGTTTAGATTTTCCCCCATAAGTTGTAATTTAAGAGTCTTCTGGGTTTTGGCTTGACTACAGTAGCTGAATTTTGTGGTAATTTAACCTAGTTTCTATACTGGGTTACTAATCGAAATAAACACATTCAAATGCAAGATTGAATGGAACAGAAATAAAATAAGGAATAATGTTGTGTTTTCATGTTTTTATGGTGATCTTCCGATAAGAGATTTTTATACAAACTGTAAATTATCTCCCCTAAACTAACCCTATCCCTAAACCCACACACACACACACACATGCGCACACACACATGCGCACACACACACACACATGCGCACACACACACACACACACACACACACACACACACACACACACACACACACACACACACACACCACACACACACACAGTCTGCCTTTTACATTTTTCAAAAACATGACTTTTATAAGCTGTTTTCCTCATGGGACCAAAGAAAATCAAATATCAAATATTTCGGATTTCAGATATTTCTATCTGTGTGTGAAAATTGTGTCACCATAACATATGGGCTTACCACGACCACGACTACACACACTGCAGTTGCATTACATGTATTCAAAATTTAAAGTATTTAAAACTTAACTTAAATAGAATCAAAACATACATAATATATGCAAAAAGTGGATTTATGACATTTGAAACTTGTATGACATGAACAACATTTAAAATAAATTCAAAAACATTTTGACATTTTAAAAGTCGTAATGACAATGGCAATAACAGAATAATGTTGTAATTAGCTGCTAATGTCATGAAATTATATTGCATGACAAAAGTATTTAAAATACAATCATATAGAATATAATAAAACACTGACCTCAAAGAGAGATCGTTTAATCAGAGAAAAACTAGTGTTTCAATGAGCAAAACCAAAATAAACACATTTAAGTTCATTGGTGTTATTTCGAATACAGAAAATTATTAAATGCTTTTCCCATGCGAGATGTTTTTTCCACATATAAACCATGTTGAAAGAGTTACATCTGCAAACGTCTGGAAAAGCCTCTGCTTATTTTACACTTTCAAATCAAAACACATCAACTGTCTTTCAAAGTAATTAAACGAATACGGACAAAAGCTCCCTTTGTTTTCTAAAATGATCTTGAGGTTAAATATACAGTACATGTTTATTTCTGTCCAGTAAACGTAAAACCTTTTAAAACTCTTTTTTGTATCACACGTCTATGGTATTCAGATTTAAACTGCATTGAATACAGTAAATTTAAAAAAAAAAAAACTTACACAAATTACTTTTTACTTAAAAAACAACACAAGTGTATTATCTTTATTAGCAAAGAACTTGTAGAACAAAATATGTTTTTATATGCCGACCCTCCAGAAATTTAGTAGAATGGTTAAATGCACACACACACACTTTCCGCCTCCAACTGCCAAACTTATGGGATCAATCAATTAAGTGCAGCATTCTTTAAATAAGTCTGTCCACAAAGTAATTCATCACAAACTCCTCCCCGTTTCATCCAGATATTAGCCTGGTGTTAAAACAGTTTAAAGAACAAGTGACGCTTCACTGGTCTCCATAATGAAACCTCTCGAAGAGTGTGTGAGGCCTGTTTTCCAGACGGGTGAAACTCACACACACGCACTAGCGACAGCAACACTTGGTGCAGACAGGAACATTACCCAGCGGTGAATTCAATACACCCGATGCATAACGTTCAGTGTTATTTCATAATAATTATGCTATAATACTTACAGATGATCGTGCGCTAAATGCATCACCTGATAATAAAGCATACGGATTCACATTTGTTTGTACTTCAAATTCATAAAAATAAAAATCTGTACGCACATATCAAACAAGGACACTGTTGTTCTTATCAAGCAAACCTACCCTATCTCACGACCTAATTCGTACTAATTCTGTACGAAGTGATTAAAAAGTGGCTAATTCGTACTGAATTCGTACGAACCTCAGCTCGTACAAATTCTGTATCGATTTGTTGTAAACCCACGTGACGGTTAAGTTTGGGGGCGGGGTTAGGGGTAGGTCATTCGTACGAATTCATACGAATTGGCCAATTCGTAAATATGTACGATTTAGCAAAATGGTACTAATTTGTACGAGTGAGGTCGTATGAATTGTTACGAATTAGCCACCTTGGTAAAATTCGTACGAATTCCCGTGAGATCGGGTTAAGCAAACACCTGTATAAGTAAACCAAAGCCTGGTTCCACAGACAGGGTTTAGATTAAGCCAGGATTTTAGACCTTTTAGGTCAATAATGCGAAATTTAAGCAGCTTTTATAAATGTGCCTTAGAAAATAACACCATCTTAAGACTGGACGAGAGAGAAGAGGCATGTTTCATGATGTTGGGGCCGTCGCTTTTAGTTAAAACACAAACATTTTAGTCTGGGACTAGCCTTAAACCTCGTCTGTTGATCAATATAAACCATATAACTTTATTTCAAATGGATATAGCAGTGGGAATGAAATACATCAGCCTTTTTTGGGGGCCAAAGAAGCTCTAAACCAGCAACCTGACGTAAGCAACAGGGAAAAGCGATACTTGTTTATCATCCAAAGTGCTTTCATTTGTTCTGATTTGAATATAAGAATCAGGATTGGGTGTAATCATTAATTGCTGTAGTTTAATTAGCATACTAAAGTAAAGTAAGGGATTACTCTGTCATTTAGTTGAGTTACTTCTGATGGAATTGCGTTCAATATTGTATAGACTAGAACAATTACATATGAAACATTAACATTAAAATTAAATTTGGTCTAAATTATGGCAATTTTATATTATTTATTTGTAAGAATTAAAAGAGCCGTTTCATGTCTATCCTTATTGATCAACTGGATGTGATTGTTGTGGAATTTAGAAATCAGAAATAAGCAATTCAATACGTTTTGGTTGTTATTTTCCAGTGTCATTGCTACACATGTTGGTGTTTCATGTAGGTTCTGTGGTAATAATTAAAAATGATGCATGATTACATGCAACTAACTCAAAACCAAACCCCAATCCTAATCTGACAACACTTCATTTTACAGCGTCCTTGTTACATATCTCACGTTACCGTAATAATAACTATAAATTATGCATAATTACATGACACCAACCATAATCAAAACCTAATAGTATGTGCATGGAGTAAATTACTTAGTACTTACTGTACATTTATAATTACAGTGTAACACAGACATTCTTAAAATAAACAGTAACCTACTTTTAGAGAGAGTTATTAGTACAATGTTGAATGTTTAATAAGTTGCTAGTGATTGCTTGCTAAGTTGCTTTTGAGAGTAAAGTACCCAGCACTGAGACAGATGGACCTGATCAGTCCTCAAATATAAAGAACGAATCAAATGGGTCTGAAACAGTTCCTAATTAGTTTTGGACTGAACATGCCAATGATGCGATGACGGCTGACCCAGTCATTCTGTACATACTGTACAAGCATGTCCTGAAATCCTTGGCATTATGTTATGAATCTGTTATTAGTTGCATAAAACTAGAATGCATGAACTTAGACACAATTAGGCTTTTATTTATGCCAAGAGCATACCAATCTCTCTTTCTCTCATTGACTTGGATCAATCCCAGAATGCTTGGCAATATCTATCATCAGGTGCACAAGCTCCAACGGCAACCAGCAATTAGAAAACAACAACAAAACCAAACAAAAAAAGTGAGTGTATGCGCTACTTTAATTATGACTCCAGCAGGTCTTCTCTCCACACACACTCCCAAAAACACTCCACTTTTCTCATCTGTTACACCAGCTATAGCAGGTTGATCTTTCAAACGCCTCTTTTAGGAATTATTTTAGTGGCGTGTGGGATACGAATTATGAAAAATAATGTTTGAAATGATGCAACCACAGGCTATCAGACAGAGTTTAACGGTAATACTTTACAATAAGGTTCATCGTTAACATTGGTTAACTACCTTAGCTAACATGTACAGAAGCGTATTATATTCACTTGGGAACTAAATCTACTCTTTTTTTCTGAATATCTAGAATTATGAGATCATTTTTAATGGAAAAAAGTCTTTGCTCTGTTTTTCTGAATTAATGAGTTAATTATCTCAGAATTATGAGATAATTTTTGATGAAAAAAATGGCTGTTTTCTGAATTAATGAGTTAATTATCTCAGAAATACCTTTTACATGGAAAAAAGTTTTTGCTCTGTTTTTCGGAATTAACAAGTTAATTATCTCAGAATTATGAGATCATTTTTTATGGAAAAAAGTTTTTGCACTGCTTTTCTGCATTAATGAGTTAATTATCCCAGAATTATGAGAAAAATTTCCATGGGGAAAAAAATTGCTCTGTTTTTTTCTGAATTAACAAGTTAATTATCTAGGAATTACGAGATAATTGTTCATGGAAAAAAGTTTTTGCTCTGTTTTCCTGAATTAACAAGTTAATTATCTCAGGAATTACGAGAATACATTTTTCATGGGAAAAAAAATGCTCTTTTTTTCTGAATCTAACGAGTTAATTATCCCAGAATTACAAGAAAATTTTCCATGGAAAAAAAAAAGCTCTGTTTTTTTCCTGAATTAACAAGTTAATTATCTCAGAATTACTGAAGATCATTTTTCATGGGGGAAAAATTGCTCTGTTTTTCTGTAATTAACGCAGTTTAATTATCCCAATGAATTATGAGAACATTTTCCTTGGGAAAAAAATTGCTCTGTTTTTTTTCTGAATTAACAAGTTAATTATTTCTTCAGTAATTATCGAGATTAATTTTTCATGGAAAAAAGCTTTTGCTCTGTTTTTCTGAATTAATGACTTGATCATCTCAAAAATGATAAGTAACTCATTAATTCATAAAAAAGTTAAAAAATATATAAGTTAAGAAAAATATATCTCATTTTGAGATAATTAATTCAGAAAAACAGAGCAAAAACTTTTTCCCATGAAAAATGATCTTGTAATTCTGAGATAATTAACTTGTTAATTCAGAAAAAAACAGAGCAATTTTTTTTCCCATGGAAAATTTTCTAGTAATTCTGAGATAATTAACTCGTTAATCCAGAAAAACAGAGTCAATTTTTTTGGTCTTCAAGAATGAATGCAATACGCTTCCATTGACATGAACCATACTTCAAATTTAATAATCTTCTTTAATATTAGTTTCAACATTTACTATTAAGTTTTTGAAATCAAAGGTTGTATTAGTTAACATTAGTTAATACACTGTGAACTAACCATGAACAGCTGTCTTTTTATTAACTAACATTAACAAAGATTAATGAATCCTGTAACAAATGTTTTGCTCTTTGTTAGTTCATGTTAGTTGTTACATTAACTAATAAACCGATATTGTTAAGTGTATCCAGTTTAGACGTACACGAAATTTGATGATAACCAGTGTCTTCATGGATCATGCGATGACGGTTTGTCAGGTTGAAACGATCTGAGAGAAAAGATCAAATTATGAAATTCGTTAAAAAAGTGTGACATTATTCCAAAAAAAATAAAAGGAGATGAGGTGAATTAATTTTCCTAGTCATATCAATTGCAAAAAGCATCTCAATATCGACCTTAATTCACCATATTTGAAGGATATTGAGTCAGGAATGTTATTTCGGTGTCCAGATGGAAAGCAAAAGCATGTTCATACTGAATATCAGCACAGAACGAAGTTAGCAGCGAACAGCAGAGTGCAGGTGGGCAGACGTGTTTCTCAGTGAAGTCATGACCCTGCGAAACATCCCGACGCACATCTCTCCTCCCACAATGCATTCTGAAGAGACGCTGCCAAGTCAACATCCCTCACGACTTATCATTGAAATCTGTGAACACAGCAATCAAGCAAGAAGAGCCCCCCCACCTCCCGTGACTACACACACCGCCGGCCGCTTAAACCTTCGTGCGTCGAAGAATCCACCGCCACTCGTTCTCGTTTCCCCTCGTATTTCTTTCAGCGTCTCGTTTGTTGTCGGCCCCCTGAGGAAGCCGGCGCTGTCAGCCTCAGCTCTGCCACACTCACAATATTTAGTGTAATAGCTAGTTACCGCGCTCGTGGTGTGCAGGGAGTCGTCAGCCCAAACCTCGGGATAATTGAAAGTGGAACGGGGAGGGGGGTGTGTTTATTTCCACTGCCGGGCCCGTGGGCGGCCCTGTGCCCCTTTGAAATCACTCCTCAACACTGAACTGCTGATGCAGGGAGAAACACTGACTAAACATTCCCAGAGAGAGAGATCAGAGATTAGCAGAAACAATCAAACGCGAGTGTTACTGAGGAAGGAACAGTCATTGCAAAACTCAGTTGTTCCTCAGGAGCCAATCGTTTCATTCGCAGAGTTGTCTCTGTGTATCTGTAATTATGAGAGTTTTCGGATAGATGTGATCTTAAGTTTTTATTACACTTTTTGTAATTATATATAATTATTTTAACTACTATTACATTACATTTAATACATTTAGCCAACATTTTTATACAAAATGAGAGCAATAAAACAACACATTTTCAATGTTTAGTATATTTTTTTTGGTTTGGTGCTTTGGCATGTTTTACATAATTGTGTATTTATAAAACTGAAAATTCATTTATCTGAGATCATTCTGTAAAACAATCATGCAAATGTATGACTTTGTAAATATATCAATAGTAATAAAAATGTCTTGTTTATTCTCATAATTGTTGAATTCAGGGGCAGGAATTTATGTTGATTCAAACAAAAAAGATTTAAACTTTTCCATGTTTAATTATTTTGTATCCATTTTCAGATATATTTTATGTATTGATTTTTTGTTATTGTTTTATCCTTGTCCCTGACACAAAAATAGTATTGAATTATTACATATTTTAAAATAACGTAAAATAATATTGTATGATGTATCTACACAAAAAGTTTAAGCACAAACTATTTATTCTGTGCGGTTATTTCCTCTATATTTCCTTCCTATTTTGATTTTATATAAAATCAAAGGCAGAGTCCTTGTTTAGCAAAGAAACTGCAGTCACTTAAGAACATTTACATTTACAATTACAACTGATATGTCACACAAAAGCATGAGCAAAATGAAAATCTAAATAAACTTAATAAGCATCATTCTCAATTCCCAGTAATTTTGTCAAATTATGCAAAAGTATAAAATGTAAAATTTGATTTAATGTATTGTATACAATAAAAACACTGGCTATGAAATTAGCTCCAGCAGGGCAATTGTATTTAACGTTACTCTATGCCATATTTACTACAAAAACATGTTGTCATTTCCGTCTCAGAACGCTATTAAACACAACACATAATTCTACACATCACAGAAATGAGCCTGGGTTGGAAATGCTCATTAGAAATAACATAATGCTCTGTCCACAGGCCAAAAATGGCAATATTTAAAGAAATCGCCCAATGTGAGGATTGTCAATAACGTTGTTTATCACCTCACCTGTGTCTTCTCCTCCCTTCCGTACGGCTCTAAATCACACACACACTCCATTAATGGGCGCTTTCCTTTCTCTGGGGTTATTTCTCGTCACTTTCTAAATACTTTTACCCCAAAACCTAGTGAATAACGACAATAAAATGCGCAGCAGCTAAGCCAGCTCTCTCTTAGTAAACTGTTGGTGTTCTCGGCGTGAAAACAGCTGAATGCTGCCATCTAACCGCAGACAGCGGCATTACAGGCCTGAAGTCCACTAACCCAGCAGCTTATCTGTCTATATCTCGATCAAACTCAGTATTATGTTCCTTTTTGTATTTTACATATGTTTTACTATCATTACTGACAACATATTGTCGGTATATTTACCCACGTTTTTTCCCTAAAGGCTATGTTTTCTTTGTTTATGTGTTTTTTAACATGATACAATGCAAACGATTTCATTCTGATTGTAATAAATGAAGCTCTTTACGTAAAACAATGTATCCAATGAAAGACTTTTGAAGTGAAATTTAAAAAGACAGACTTAATGAAGAAGTTAAGTAAATCAAACTGGACAAAAACTTTGACTTCAGGACGTTATTGAAAACAAATTGGGACGAAAATAAAATTAAAGAAGGAATTATTGATTTGGTAAAAGTGATAAAGGCATTACAAGGGATAGTTTGACCAAAAAACAAAACAAAACAAACAAAAAAAACATAATTCGGTAACGCCGCTTCCTTTTACAGAACAGTACTACTTACAGTGTACTTACAGTGTACTAACCAAGAAAATACTGGCTAATAAGCACATGGAACAGGGGTAGGTTCAGGGTTAGTACTAGTTATTACCCAGTAATTGTAGTTACTAAAATAAGTACATTGTATTTACATGGGTAACTGGACTGTAAAAGGAAGCGTGACTGTGGGTTTTTTTACGGCTGGCTACTGGAGCTCTAGTAAGGTTGTCTGCAGTAACTCAGAGTGAAACCTGACTCTCAGAAACGCTTGGCAGGAAATGCATCAAAGCCGAACATAAATAGCAATCAGAGCACAAGTAAACCAATCAGCAGCTTTGTTACAGAATATGCAGCAATCAATTAGTGGATGGATTTCCGTCCATTTTAACGAAGTGAATCAAGGCAATTCTCACAGCACGTTATGGACAATTTGCAGTTTGTTTTACTCAAATGAATCCCAGACCGGCTCCGGCAGCAAAGACTTTCAACAAGCTGAAACTATTCATCCGGTGTTGCATGTACAGTCACATCAGTGCCACATATTTTAGAGTAGGTAAAATAATTAGGAGTTTTGTGATTGACAAAAATCTGTAAGACTAGTGATGAAAAGTGATGTTTGTGTTTTCTTCCACAAACACTGACAACAGTCAAAATTAAACGAATAATTAATAATAATAAGAAGAATACAATGGTGATCAAATAGTGTTTGAATTTTAACAAACAAAATATAAACTAGTATATACATTTAAAATGTATACATGAGTAAATTAATGTTTTACATGAATAAATATATTAATTATATTAATGTATACATGCCCATACCTTTGTCCATTTTCGTTACAAAATGGGCTCCATTTTATGAAAAATTGCAGCGTTCCATAGCAAATGATGGGACTATGCATCCACGGCTATCCGTGTTTCTCCAGTATCCAGTAGCGTTTTACTGCTAATAGGCAGATGAATGTTTTTCCAGAACCGGTTAAGAGAGGTGAGACCTGAAAAACTGCACATTATGATGTTATGTGAAGTGTGACTTCAATCATTCATGATCATTTACTCACTAATATGCCTTTTGGTTTTATTAACAAAATATCCAAAACTGCTCTTTTCCTAACAATAAAAGTGAATTATGACTATGTCTGTCCAGCTTAAGTTTCATTCTGCTTCTCGCACACATCTGTGATATTGCAGGAGCTTTGGAATATTGTCTACAGTTGCGAGACTTGTATGGTGCTTTTTGGATCTTGACAGTCCTTGGTCTACGTTCAGTTCACTCTTATCACGTGGATATTATGGTGTACTTCCACAAAAGTAGAATGATGAATTATTCCTTAATTTCAGAGATTCCAGAGAATCCTGAAACAGTTATCGTGTAGAGTAACATCCACTTCTTCACAGGACGATTATCCAGTGATGTCATAGCAAGTTATATCTCCTCATATGGAACTATTTTGTATTACTATGGTATTTAATTTTTGGAATCAGTGGAACTTTAAAAGGTTATTTTACGTCATCCATGCTGTTAAACCCCTTTTGAAACCATTTTAAGAGCGCATGAGTTGGTGATAATGACTTGAAAAGTTAAGTAGTGTTCATAAAAATGCTATTCATGAAATTAGCTTTAGCAAGGCTAGTTTATTTAGTCGACCAAGTTAAATCCAAAATGTAACATTTATCATGTCCTTAAGTCAATTCTTTTTTATGGGTTTTTGTGTAAATGCCAGAAATAAGGTCTGTGGTGAACACAAGCTCAAGGTATTTAATATATTTTAAAATAAAGACTGAAAGAGTTGACTGAAGTTTAATGGTGGTGAGTGATTTTGAAGGCACTGCAACTGTGTAGTTTGCTCATAGCCTACATTTAGCTATTTTTAGGCTTCAAAATTCACAAAAGTTGAGTTCCCTCGATTACTCCCCGTGTTTATAAGCCTTTGATTTTTCTCAGTTCAGTGTTCTCTGTTATTTATGTTAATGTGTAGCTGCTTTATTCTGTTTCTTCTGTGTTTTCTCCTTGTTAAAGAGCATAAGGAAATACTGTGATTTGTGTGTGTTGTGTAGCATGTTACGTGTTGAGAACCAAGAGTGGATTGTTGTGGCATTTAATAATGGACTTACATTCTGTTCTTTTGCTCTGTCTGGAGCAGAAGAGCAAAACCTTGAGGACCACACAAGGGAATTTATCTGGCATGCCTCACTCACTATCCGGACTGC
The DNA here is from genome assembly GCA_030378365.1 of Hybognathus amarus. NCBI lineage: Eukaryota > Metazoa > Chordata > Actinopteri > Cypriniformes > Leuciscidae > Hybognathus > Hybognathus amarus. The sequence goes on along the minus strand of JAQIUQ010002010.1, from coordinate 680,631 downwards.
TCACTTTGCCTAGTTTTTGGGCAGTCAAAGGCACGCCTGCCTGTGGACGGTACTCTGGGAAATTTCACCACCTATGTGAAGTGGGTGCTGGTGAATTGGGGATCGCTCTTCGCAGTCTGCCTATAGCTAAAGACAACCCTGCCTATCCAAAAAGCCAAGCCAGTCGTCCATACTGCACAGCGTGGACATGCTGCCGAAGCCCACCGCCCGCAGACCCCAAGCCTGTGTCCACCATGGATCTTGAACCTGAGTAAAACCTGAAGCCATCATGGAGGGGATGGAGTGAAGCCTCACACATACTCCCACTGATGATGGTGAGTTGTGTCTGGCCACTGCATTATTGTTTGAGGATATACAACTAAGTATCCCATCACCGCTGGTCCTGCCCAGCCTTCCACTCCCATTTACTCTACCAAAGACAGCCAGTCATTTGGCCCCACATTTGCTGACTCCCTTTAGTCCCTCGGCTCTCCCCTCTGTTGACTACACTGTGCTGTGTGGATCTGCCTCAGGTTTTCTGGTCTCCAGGTATGCCTTGGCAAGGATCCCCTGGCTTTGCCTCCTGGTCCATTGACCAGTCAGCTTCACCTTGGCCCCTCCCTTCCTAGGCTCCACCTGGGTCTGTCATCCTCACGGCTCCTCCAGGCTCCCCCTTGATCAGTCTTCACTCTGCCTGCATCATGGACTTCAGTTGTGCATCAGCCTTCAGCTGTCCTCCAGGACCAACGGAGTCGATCATTCTCTATAGGGGCTTTCGCACCAGAGGAACCTTTTCAAAGTTCCCAGAACTAATGGCGGAAGTACCCATTTTTGGCGTGTTCGCACCACATGAACTGGGAACTATTTTAGTTCCAGGAACTTATTTTGGGGTGACTAAATTACCTCCTACTTCAGAGTAGGGTCTAAATCAGCACTATAGAAACTACCAGTGACGTTAGTGTTCGCTGATTGGCCGAACGCCCGTGAAACATCAGCATCCACTTTTTAAAAAAAAAAGCTGTGTAAACACAGATTTCAGCTTATAGGTTTACTCGACAAACCGACTCTATGAACATGAAAACAGTGATAGATGAACCTCTTCACCTTTACGTTAAGGCGAAAATCCAACACAACTTTGACGAGACCAAGAAACACAATTATGTAGTTTTGCTCAGCTAGCGACACTGGACATCAATCACATAGTAAACCCTAATCATTTTTTAGTTATTGTCTGATTTCTTTGTATACCAGTTGCATCTAATACCGTATTAGACAGGACTGTTAAACAGACCATAAACTAATGAACACGGAGAATGTGAACACTGTGTGCTCAGGCTCTGGCGTTCTCAGCGCAGTCAAAATAAATGTCTGCCATGCCATCAAAATAAAAGCCAACCGACATTAAAGGGTACCCTAAAACAGCGGATGTTGACGTATGGTCAAAAGCGTCAGTTGTACGACGTCTTGGGATGAGACTGTGTTACCCTGGTGGGTAGTTCCTATAACTAACCGGTGCAAAAAGCCCCTTGTGCCCCTTGTCTCCTCCCTCCCATAATCTCCACCATTGTGTTTCTATGTCAGGCCCTCCTTGGGTTTGTCCCTCTTCAGTTCCATGTCCTCCACCGGAACCTCCTTCCTTCTGTTGAACTATTATCTATGGTGTGAGGACATGCCTTACAATGCGAATTCTCATGTGATGCATGTATGACAATTCTCAGTAGAATAAACTAGTAGACTAAAATTGATTTAGTCTATATCCCCAATGTTTGTCTAGTGATGCATAGTTTGAGAATTCAGCTTAGGTTTTTTTTTATTATTTGGTAAAGTTGTAAAATGTTCACTCGGAAAGAGCAGATACTTATGTTGAACAGGTATAATACTTGCCTGGATGCGATCTTAGCCCCACCCACAACATTTGAGGCTTGGAAGTTCGATATGCTCTTGATCCGTTGTGAAGCAAGTATACCCGAACCAAAGCTGTTCGGACCTATCAAATTGTCAGAGCGGGCTTTATACGACGATGAACAGTTGATCAACCGTAACCTAATCATCCACATCACCAAATAACGCTCAGGATGAATTCTTTTACAACAAAGAGTGGCTGCCACTGGAGAATTTATCCATCATGTCTGTTATAGAAGATGTAGACAGCATATTTATTTTAAAAGAGGAACAGAACCACGATTAAGGCATTTGTTGATCCAATTGAGTCCAGGGGCATTTTCTTTCCTGGTTCGGTTGAAACACGGCCCATAATCACAGCCCAATGGAGCAGTTTCAGACTCACATTCTGACTCAAATCTGAGTATGACGACGTCAGGGTAGGATAAATACGTTGAAAACAGGTTATCCTGTTTAAAACCACATGTGTTGAAGTCGCATTGGCTCTGGATAAAAGAAGGGGAAGAGTTTCATAAGCACATGTGGCAGATGTCATTTACTGCATCTATTATAGGTCATGACTGTAAATTGTTACAAAATAAAAAAAAATACAAATTACACACATTCAATAATTTAATTTATTGTTATTTTAATAAACATTATTATAACATTATTACAATTGTACTATTTTACAGCTAGACTAGTATACTATAATAGTATTGGTAACACTTTACAATAAGGTTCATTTATTAAACATTAGTTCATGCATTAACTAACATGAACTAACCATTTTGTTACTGTATTTGTTATTCTTTGTAGCTGTTCATTGTTTTTTCATGTTAGTTCACAGTGCATTAACTAATGTAAACAAGATTTTAATAAAGTATTATTAAATGTTGAAATTAACATTACCAAATATTAACAAATGCTAAAGAAGTATTGTTCATTCTTTGTTAATGTTAACTAATGTAGTAACTAATGAACCTTATTGTAAAGTGTTACTATAGTATTATAGTGTAGTGTTATGTACTACAACACTATTATAATTACACTCTATTAACTAACAATATTTCAATATTTCATAAAAATTATGAACATAATATTAACAGTTATCTTTGTTGCTTATTAAAACATACTAATTTCTTGAAATGGCCCTGTGCTTAAACCCCTGATTAAAGTTTTTAATTTTGTTTATATGCTTATGTGGTGTTTTTTAATATGTTTTAACCTCACACCTGGCCCCCTTAACCATTTCGAACTTAAATGGTTGTAATTCAAGAATGCTTTGGAATATAGACGTATGATTGGTCTTATTTTAAGACAAACCATGTGCAAATTGGAGCAAAGTCAACACCATTACTGAGTATTTTCTCCTTAAAACTGCAGTGAACCAAAGACAGTCTCAAAAACACGGTTTGAAATCGCTGGTGTTTCTGTCGTCACAAACTACCTTGTAACCAATCAGATCAATGTGTGATCGTCAACCAGTGGATCTCTAAGCTGAGTGGAGGCGGGGCTCATTTGCATATTCATAGAACCACATGTTAATCAGGGAAGGGTTACGATTCAAGCTTTTTTTAAGACATGAATAATATTTTTTCAAGGAAAAAGCTTTTAATTATGTCTACTATAGGGTGACTTCAATTCTTTAATTACTAAAAGACACTAAATAAGTGGTCAACTGCGCTATCTTTGTTTCTGAAACCGTATTCACCTAACAAAGAAAAGATATTTGTACTGTACTTTGAAGACGTACTGCAACTTACTCGAAAAGTCTTCTTCAATGAGAACACTTCAGTATTTAGACTTCGCTCTAAAAGATCCATCCATTTCAACACAAAATAACTTGTCTTTGCAAGGCTCCCCACTAACACCATGCCACATGAATGAATAATAAAAATAAATGCATAACTGCTATCGTGTCCTGATATCAGCTACCAGATTCCCTGAGACACAGCGAAACTGAATGTGAGATCAATTACATTAGACTTTTATATGGTAATAGCAGGCTTATTCTTGGCTGGAGATGTAGTGGCAGTGGCTTTGTAGTGGGGAGCAGGCCGTGAAATGGCTTCCAATGCAGGAATATGAGTCAAACCATCCCCACTGTCCCCAGAGAAACTGAGAACACACAAAGGGGTCATGAACATGAACTGATAAATGAGGGGGGTTTATTGTGCCATGACCTTAACACACCAGCACAGCTGTAAAAGGTCTAGCTTTCTCTGGCTTCATCTCTCTCATTCTTCCTGGCTCTTTTGCAGGGATTCTGGATCAGGCTTATGCTACCTTCATGTGCTATTGGGAATTTCCTACTTCTGAAGATGTTGATATTGTCACAATCTTGTGCTTTGTCATTGGAAAGAATAGGAATCACCAGGTTCATTTTGCCTAATTAACACCTAAGTGTATTGAAGACATTTCATAAATAATATAAGTAGTATAAAGATATTGCATTGTAATGTGACACTGGTGTCAGCGTGATGTCTTGCACTCTGTGGTGCACAAATTCAATATTTAACAGTATTTTATAGGACTTACAGTACCTGCGCATACTGAATACGATTGTAATTGTATGTCATTACTGAAGCCATAAACATCTCCTCGAAAAGACCCGTCTCACCCATGCACAAGGTGTCCTCAGGGTGCAGGAAGGACCACCAAGACAATGGCTGCCTGGCCCTTCGCCTCTGGACCAAATGGCCCTCTGCACGACCCCAAAGTTCACTTCCCCAGCTCAATGAGGACACCACACCCCTTTCTATTTTCACTGTGGACACTTTAAACCTAATTTAAATTACCTTGATGCAGATTAAATAACCATAGATGAAGAGATAACACAACAGTGGAATAGTTGAGAGTAGATTTCAGTTTAGAAGCTATATATAAAATACATATAAAATAATTAATTTGTAATGTAGTTAAGCATTTGGAATGAAGTATAACATGAGTGTGTTAAAGGGGTCATGAACTGGCTTTTTAAATGTTTTTATTTTGTTGTCTGAGGTCAACTTATGATGTCCGCTTGGTTTTTACATTCAAAAACATAAAAATGCTTCCACACTTTCAAAAACGAGACGTTTGTTGAAGCTGGTGTCAATAAAAGCTTTTATTGGACTAACAAGGACGTTTTCAGTTCTGAAACTTACAGGATATTCTTATAATATGATGACCTCTTAGATGTCAAAAGCTCAAGGAAAATTTTATTTCTCAGTTTATCACCCCTTTAATAGTTGTCTTTTAAATGCTTATTTAAAGCATTTGTGAGGATTGAGATTGACTGTTGGAGTTTGGAAGATCATTCCACCAGAGGAGCAGTGGATGTAAAATGTGCTGAAAGTGAGGCATGCTATGGTACATGTAAATGTAGAGTACAAGTAAAGTTGGCAAAATTGTTTCTTCTGAAAAAAAGGCATGGACAACATATGAAATTACCTACATGTATATTATAGAGGAGATATTATGCACCGTTCACAAGATGTAGAATACAGGGCCGGCGATTGCTATAGGCCAACTAGGCGGATGCCTAGGGCGCCAAATGTGTTGGGGCGCCGCGGGCTCTGACGTCGCCCTTGACCTACTCAGACATCCCAAGTCTCCCGGAAGTTCCGGGAGTCTCCTGCATATTGATAGCGTCTCCCTGATGCCGCAATTATCTCCCGGAATCTAGAGCGAGACATACTGCGCGCGTAACATACATAGGGCGATGCGCGTGCACTGTACAGAAGGAGAGACGTTGCGAACTCCGAGTTTGCCTCGCGAACGCGAAAGTTAGCCCTCCCTCCCACCCCAGAATCCTGTTACCGAAATATACCTCCCGAAAATGAATTCTTGCAGGTTGGGATGTCTGCCTACTCTGCTACTCCCCATTAATTGAGAAATCACAGAGTTAGAATGAAAAAAAAAGAAAAATGTTTATTAAACATGGTCATCCTAAGGCGCCCCTCAGCCACACGTTTAATTACTTAATTACTGATTATTAGACTGAATTGATGATTATTGTCGATCTTTTCCGGGGGTTGCGTTACGTTGGGCAAGTGCTCAGCTGCTGTCGCGTCGATCGGAAATGAAGCGGTAACCCTCTGGTCCACAGGGACGAACACAGAGAAAGCAACAAAATAAAAAGAAAGTCCAGTTTAAAGGTAAGCCTTCTCATCTCAGCCATAAAGTGTCAAACGCAATAAATCAGGCGTAGCAGCCTACTTGAGATTCCCGGTGACCGACGTGCTTTTTGGGCAGAGACATCTCATAGCCTACTTATATTATTTTTTGTCTTAACGGCCCATAAAACTCGTACATCGGCAGCCCATTCGTTTTGTTTTGCTTAATTGCCGACGTTGAGTTGCTTCCAAGTCTATGGGCTCTATCTTGCACCCGGCGCAAATGACTTTATACACTGACGCATTTATCATTCCTATTTTGCACTCGCGCAAAGCGGGCTTTTTTCCTCCACAGACGCACGTCGGTAAACTAACAAATGAACTTGCGCTTCCTGGGCGGGTTGGCGCAAAAGGAGGCGTGTGTCGGCGCAAACAATCCCTGGTGCTATTTTGCAGTTCCAGAAAACAATTGCGCCAATGACCAGAAAAAACCTGGTCTAAAGTCAGTGGCGCGTTGCGCGTATATTCAGATGCTATTTTAAGCGTGCATGCTTGGCCATAATACAGAGTGTGAACAATGCGGATACACTGTAGATGATTCTCTCATCAACACAGATGCATTTTACTTTTTGCAAATGATACATTATTATACGGAAAAATATATAAACATGAGGGAAATCATTGTTGTGTCCATGATGATGGGAAAAACAGGCATAAAGCTTACACATTTACCCAAATTATTATATGCATGTTTAACCCGAAGCTAATTTGGGTGGGTTTGTCCCATCCCCAGTGTCCCTTCTCTATCTTTTACGGCCCTGACGAGAACATCGTTCCACTCGGCTGTGAACCGATGCTGAAGCGCGCCTGGTAAATGCGCCGTTAAAATATAATTGCGCCATGGAACAAGCGCACCTCGTTCATCATGCTCTTAAAGGTAATGTGATATGACGCTCTTATTGGTTTATTTCCGTTACGCCCAAACCACACCTATGAATAATGAAGCTACTCCAGACCAACCCCTTTTAGATTTGTGCCAGGCGCAAGAGGCATTTATCCCGCCGGGAAAATAGCAACAGCGCCGGGATCCGCCCACAAAGTTAATTGCGCTTTGCGCTTTGACACTTGCGTTTCAGATCGTTAAAATAGGGCCCTATAGCTTACTTATAGAAATTTGTACAAAACTAATTATAAAAGTTTCTTTTATATTTTATTGCATTTGTTTTACAATATAGCCTATTATGTTGAAGTGTAATGTAGACACTGTAACTAATAGAGGTTTGAATTTTTCTTTGTTCAATTTGCACACTGAATTGCAGCAGATTGATGAATTTAACATTTAAATTTGATTTAAAAATGAATTAAACATTAAAATGCACAACAGTTGGGACTTCAAAACCCCCTTAGTTGTAGCAGCCAGGTAATAATTATAATTAAACTACAACAAGTTACATTACACAGATAAAACAATGCAGCTATGTAGGATGATAGAAATATCCTTGAACGTTATTTGTAGCATTTGTATGAACAATTTATTACAGATCCTTCAACTTGTTGAAGTTTTGGAGTGATTATAAGAGTATTTTTGTTTAGTTTAATAATTACTCATCATCAGTTTTGGGCATATTACTTAAAAAATAATTAGTTACAGTTACTAGTTATTTCTCACAAATTATGTTTCTGTGAAGGTTTTAGCTCAAATAACCCCCAAGATAATGTACTACAGCTCAAATTTGCCAGTGGGTTTGAGCAAAACACGCTGTTTTTGTGTGTGTCCCTTTAAATGGAAATGAGCTGCTGCTCCATGCCCCCCTTCAGATACTCCGGCAACAACAAAACAGGCGAATCTCACTCAGACAAAATGTCAGCCTTACATGTTTTGAACCAGAGGTGGACACTGATGACTCAGGAAGAGGTTACTACTTTTAGACTGCACCTGGACGTTTCTGAATGGTTAGTGGATACATTTATATAGTTGCTAGCGAGTTAAGTGTATTCATCTCATTGACTAGCATGTGCCGTCATTATAATCTATAATCTAATCTGCTCTATTCCAATGTGCTGACTTTTGCAAATAAACATTACACTATTAGTACAATTCTCTTATATTTACAGCACACGTAAAAAAGTCGCCTAACTATTCAGTGCATAATAAATGTGCGTTTATGAATTACACGGGAAGTGATATTTTTTTGGGATAAAATTAATGATATAGCTCTGGTCTCTGTGAATACAGTTGGAGACGACGGTAACTTTAGCCACATTAGCCATACAGAATTCTAGAAAGCTCATTCAGAAAGGATATTTGGAAACATTCACAAAATATGAAGTGCCGTACTTGTTCTGGATATGAAGTTAAGCAAGAAAGTGTTGTTGACCCATCCTTCAGAAACAACTTTTCAACAATCCGGCGTTGTTGGTGAAGCAGTCAGTAGAAAAATGATTTGCGCAAATATATAACAATTTACCGACATTCCTCGACACATTTCCTTTGATAATGAAATTCAACCACTGTGTCCTCAGTGCCTCGGATGCCGGGAGTCTATGGAGACTTGAATGTTCGTTTGTACATCCAAATACAAGACATTTGTAAAGTTTTTCTAGCCCAGGCATTATAAATCTCTAGCTGATACAGCGAGTAAACAGAAATGGCGGACTCTTGCTGCTCACTCAGGACGGGATTTATGCTAATAAGGCTATGTTTACACGGAAACGATCTGAAGAGAAAACGCAAAAGTGACGTTGCGTTTTCACTTTTTATTCTGAGTGTGTGAAATTCGATGTAGTATGCACTCTAGGCAGCTAGGTGGCAATGTGAAGCACTCCGCGCACCTGCGTACAACCTTCACTGTCTAGCAGACTTTTGTGTTTTTTCCCTTAACACAGGAACGCAGTGGAAACAGGGCCTAAGGCAGAACAACACCAGTCCTGGGCGCAGCTTTCATACTCTTAAGTAGGAGTAGGGAGAAATCTGGAACCACTCTTTGGAGAGATAGTTAATGAATTATGGTAATTATATAAAAAAAGTATTGGGTTGATTTTTACCATTATAGGTTGTTTACATCTAGTTTCAAACACCTTATAAAAGTGCATTTTGCATAAAAGGTCCTATTTAATAGACACACAACATGTAAAAAGTACAGGTAACTACGCCAATTTTCAATTACATTCATAATGTCTACAGTATAAGTATATAGTGAGTATTCTTTCTCCATGTTACCTACATAAGAAATCCCTTTTTTATTTAGAGACAGCCAAGTTTTAATAAAAGCCCATTTTGTCAGCGGTGAATTAGCCCTTTAATTTGATTTCAGTTCATGTTGTGATTTGATGGAAATCTGAATCTGAAAGCGCAGGTGTGAAAGAGATTTGGCTAGACGATGATGAACCATTTTTTCTGGCTCAAATAGTAATGTATTTGTACACGTATGCTAAACTATAGTCAATGACCATAATTATAATGGGAGTTTACATGTAGCGTGTATCCTGCACCGCTGTGTCCCATGATGATGATTTGAGACCTTGGCTGGGCGTGAATCCATAGGAAACCCTGCGAAAAGAAGATAACAGCACCAGCAGGAGTGTATATGTGTGTGTGTAATAAAGACAGCCCCAAAGAGAAGATGAGAGATTGAGTATGAGTGTGTCTATGAGTGTGTGTATGTGTTGTTTGAGCGATAGGACTCTGCCCTCACTTCCTGTATTCACTGCCATATCCTGTCTGTGCAGTGGCGTTTAAAGAGACAGCAGCCGTCCTGATTTCCTGGTCTCGCACGTCTCAGAGGACATCACACCATCACAAACACAAATCTATTCAATCTTCACCTGTCACCTCTGTGGAAAAAGACACCTCCGCATTCACTTTGTTATGATTACATACATTATTGCCAAGAATTATCTAAGTTGTATTATTATTAGTAGAAGTAGTAACTCTTTATTTCAATATACCAAAATAAGACACTCTACTAACTATAAGTACATTTGCATGTCAACTAGCAGTCATTAGAGAACTAGTAGACTCTCTGCTTAATATCTGCTAACACTTTATTGTGATTCTCCTCAACAGTTTACTGACTATAAGTAACTTTGCAACTACTTATACTACGTCAACTTATTATACTAACACTAACCCCAACAGTCTAATATTACTCTAATGTGACTTAGTTGACATGTACGTAGGTTAATTATAGTTAGAACAATACATGTGTCCTCACATGCTAAAGAGAGTCATTTTCAATTGAATCTCTCAGTGAATTATTAGTAAAAGTAAATTAATAGAAAAGTAATGTTACATATTTAGTTTACATGTTTAATGTTTACATAAGTAACTCTTATATTTTGGTGGAAATATAACAAATAATGGATCACTAAAACACCTACAAAATGTATCTGATTACGTAACATGCTAAACTGTTCATGTTGGTTTGGGTATTTATACACAAGTTAAATGGATACATACAGCATGCATTAGGATTTGGACATGTTCCCAATATAAAAAAAATACCTATAGATCCAAGTGGGGGCCTGATCCCTTGTGCTCTATTTAGTCTGTTGACAGCTGGGATGTTCTCTCTTGTTGGTTGACACTTGCTAGTCTGGTAAGGAATGTGTGTTAAATGGCTGTCCCACTGACCGGATTACCCCAACATACCTGTCTGAACTCCAAATCCAGTTTCCTTTCTAGATTTCCTCAATGAGGAGTTGACTGAAGGGATAGAGTGAGCGTACAGCAACTTTTCACTCCAGTGATTAGACACAGGTGCCCACATTGACTTGCAATGAGCGTAACTAACCCTAGTTGTGTATACAAGCTTAACCAGACACTCCCTAATGCATTCTCCATTTAAAGTCACACTGCGATGCTTCACTGACAGACACATTGCTAAGTGTGATGATGTATATTATTTATAGCCACAGGAAAGAGGGCGGGAGCTAGCTTAATCAGAGGGCCTGAGGTACTGAAGAAAAACACTAAAAATGTAATTATTTACATTTAGATTGGTTCTTGCCAAGTTTATTAATTGCTTCTATATATAATTTAGTATTTTGCATGGAAATGTGCAAAAATAAGTCTTTGGTAATAGGTAATCTTCAACTGTAATTATATTTTTATGAACATTTTTACTGCCCTTGTTTATTTCAGCTAGTGTTTTGGATCGAGTTTTGCACATTTTTGTAAATTAGGCACGTTTTTTCAATGAGCCTGTGTTGCATCAAAACCTAATGTCATCTAGTTAAAATCTAGGAAGCTTAAAGGGATAGTTCACTTTGAAATACATTTTTGATATGTTTTAGCTTACCTCAAGGGCATCCAAGATGTAGGTGTCTTCGTTTCCACAGTATTTTCAATTTTGACATTTTTCAGTCAAACCGTTGTTGTCTATCAGTCATAACTCGTAAATGTAAGTACACATTGATGGCCTAAGACATCGAAACGAGTGGTTTGTGTAAGAAAACTAACAGTATTTATATCGTTTTTACCTCTTGTAATCATAGCCATGACAAAATGATCTGACGGCATGGGCGCTTCGGTCTGCGCATGCACCGGAAGTGATCGCTTGGTGGACTCCCTTGGTAGAGTTACTCAACGGGCCTGAAAATTATTACCCGACCCGACCTGGCCCGTGGCTTTTGAAGCCCGACCCGATGTAACCCGACACATCAACATGAATTATCCGCCCGAACCCGGCCCGCGGCCCGACTTCGGACGCGCACACGTTCTAGTACAGTCTATTGCCGTTGCAGCATCTATTCATTCCGGTGAAATCACAAAATAAAATGAGCACAAACTTAGAAAGGTTGACTTACTAGTCCATCAACAAGATCGCCAGGTCAGCATCACCGTTGCATCCAGTGCTGCTTTTGAGCTCGCGCCAATGAGTATAAAGCTCGACCGAGAGCAGGACTCCTGTCAGGTTTCTCACGCAGTCAGATTCTCCCTACTGCGTTTTGAAACCAGCAGGCGGGCTACGAGTTTTGAAACAAAATAGACCTAGCCTACAAACATAATCATATGCTTATAATAGGCATCGTGGAGGAAGATCAGTGCATCCACAGTGGATAGACTGAGGCGTGTTCTCCTCTCTGCCAGCCACCCGCGATGGACTTTGCACGCAGCAGCCAGACTTTCTTTACGGTGAACAGCAGCGATGATTATAATAATTTGTTTGTTTTTTTACTGGGTGGAAAAGATTAAGCCCGAGGTCCGACCCGACCCGAGTCATTTGCTTATATTTTCGACTCGAACCCGGCCCGAACCCGCGGGTCCCGTCGAGTTTGTCGGGCCGAACCCGAACCCGTTGAGAACTCTACCCCTTGGCATCCAGTGTATGACTGATGTACAACAACGGTTTGGCTGAAAAATGTCAAAATTGAAAATACTGTGGAAACAAAGACACCTACATCTTGGATGCCCTTGAGGTAAGCTAAAACATATCAAAAATTAATTTCAAAGTGAACTATCCCTTTAATTTAAACACTATTTGACATGTAAACACACAATTCACAGCAAAACAACCAAAATTCAATCAGTTATTATTCGTATTAACTGCAGGGCCTACACTGAAGAAATACGCTCAGAAAAAAAAGGTAAAAAGGGCACTTATAAATATCTTCATGCAGCTAACTCATGAGTAGTTGATTGCAATATACAGTATACGTATAATCAAAGAAGTAAGATATCCTATTTTTCCTGAGCAACCAAGATGACCATGAAACATGTAGTCTAATTTCCATTGAACTGTCATATTCCATGTTATGGGTAAAAAGAGGGACTGAATTAATTCAACAGTTCAAGGTCAAGTAGTGCTGTTAAAAAACAGCTAACAGATATTAACTGAAGGAATTCCTGGAAATTTCCCTGTCACTGTATTTATGCCAAAGACTGATGAGAGAAATTTGGGCATGGCTTGCAGTGCTTAAATCAAAATACTCCCCAAAGAAGGTATATGAGTGCACTTATCATTTTAAAGATGAAAAGCCCTCTGAACTTCACTGCAATCCAGAGATGTATGCAGAATAGGAACACCCACCTGTTATCAACGTAGTAAATCTCTGACTGCTTCGGGTCATTGTTATAAACCCTTGGTGGACCATATTTGTGATTTGTTTTTATTATCTGTAATTATTATTGAGGAGTTTCACCTATGTTGGAGCTGATGCCGGTGATTTAAGCAGTTTCCCTTCATTCTTTGGGGAGTCTCTCTCTCCTCTCCTCACGCAGTGTAGTTTTCTTATGTATGCTTTATATTTCCTTATGTTAATAAAATGTGTTGTCTCTCTCCTTCTTTGTCGCAGCTAGTGAGCCGGCCGTGACAAATGCGGGTTCGATCCTGAATCCGTCTCTCAGTCATCCATTTTCACCATTAAAATTAGACAGATCAAGCAGAAAAACACCTTAAAATGTTGGCATTATGGAGCCATTTTTTATGTAAGTGACGTATGTTGAGCTATGCATAGTTGTCAACAGAACTCAACTTTATGCACGCTGAAAGAAGTAAATTAATGAGTGTTGCTTCTTTTACTTGGTCCTCCATGAGTGCGACCAAAGGAGAAACCACAATGACAACTGGGTTTTTATTGCATCCCATCTTCTTAGCGACCATCGGAGCCAGCTGATAAATTAAACTTTGGCCGAATCCTGTAGGAAGGACGGCAAACACATCTTTCTGATCGACAAATGCCTTAATTGCAGTTCTCAGTTTGTCTTTTAAAATGAGGCCCGTTTACACGATGGAAAAACGCAGATATTTCTCTGCGTTTGCCTCTCATTTACACGAAAACGCAGTTTTTATCACTGAAAACGAATATTTCTAAAAACTCCGGGCAAAGTGGAGATTTTGAAAACGCCGGATATTTGTTGTCGTGTAAACTGGGAGAAACGGCGTTTTAGGTTCTCTCTTGTCGATTCCAGGATTCTGATTGGCTTGCATGGCTTTATCTTTAACCCCTACACTGCCGCCTTAGGTTTAGCATAGTTATGATGGCGCTCGACGGCGTATTTATGCGGGGGTGTAAACGATGTTATTTTTGAAAACGGAGAGGGGAAAATATTCGTTTTGCTAAATACCCGGCTTTGTGTAAACGTGGCCTTAATGTGCTGTCGATTTCTTTTACAACAGACGTGACAGCGGAATCTATACATCTCAATTCTCCAGCTGCAGTCATCTTTGTAAGAAACCAGTTCAAACCAAGCACTCTGATGATGTGATTATTACGTAACTGCAGATCATCTGTCCATCACCGTATAAAGCCCGCCCTGGCAATTTGATTGGCCAAACGATTTCTGAACTGATCATAATTACTCCTCAATGAATTCGAGTCCAGACCAAACTTCCCAACCAAAAAATGTTGTGGGCGGGGTTCGAGCTGGCATCCAGGCTTCTGGATACCAGAAATTTTAAGACTTCCACATTCAAGAAAAAGGTGGATAGGCAATACACCCCCTTGCCCCACCAGAACAACCTAGCAGCCACAAAACTTTACAAACACCTTGAGTTTGGGGCACACTGTATGATTTATAATAGTGCTTTTATGACTGTTGCTTGTCAAAGTTTACGAACATGATGCTCCTGTAAGCCATGTCCCACTGTCGGATGCAGAAGACTCGTCCACATCATCAATCCATAACACTGTGATAGCACTACATGTGCTAGTGAAACGGTGGCTAGCAAACAAAAACAATCTCTAGCGTTAATTTGGCCCATGGCTTGTCTTGAAATGGAGAATAACGAAGACGATGTGTGTGGAGCAAGTGGTGGTTTGTTGGTCTTTCACTAATTGTGTCATTAGGTTCGGTGTTCCTATTGTTTTTTTTTATTCAGCGGTTGTTGTAGGAGAAGCCACATTGCAGTACTGTGCGTCAAATCTTATGACACTGCCAGAATTTTATCGGAGGTAAAATTTGATAACTAAGCAGATGTCAGCGAATATGTCAAACTGAGAGATCAGAGACTTTTAATTTTGGCATTGGATTAGAGGAATCTTAACATTTGTCTCAGAAGGCCAAATCATGGCCAAAATTGTACAGTGTGAACCTTACTTTACTCCAGGGGTGTCCAGTCCTGTTTCTGGAGGGCCACCTTCCAGCAAAGTTTATCTCCAACCTTAATTATACACACCTGGACCAGTTAATCAAGAGCCTCAGGACTACTAGACACTTTCAGGAAGGTGTGTTGGAGCTAAACTCTGCAGGAAAATGGCCCAATAGGAGCAGGATTGGGCACCTCTGCCTTAGTCATGACAAAGCAATGCCCTAACAACGACAACAACACCCTTAACATTGTGATGTTTTGCATGTGCATTTCCAGTCATAAAATTTGGAAAACTAGTTTATATAATTACTTTAATCACTCATGATCTTGAATTACATAATTACGTCCATTCATCAAAGTATATCGATCTGGCAATTCCTTAAACACATACCTTAAGTCTTAACCCTCTGTGGCGCTCAGCATATTGAAAAACAATAATTCCGTAACAACCCCCCTAATAACCCTCCCTTTCCTTACACACATCACTCAATCAACGAAACTAGAACAGTGCACCGCAGTCTGCGCTCTGCAGCTGCTGACTACGAATGATTGCATTAATTACAGATAATTACAGCAGCAGGTCCAGGTCGTTCTGGTCAATGTGACACCGCAGATGTAACTTCCAGCGGACACTCAGTGGAAAATGAAGGAGTCCCTGAGGAAAGATGTGAGCTAGTATATATTGACCACATGGAATCCTTGTCTTCTTCAGCACTTCCTCTGGTTGAACACACGCAAGAGTATAGGAAGAGTGGGAAGGAAGTGAGCCGTATACTGTGCAGCTGAGAATAGATGAAAGATGTTAGCCTATATGCGTTTGCTTGGGCACAGCACACATGGTGTGTATGTGTGAGATCTCAAAATTTGAAACTGCATGTGTTCATTTGGGTGTTGTTGACCAAATCTCACGATAAAGCAAGAGGTTGAATGAGTCGATACTCATCCGCCATGCCTGATGATAACGGAACAATGTGCCGAGGGCCGGCAGGAGCTGCTGTCTTCTCCAGGGGCCAGAGATTAGCCCTCATGTGCTTCCTTTGGAAAACACACAGCGTCCCAGAGGAAGCTCTCATCAGACTGCACTCTTTCACCTCTTCCTCTCTCCCTTGTTTCTCTTTATCCCTGTCCCTCCGAATTCCCACATTAAATGAAACAGAGGTCTGGATGACTGACTCGCCACTGACACTGATCAACCCACATCAGGCTACTGGCGTTCCTCTCTCTCTCTTTGTTCTTCTGCACTCTTCCTCTGTTTGTTTGGGCTTGTGCGGTGAACTGTGGGCCTTCTGTGCTCAGTTTTAGTGAATGCAGTGGCCTTGAGGTGAAACAGAGACCGATCTCTTTCTTCTGGAAAGTATTTTCATCACTCTTTCCTTTTCTCATGTGAGAGTCATGGTGTAATCAAATCTGCAAAAGCCTGAATTCCTGAATATCACATACAGTGGAGTCCAACAGTCTGAGATGGCATTGATATCCCACCTTCATCCTGGAAATAAACAGCTTTAGGATTTTGTTTCTTATTCCTTAGTCACTTATTTAATACATTTATCATGTTAATTCTTTGTACAGACGCTCAGATTTCCTTCTCTACTGAAGCACAAGATGCTCTGAAGCATTATCAAAGTGTTCCGTTCGAAAAATTTCAACGTGTCTGTTAAGTCATTAAGAATTATTCAGATTTGAGCTTATCTTTTTGTCACTTTGCTGTGGTATCAACTTTACTGAATGTTAAGCTTTACTTAATGTTTTGGAAAATTTTAGTGGGATTACTAATTGATAAGACATTCTGTCAATAAAGTCTTGTTCCTGATGACCTGTTTCCCACCTCAATTTCTTCTAAAACATTACTTGCCAACCTTCCCTCCAAAAGAAAACCAAGGTCTTGAAAATGATTTTTTTTCCTGAATCAAGTTTCTGTGATGACAGCATCTTTCACTGACACTGAGTTTAAAACAGGTTTTAGAGAATACATGTTTACACCATGAGCCAAGCCCCTCTGTTATAGTTATTATGGACTTCCCACACCCAGAAAGCATCCTGAATCTCTGAATGACGAAACCAACTCACTACTGGGAGCAAATAACCCTTGAACCTGGGTGAAGTGAGGTGAACAATGAAATTAGCTCACAGAAACTCTCAAAACAATAGCTGCCATATTTTCCCTATAATTTTAAGTGATCAGTCACATGACATTTACGGCTCGCAATTAAGTAAATACAATTGAGCAGAATTGAGAGAACAGTAAAGTTGGTGCAAATTTCAATGCCTGCTTCCATCAGCTGAGCAATTGCCACTGAGATAAATGGGAGTGCTAATTTAATTGAAAAGTAGGACTTCTTTCCTAGAGCTGCCATATTGAGCAAAGCAATGTATTTTTCAACAGGCATGTCCCCTGGTTGTTCGTCTTTCTGGCTTATGGTTTCACTAAGTGAATTGACTGCTCATACAGCAGAATTATTTTTCAAACATTTTCGAGGTTAGAAGTACATATTTTCAGCTCTTCAGCCCTCTTTAAGAGGACTGGATCTGATGGGAAGCTCCAGAACGATGGACAGCTTTAACCAGGCTTTCCAGGCTTTCCCGCCCACCAATGAAGATTGGCATCTCTTAACCCACCAAAGAGAAGTCCATCCACAGGTAATATTTTCCTGAAGCTGTGCCAAAATTTTCAATTTTTCCATGGAAGGAGGTTGGAGAAAAAATGGGAGCAGGTCCAGCTGAGTCAAGAGCCTCAAAAACAAGACCTCTTTTGATACTGCCAGGTCTCTGGACTCACTATACTCACACCTCACTGACTGCCCTAAACTAGTGCTCTCGTTGATGCTTTCTGTGGGATTGAGGAGACCCAGGGTTTGCCCTCTGAGGAGCTTTTATGCTTCAATCAAGGATGCCAAAAGCCAGGCCTGAGCAAGAAACCTAGATGGGAACCTCATGGACAAGTATAGTAATACCAATACATTTTGACCTTGTGGGGACATACGTTTGGTCCCCTTGATGAAACAAGCTTACAAATCATACATAGTTATTTTTTTTGTTTTTTGTTTTTGCAAATCTACATAAGCTAAAAGTTTTCTGTGATGGGTAGGGTTAGTGTAGGGGTGTATAATGTTGAGCTTTTACAGAGCAAAATCAATTATGTTTATGTAAAGTCCCCATAAAACATGAATACCCAATGTGTGTGTGTGGAATAAGGCATCTGGCTTTTTGCCACCACTGTCGACTGACTGAGAAGACAAATCAGCTCAGCTTCGGCATATTTTTCCCCTGGTGCACTTTGACAAATGGCAGGCAAAGCGTCTCATTTGTTAGCTCAAGGCATTTCACTTATAAGATTAGGGGGCCTTTCTGTGACACTTGCACTTTATTTTTTTTTACTTGTTAGGTTAAAAGCCAATTACATTTTTGAGTTTGGTTTCACTAAGGCTAGTAAAAAATAATAATATTTGCCTTGTTTATAGCTTCGACTGTATTTAAAATTGATAACAAAAATGACTCAATATCGTAAACGTGACCAACCACTACGCTATCATATCCTGACTGAGGGTGCAGGGAGCTGGGGTTGAAAGTCGCCGGAGGTCTGAATAGGCCAGCGAGTGGAACAACGTGTGATAAACGAGTGTTATCTGGAAGCCGTAGCTTTGGGAAGCACCTCTGTTTCCCTCTGATTACATTAGCAGGCAGGAAAGGGGGAGTGCAAGCGGGGATTTAGTGGAATTCCACCAAACTAATGCAGATACTATTTTCACATTTTCTTTCAGGTTGATAAGGTTACTTAACACACTGACAGGTTATGAACAAACCAAAGGGATAAAATAATAGCAAAATTACTAAATGGGGACACAAACAATTTACATTTTAAAGTTCAACAAGTACAATACAAGTGTAGCTTTCCGGCTGATTAAAAAAAAAATTAATTGGGTTTATCTTGCGAGTTTGCAACCAAAACACTGGGGCACAAGATTCACCACCCCCACCCAAATGTTTACATTTAAGACTTTCCAACACAATCTTTCATATCCACTGTACTTTCATTTCCCATTACTTGATCATAATGACCCTACAACACGTCCTTTTCCAAAGAATATCTGGCCAAGAGGTCAAAACCCATCTTCTTGTTGCCACTTCATATCTTATCTCCTCACCTCAGGCCCGGCAATAACAAACAGTTTCTTTGAAAGACCACATCCTGGCAGGTTCATCAGTGCTGTCTGTAGATGATTCATGCTGCTTGGTGTGGTGTCGCTGGAGTGGACACTTCAATTAATTGTTTCCTAGTGGCAGACCTCAACAGCCCCACGTGCCTGTTTAATTAAGATTCAAAGTGGGCTGAGCATATAGCCCTGTGGAACGCCTGCACTATTATAAACTGAGATTTGATAGTATAACTATAATGCTTTGCAAACTTAGACATTCAAACAAGGTGGGGACCAAAACTCTGACACCACACTCAAAATCTGAGGGTTTTTTATTATTAGAACCTGGACTTTTAGGCTGCATTTACACTGCAGGTCTTGATGCCCAAATCCGATTTTCTGACTATATCTGATTTTTTTGACGACCTGCTTACATCATCTTTTAAAAGTGACCCATATCCTAATTTTTGCATTTACACTATACACTGCTGAAACTACCAAATGTAGACGTTTTGACCCGGGAAATTAAGTAAAACAGCACGAAATGCAATGGATACAGATGTGAATAAAATTATCCAGTGTTTTTCTTTCCACAATATTTTGAAAAGTCATCAAAACATTGGTCTCGTACGGCGGAGAAAAAAAGAGGAGAGGAGAGGCACTGTAGCCACGAGCGCTTCAAACGATGCCTCAGATCTCGTGAAATGTCTTCAAATACGGATTTATTTCTGTAACGTTCCTGCATTTTTGCCAGCAAAAACATTTTGCTCTTCGCCCCAAACACTCAAAAGACATGAAACCTCCGCATTGCTCCACTGTGTGTATCCTTTCTTCCATCGCGCATGTAATCGCGCACTTTTTAATGACGGACGACTCGCATTTACTGGGGAATATCCAATTTGTCTGCTTACATGGCACACGCAAATGCACGTATTCGATTCATATCCGATTTATTACCACATATGAATGAGGCCTGAATCCGATCTGAGCAAATCGGAATACATGCGTTTTTTTCCTGCTTACACGTTCACCAGTCATATCCGATCTGTGCCACATGAGACGAAAAATCGGATTTGTGTCACTGGAACTATGCAGTGTAAACGAGGCCTTTCAGAGATTTTATTGAGGAAAACAGAGATTTTTATGATTTTGAAACTCAAGCCAGTCCAGTAAGTGTTGATGTTGCAATGGTTTTTAACAAATTTCATTCAACTATAAAGCAGCTTGATCGATCCAACTGAATTCAATTTTTTATCAGATTGGAAAGGGGTGGCGTAGACCTAAAATAATCTGAACAATACGGGGAAAACTAAATATGTAAATTAGCGTTTTTTAACGCTGGCCCTTGAGGTCTACTTTCCTGCAGATTTTATATAATTTATATAATATTCTCATGTTCACACTCAGGAATCTGTGCTCAAATACACAAACAATGAGAACATGTTTTTTCTTCACACCCTGCTGGAATTCTGCTGTGAAGTAAGATTACTGAACCTATTATTTTCACCCTGTTCGTTTTGATTTTCTTTCTACCTTTCGGCCTGTTTTTTTTTTTACAGATTTGGTTATCTGTTCCCTGCATGCCTGGCTGACACAGCAGGGGTCTCTCTCTCTCTCTCTCTCTCTCTCTCTCTCACACACACACACACACACACACACTGGTACTGATAAAAGCTGTGTTCAGTTCAGAGTCACGGATGCCCAGCACAATGCCACAGATGCCATCAAAAGCCACAAGTTAAAAACATAGTTCAGGGGGAAAAAGAGTTGGAGGGAAGTGAATGCATAGAAATAAAAACAATGAGCCTTAAGATTACATGTGAGTCAAATGCTCTTTTCATGTGTTCTTTTAAAATAGTACTAAATGCACTTTAAAGTTTTTAGATTTAAAAGAAATCTATGAGATTCAAAGTGTTCAATTATTAGCATGTTAGCCCTTTTTGGTATGTGATAGAACTGTGTTCACTATCCATTTATACCATAGAAAATTGCTGCATGCATTATCAGTAAAAAAATAAAATTGTGACCTCTCATACTGTAGCTTGTCACTATGTGAAATAAATATATTTTTTGTAGTTTAGTAAGTTTTTTTATATTGTAGACCAGAAACAGATTTATAAAAATAAACAAAGTTTGTCATAGGAAAGATTGTTTACCAGCTATGATAAGGACCTGTGCTGTTAAAACAAGATGATGGTCGATATGGTTGAGATCTCTCAATCATCAATAGCCTCATTTCTACTGTCAGGGCCAGTTGCATTTCCGCAGACACTTCCAGGGCTTGATCAAGGTTGTGGTCCCCCTGCTGCGAGGTAGAGTGGCGACTCAGATCATGGAGATCGCTGATGGGTTTAGTGGAAGGGCTTGAGATGGGCTCTGCCTTTCTCAACCCTCACCTGCTAAATCCAACAATTTCTCTCTGGATCCGGAAGCACCCTCTGCTGTTTCTTCCACCCTGAGTGAAGGCCCGGTTCTGACGCTATCCAGGTCTGAGGAGGTGGAAGTGCTCAGTATCAAGATATTAGAGATAGAGGACTTGCCACCTCCTTCGCCTGCCTATGAGGAGCTTTTGCAGGTTATCAGTTGTGCCAAATTAAATATCGAATGGCCAGCTAAGAAGCATGAAGCTCCTTGGATCCCTCTTCGGCGATGCTGTCACCTCAGTTGTTGAGAGATTTCAGGAGGAAAAAATAAGGCAGTGGTGCTCTATAATATATCCCTTGCCTTGCCCAAGACCCAGAGGCTTCTGGGTGGGAGCAGCCCCAGTCCGTCTACCAGCTCCTCTCATAGAGCGCAGCAGAGGCAGAGTGTCACCTCCTGAGCCATTCTGCAGAAGGGAGGTCAGAGCGGCACTCTCAGCCTGTTCCCTGCCGGTTATCTGCTTCAGGGTGGTGGACAGACTGCTCGAAAACACCAGAGAGTTTCAAGAAGCAGGTTCACTTAGTAGACTATCTGGCAGTATGGAAGCTTCTGCCAAATGTGCTTCAATGGGTCCAGCAAACTGTAGAGAGAGGTACAGTACATAATTCAATTCAGCCTAGCCTTGTCACTCCACACCTTCACAAAGTGTGAAGATGCCCCTCTGGCTCGCTGCGATTCCAGGGCTTTTGTGTACTCAATTACAATCGACAATTGGTTAGTTCTAGCTCAATCGGAGCAAATGGTGTTTCAGCATTGAGATATCTTCTTCAATCATATGAGGTGTTAGGGTGAACTCCAAGAAGAGTGTGCTTTCTCCACAACAAAGGGACCACTTTTCTATGGGTGTTATGGGACTCAAATACCGTGCAGGCACAACTTTCTCCTGCTCGCATTCGAATCATTTAATCTTAGGCAGGATGAAACTAGGCCAATCCGTCACTTGGAAACAGTTTCAAAGACTGTTGGGACTCATGGAGCAGCTGCATCCAACGTGATGGCTTTCTGTACATGAGACCATTACAGTGGTGGCTCAAGATCAAGGGGTTTTCCCTATTCCCACCATCACACTGGCAGTTGAAATCAGCTCCGATACGGCTCTCGAAACGACTCGTAGTCATTCATTCTCAGGCCGCATGCAAATGGGTCAGAAATGGTTCCGACGAAAGGCTACGTATTGGTTCCTATCCAACAATTCCAGCAGTTGTATGGTACTGATAAACAAACGATAAGTTGTCATGTCATTTTTGTGGGCAAAATGTGGGCCCGCTGGTTCAGTGATGGAGTTCCTCTAGGACCGATTCCTGCAGGGCTATCCCCTCCACCTTAAAGCGGCTGAAAGGATAGCAGATAGTGGGACGTGATGATATTGCTCAAACCTCCTTAAATTGCATATTTTTGTGGGAAATTTATTAAAATGCTCATTCTTTCTAAAAAAAATGTGACAGATATATTTTATCAATATTTGTCTGAAGACTTTGGACTTAAAAGCCTTAATAGAGCTTTTTTGTGCATTCCTTTGGTCATAAATAAATCGAAGCAGGCACAAATTAATAAATATGTGTTCTTTGTTCTATTCTTTTTCTACGTAGTTTTCAGTCAGCTTTAGTCAGCTATTTTAGTGACTTTTTGGAGATGTGTTAAGGAAGGGTTACTGGCCCGACAGTGGTAACACAGCTTAATTTTGACCTTGCAACTCAAGGTTTAAGCTATTGACCCTAGAGTTCTCAATCGGGCCTGAAAATTATTACCCGACCTCGAACCTGGCCCCGTGGCTTCTGAAGCCTCGACCCGATGTAACCCGACACATCAACATGTAATTATCTGCCTCGAACCCAGCCCGCGGCCTCGAATTCGGACGCGCACGCGTCTCTAGTACAGTCTATTGCCGTTGCAGCGCCTATTCATTCCGGTGAAATCACAAAATAAAATGAGCACAAACGTAGAAAGGTTGACTTACTAGTCCATCAACAAGATCACCAGGTCAGCGTCACCGTCTGCATCCAGTGCTGCTTTTGAGCTCGCGCCAATGAGTATAAAGCTTGAACCGAGAGCGGGACTCCTGTCAGGTTTCTCACGCAGTCAGATTCTCTTTTCCTTTTCCTTGTCTTCCGACCGCGTTTTGAAACCAACAGGCGGGCTACGAGTTTTGAAAACAAAATAGACCTAGCCTACAAACATAATCATATGCTTATAATAGGCATCGTGGAGGAAGATCAGTGCATCCACAGTGGATAGACTGAGGCGTGTTCTCCCTCTGCCAGCCACCCGCGATGGACTTTGCACGCAGCAGCCAGACTTTCTTTACGGTGAACAGCAGCGATGATTAAAATAATTTGTTTGTTTTTTTACTGGGTTGAAAAGATTAAGCCCGAGGTTCGACCTCGACCCGAGTCATTTGCTTATATTTTCGACCTCGAACCCGCGGGTCTCGTTGGGTTTGTTCGGGTCCGACTCGAACCCGTTGAGAACTCTAATTTACCCTGCTTGTTACTTTTGTTAGCCCTGGCTCACACAACTGTAGTAAAGTGGCTAATGTCTTCTTGAGAAACATATTTAGCAACAGCATAAGCCAGCCATCCTGTTCCTATGATTAATGTAGAGCAAATTACCAGCTGGAAATCCAAGTATTATTATAGGAACAATGTAACAGTAATCAAACTGAGGTTAATGCTGCAGTTAATCTGCCCCCTACAGGTCAGGAGGTACAAAATATAATCTATTATTACTATTTATAGTGTCTGGGGCCTTCACCGAAAACAAAACAAATAAACAAAGATTGTACAGAACTTACTTTAAAAGAATTTCCTCTCAGAAATTGCTAAACATTTTCAAAAATAATCACAACAAAATGGGAAGTAACATTGATTTAAAAAATGAAATTATATTTTTAAAGTAATAATACTGCAATACTCTTTAACTACTACTGTATGTATTTACATAAAAAAATTGTCAGGTACAATGTACTTTTGCATTAAATTATGTATTCATGTTGTATTGTAAAACACTGCTATTGTAAAATCGGCGTTCGCAGATCGACTGGTAGAGACCATTTTTCAAAGATGGCTTCTTCCTGTATTCGCGAAGTTAACTGTAAACTGTATGGACACTGACAAAGTTCTCAATGCTCTCGGTTTGAATGTAGGGACCCTTATTATGCTACCGTGTTAGTGTGGGGCTATTTTGAGCCTTGTTAGTGGTAATAACAAGCTATTTTTATTTGTCATTACTCTATGCCCTATATACTAGCGTTATACTAGCATTATAGGCTAAACTGTTTTTAGAGATAAAACTATTTACATTCAGCAATCATTAAAACAAATCTCAGATAACGGTTGACTATGTAACAATGTGTAATTACACCAAAGGTTCATTTTGCGCCGGAACTTCTCCTTTAAGGATTTTTGAACATTGAATGACAGTACATCTTGAGTTTACTGGACATCCCTGTCAGGCAATACTAATAATCCTATATGTTTTTAAGGGTTATATCAGAATTGGACTGGTAAATTGACAGTTGATGGTACTGAATATGCTGTGTCACTGCCTGTGTGTGACCCAAACTTCCACATTAGCCTATTATTTTCGTTTTCATTATTTGTTTCTTCTCCCCGCCTCTTTGGACATATTGCTTGTATGGAGATGGCCATAGAAACCATGACAAGAGATTAAAAAAGAGAGACTGTAGAATGTCCAGCGCTTCCAAATCCCTCCCACACCCTCCCGCATATCATTACAGCGAGGGAAATCCATCTTTGAGGGGAGAGACGACCATAGAACGGTCTTTTTGCTTTATTAGTGTTTTTTCTGGCAGCTGACGCCATGCTCACTTCTGCAAAGCGGTGACCAGAGGTCTATACCCAGATGGCCACACCGACTGTACAACAAACACATCTTTCAGGTCTCGAGGCCAGCTGGACCAGAGGCTGGAGAACTACTGCAGTGCACTTTTCTCTACTCGAGGAACCTGGTTGTTTCCAGCCCACACAGCAAACCCTGATCCCAGCAGGAGATTTATATGACTGCTCAGTGAACTTGGAGCGCATGGAGAATCTGCCTTCAGTGGGATTGGAGTGATGCATACTCCTCTATCCAGACATAGACACTGTGCAAAAGGCATATTTACAGATGAGGATATATGTGATGAGAGATAAACAAAAGAAAGATTTACAATGTGACTAAATCACAAATCTGATATGAATGAGTCAATTTAGGCCAGCAGAGAACTAAGTAGGCCAGTTCATCATCAACATTTATGCCCTGTTCCAAACTTCTTTCTCTCGTTCGGTGGAGAATGAGAAATGCACCCACAGCTTTTACTGTTGTTATGGTAATGTGTGCAACTTCCCTTTGAGAACAGATCAAAATAAGCTCTCTGATTTCAAATCTGAGGTTGTTTTAGTAAATCATTAAAATTGAGATCATTATCATTATTCATTCAAAAATGAGATGCTTTAATAAGAGTACATTTTATCAGAACAAAACTTTATTAAACATTGCAAACATATTTTCTATTTCAATATTTATCTTAATTTCCAGGACAAATACCTGAACATTCTTAACTTTAGAGATTTACTTGAGATATCTTATGACATGAGACATAAGAATTTGTTCCCATGTATAAAAGTAAGTTAATGTTTAAAACAAATAACTTCCTTTTACACAACACACACACACACACACACATATATATATATATATATATATATATATATATATATATATATATATATATATACACACGCACACATATATATTATTATTATATTTTTATCTGTTTATTTTGCAATTTTACTTTTGAAGTATATGTATCTTGATTTATAAATGTTTTGATTTGTGTACTGGAAAACAAGACAACAATCAATGAGAGTAAGACAAAGACAATTTTATCTAACTGAGCACATGTTTTCAGCATAAAGTTCAAAGAAAATCTTTAAGATTTATAAAAACTTTACAGCTCTATCCTTACACCTTATATATTAATTATTTTATTATATTGATTAATATAAATATAGAGAGAAAAAAATGTTGCCATGTTTTTGTATTTAACTACAATCTACAGCATTTATAATCAACATTTCTATCAACTAATAATTCTGTCATTTTTTTAAAGGGTTGATGAAGTGAGAAATCAAATTTTACTTTAAGCTTTTGACATCTAAGAGGTCATCATATCATAAAAATATCCTGTAAGTTTCAGAACCTGAAAACGTCCTTGTTAGTCCAATAAAAGCTTTTATTGACACCAGTCTCAACGACAGTCTCAGTCAAGCAAACGACTTGTTTTTCAAAGTGGGGAACTATGACGTCAAAGAGGATAACACACCACCCGCAGAAGAAGATCAACGCCTACTTCAACACAGCCGGTTTAGCCCCGCCTACCGATTCCGCGCATTACACGCATAGTTAAGTAACATAGGCCTGCCTACCTCGTGATGACAATTCCAGGTGCGTTTCCCGAAAGCATTCGTTAGCCAACTATGGTCGCAAGTTCCGTCGTTATCAGCATAGTTCAACGAGTCGGTGTTTCCCGAAACCATCGTTCCAACAAACATTCGCAAACAGCATCGCAGAGTTGTGTGGTTTGAACGACAGCTTCTGAACCTGTGGTTAGAGGCGTCGTTTCTATATTGCATGACTTTTGGAGGTAATAAATCCTTATCTTGAGCAAAATAAGCAAGCTGACATTCAGTACAACTGGTGCCTTTTTTTAGAATACATACAAATGTAATTTACATTCTAGTTTTTCAAAAGATTTAAAGTACCAATTTTGAAAAGTACGCAAAATGATCCTTCCACTTTTAAAAACCCCAATTCCCAAAAATGGTTGTTATTTAGTTGCGCTCAGGATGTAACCCCAGAACAATCCTACACAACCTGTTCTGAGCAGTCTGTAATTTATTTTTAACATGTTTCTTAGAGCCACTATACCAAAAAGTTACTGCATAGTCGAAATGTGGTTGCACAAATGCACCAGCTAAGATTATCATTGTTTGTTTATCTAAATAAGCAGCCTGTCTTGCTAAAAAATGTTATTTGATTACTTATTTTCGAAAACTGCCATGCTATCCCCAGTCATTTTCTTATCAAGAATACATGCCAAAAATTTTACTTCTTGCTTAAAAGTAAATTACTCATCTCCCACCCTTATTTCTGAACATTTTAACATTGAGACAATAGATTCCCATCTTGGGTCTCATGGCCCCGCAGTGCCAGACCCTGCCTAGCTAGGTACTGTACAGAACTTACAATATTTTGCAGGCAGTGCCTAGCATTATCTTGTTGCTTTGCCCAGGCACTTGAGAGTTGTGAATCTACTGAGTTTGCTTCTTGAGCACTAACTGTGACTGCACAATGGTGGGATTTACTCATCGCACCCCAGCACACCCCAGATCGAGAGTCAAATAACTCATTATAATATGCAAAACTGTTATCCACTCACAGCAGTGGGCATTTACTTCCAAGTCTTCAATGCGAGACACCCATAATAACCGAGCATTTTCGAGCTGGGCTCCAAACTAGGGTAGAAAATAGCCTTTTACTTATTGATTTTGATGTTTTTCAATGTTAACACCAAACGAACGTCATAAGTTGACCTCAGACAACAATTAAAAAAAATAAAAAGCAAGTTCATGACCCCTTTAAATCAGTGCAGTGCATTCTGGGATCGCTATCTCAAACTAAATCATTACGCTTACAATGGTGTTTACGAGCACTGTGTTGATACACGCACACACACACAAAAAAAACCCACTGACAGTAGGAGTGTGAAAGAATACAGCAGATACGCTGGTCCTGGAATGCCAATAGGTTCCAGAGGCTGATGGGATTGGCCGGATCGGCCCATCATTTTTGTGATGACACTCATATGTAGATTCCTCCAGTATAAGCAGCCCATGGTTTTAATTTTGGAGAAGCTTCACTGCCACAAACGTAACACAGGAGGAACCTGCCAAAGAAAGTACTTTAGAGAGTTTATAAGGTGGAACCTGGAGCTTCACGTGTCAAATGTCTGAACGCTCCCAAAATAGACAGTTAGGGAAAATAATGGTTACAAAAATGTTTGAGTTTGGAGGACAAAGCTGGGGAATAAAGTGAAATGTAGTGCAGAGTGATTTGACTATGAATATTTTAAAAATACAGCGAGTTAGATACAGCTAAAGGGGAATGAAACTAAAAACCCTTTGAATTACTGCATATTAACTTCTTTAATTCATAGCATATGATGTCCTTTTGTAAACTGTAAATATGTTGTAACATTTAGAACTCAAAATGACACTTTAAGCTGCAAAAACAACATCACAATCATTATCTCATTAACATATCAGTGCTCATTCAGTTTAGTAACCTGTAAATGTAGAGCATAAGCCTTTACGAAAGGGTCGTGTTTGTCTTGAAATAAATGTAGATGTCACGAACTGAGACAAGGAGGTTAAGGATCCAAATGCAGTATTTATTGGCACTCTAAAAAATGATCTGTTGGACTTACTTAAAATATATATGCACCATTTTTGTAATCCCAAGTAATCCCAACTTGGAATAATTTTTCTTATATTTAACAAGAAAACCTTGTTGTGATGTGCAATGTGATGCATATATTTTTAAGTAAAGAATGTTGTGTGAACTCAAATATTTAAGGAAATATAACAAAGGTTTTCTTGTTAAATATAAGTAAAATTATTCCAAGTTGGGGTTGCTGAAAAAGTATGATGCAAATACCTTTTAAGGAAATCCAACATAGTGCAGGCCATGTAAGATCAAAACAAATCTTAGTTCTGTTAACTTAACATTTAAGCTCATTTATATAAAAATAAGACAATTAAATGAGTTGAATCAACCATTTTAACTTATTTTTAGATATTCAGCTATTGGTCTGCTTACTGGTAATCCAATGCACAGGTAAGGTCAAACACAGGCAGGCAGTCCATACAAAAACCAACACAACAAGGCAGGGAACACGGGCAAAAGAGTAATCCACGGAACAGGCAAAAAATCCCAAACCAAGAGACATGAAACCAGGGAGAATGCTCGGAAAAATGCAGCACTAGACAAGACTTCGCAGGGAATGACTGACAAAACAACCCAATCTCACGGCAATTCACAAAAATTTTCCGAGGTGGCTAATTCATACGATTTTTGCTAATTCGTACGTATTTTACGAGTTACCGAATTTGTACGAATGACCTACCCCTGACCCCGCCTCGACCCCGCCTGTTAGACAAATCCACAAAATTCGGTATCGATTGTGGTTCGTACAAATTTGTACGAATTAGCCACTTTTTAATCCCTCTGTACGAATTGGTTGTGAGATAGCGTTGGAAAGAACCAGGCGTATATAGGGAGAGCAAACAAAAGATAAGACACAGGTGAAAACAATGAGTCCAGGCTGAGAATTATGGGAGATGTAGTTTGTGAGGGAATGACAATAGTCTGTCGTGGAGTGCCCTCTGGTGGCTTTCAAGTTCACTCCAGCTGGTGCCCGTTACAGTAGGTCAGTAATCAGCAATAAAGGAAGACATTTTTGCGACTTCCCGTGTTCTCGCTGTCCACTTTGACAAGCAGGCGGATGATTTGGAGTCGTTGTCCAAAACTGGCGTCCCCGAGAGAGCGGCTCAGAAGTCTTGGTGGTTTTCCCACACCAGCCATCATTCAAAGCACAACTGGACAAAAGGTCAGACGCGATCCCTCCTCCTGCAGAGCTCACGGGTGGTAGAGAACCACATACCGCTACACAAACATGTGCAAGAGAGAGATGGGCTGAGCTATGCTTTGCTTGCGCACGTCTGGATTTAAATAGGCAAATGCTTGGATCATTATTGCAGTGGTTATTATGTGTTTGGCAACAGTTCTTCTAACTCTAACTGATGGAGTGTGTAGCTTTTCATTTCTTAATCAACCGTGTAGGAAGACACATCATGGCCATATTCCAGGATGTCCATGTCAAGATTCATCAGGCTCAGATTGTGAAAGAATGGTCGGGAGGAGCACGAAGAATCATTTTCACACATGATGAACGGTCAATAGAAGTACTGCATTTGCTGTTTTGCTGTAACTGAGTCACACTGATGTACTGTAGTATCAGCTGAGTTTCAGAGTCGAGCAGAGAAGCAGAAGTGAAGAGTAAAGCAGCGCCAGTGCACCACCCACTGGGAACATGTTGCTGTGATACAAGGAAGAAACATTTACAGCACTCTTATAATGCAAGTCTAGCTGAGAACAGGACCATTAGCTGAGACCTCTGCTGTAATATCACGACATTCGTCATTTACACTACCATTCTTAAGATTGGTAAGAATTTTTAATGTTTTTTTTTTTTAAATAAAAGTCTCTTCAGATCACCAAGGCTACATTTATTTGATCAAAAATAAAGTTAAAACAGCAAAAAACAGTTTCTACCGTAATTGATTGTAAACTGTAACTTATTCCTGTGATCAAAGCTGAACTTTCAGCATCATTTCTCCAGTCTCTCAGAGTGACATGATCCTTCAGAAATCACTCTAATATGAAGATTTTCTGCTCAAGACACACGTCACATTTCATATTATATATGCTTCCTATTTTTGTGGAAACCATCACACATTTTTTCAGGATTCTTTGAATTTTTTTTGTGACGCTGAAAGGGTGCCATGTGCGTAGTATTTCGACGAAATGTCATATGGCGTCACCTATATGAATATGAGAATGTGTTGGAACATTTATGACATCTGCTTCAAACATTGTAATGCTCATGACAACTTTCGATAACTCTACAAGTATATCCATCGGCTAATTTCTCTTCGCAAAAATGAAAAATTATGACACGACAATGAAAAGGAACGACTAAAAACTCATCGTAAGTTGGCACTTCAGAATCTTTCAAGTCAAAATACGGATAATTCAGTTAACGTACAGTACGGTCAAATGTTCAGGGACTGAGGATAGCAACGATTGTATTTAATTGTACAGTGTATTTAAAATAACACAACGTACAGTACAGACAGTAGTCGCGTTTCCATTAAAGATTTGCGCAAAACTTTTGCGATATTTTCTAAATTATAACGAAATGACGGCATTTCCATTATGTGACTAAAATGCCTTTTTTTTCTCTCGCAACAAGTCATTCCAAAAATCATGGCAATAGATGTTGCTAGGTTCACGTATATCGTAGTCACTGGGCTAGTCATTGTTTTAATGGAAGGAGACGTTGGCGTATTTCCAGGTATTAATGCCAAGAAATACCTTTATACTTGAGATCAGCACATATGAGGAGTTTCTATGTGTTTCTCCCTCATTTCTTCTTTCAAGATCTTGATAAATTGTGGTATAAGTCCAGTATTCTGTAATACTTTTGTCTTTTATGAGTTAAATAAAGAACTCATCTTCCGTCTAAACATACCGCGCCATCTTTGATGAATGATAAACTCTTACATACACCAGGTGACCTGGAAATATGGAAAAACTGTTTCCATTGCAGTTTCGATGAAATATACCTTTTTGTACTTGCCTGAAAAAAGGTTTTGCGCAATTTGAAGGGTAATGGAAACACCTATAGTATTTTAATTATGTCCTTAAAGGAGCTGGATGGAAGATTGTGGCCAAAACTGGTACTACAATCACTTTCAAATTAGCGAGTACAAATTAGTGATATAAGTATTTAAAATGAACATGATTTCTTAATGTCTAGTGACATATCAGAGAAAATGTATGATTAATTGAAATAAATTTCTTGCATACAGCTCCTTTAAGGAATCGCAATATGGTT
The DNA here is from genome assembly GCA_030378365.1 of Hybognathus amarus. Taxonomy (NCBI): domain Eukaryota; kingdom Metazoa; phylum Chordata; class Actinopteri; order Cypriniformes; family Leuciscidae; genus Hybognathus; species Hybognathus amarus. Next base: position 648,347 of record JAQIUQ010002010.1, on the reverse strand, counting down.
GACCTCAAACAGTGTTTGTCCGGTATGTCGATAACTGAGAGTTGTCCAAGATGTCCGGTGTGCAACCATCTTAAAGTATTCCCATATATTTAGAGACATTATATAATTTCGAGCCCGTTCTCATCCTTTAGCGTCACATAAAGCGCTTTATGACAAAACGGCGCTATACTGACGCACATGGTACCCTTTATCGTTTATATAACACGCGAACTCAAGGCGTCATAAATCCTTTAGCGTAATATGAGACTACCCTACCCTACCCCACACCTAAACCTAACCATCACAGCGCGTGTTATATAAACGATAAAGGGTACCATGCGCGTAGTATAACGCCGTTTTGTCATATAACGTTCTATATGACGCTAAAGGATGAGAACGCGTTGATAATTTCTTTATATATTTTTGGACAAACTGTGAAAGTGCAAACATTGCAGTTGTTGCTTAAAAAAGTTATGCCCTTGATCTGACCCTCGATGTGACTTTCACTGGTGTGAACTACAGTAGGAGGTTGATTCAGTCACATAGAGTAATGTTAACTGTAATAAAACTAGTTAATTTCGTCGTTTCCACATCATTTTAGGTTTCACACCACATGGAATTTACTTTCAAAATGGTGTGTCAGGACAGTATCTAAGTTACTCCAAAGAAGCACACAAACATATGTAATAGAGCTCATTTCCCAAACACACACACCAGTACTAAGCGAGCCTAAATGAACCATTAGTTTTTGATATGACATATGGAACAGTTTGTGGCAGACTTCTGTCCATTTTCTGTCCACTGCAGATATTTCTCTGCTGGCGGTCAAATAACAGCCATTAACAAATGAGCACCGGACGCATCGAAATGCACAAGAGATATGCGTGAAATGTAAATTTACAATGAGACCAAGGAGCACATCCAAACCATAATTCATATAATTCATGCTTCAGGGAATATTCTGGAAAGCTTCCACAAAGCCAGCTTTGTCTGGCTTTGCTTTCAGGATCACTCTCTTTCACGATCAACAGCAACACACACACAACACACACACACACACACACACACACACACACACACACATAATAAGCAATGACCCTGTGCTCAGACTCTCTGAGGGGATACAGGATTGAATCTTACTCAAGGGTCCAGTGAAAGAGAGCAGGGGCAGTTTAGCGTGTGTGTGTGTGTGGGGCTCATTAATGAATTCTCAGACTAGTTATGAACCAAATTCACCACACCAGGTCAGAAAGTGTCTGGACACAAGGAATTACAATCACAGTTTTGTACTGTATAAAACATAATGGATAGACATTTTTTTAGCTAGGATTCAATCAACATTCAAAACTAAACCCTAAACTGTTTTTTTTAGTAGAAATATTTAAATATCCTTAAATCAAGATACAAGATCTTTACAATATTAAGTCCTGTTTTCTGACAACAATCATCACATTTTTGCAAAATAATCTGATTTTATTTTTGAATTAAGTGTATTTTCTGACTCCATTGCCAGATTTTGACTTTTGTCTCTCTCCTCTCTCTCTCTCTCTTCCTATTTTCCTGATCTTATAGTAGAAATAGATTATGAATTGGATGACGATTTAAATAATACTTTGTTATTAAAGGCATTTAAGGATGTATTGTTTCAAAATGTGCAAAAAAGATGTTGTTTGGAATGTGTGTGAAATCTTTGTTTTATGCTCTGTTGAAAAGTCATCCTGATACTAAATGGAGAGAATGTTTATCAATTTCTTCAGAGATAACTCCATCATGGAGGTCTTTGTATAAACCCCTATTCCTAAGAGATCTGGAGATCTCCAATGGAGAATACTCCATTGTGATGTGGCAACAAATAGCTTGGTGTCAAATTGTAATGCAATGGTTTCATCTACATGTCCATTTTGTAATATGCATGATACTACTTTTCACTTTTTTCTGATTGTTTTAGATTAACTCCCTTGTTTGAATTGTTGCATAAAATATTCACTGTATTGGATTTATGTTTACAAAAAAATCTGCTTATTATAGGTTTGAAGTACAAGAGGGAATATAAACCACAATGCACTCTTGGGAATTTTCTATTAGGGCAGGCAAAGTTGGCAATTCTAAAATCCCACACATGCAAAAATGAGGGGGAAATACTGATCTGGTTGGAATGTTTAAATCATTGGTAAAGTGTCGGGTTGTGGTAGAATATGCCTATTGTAAATTTACAAATGAAATGGATTTTTTTGATGCAAGGTGGAGAGTGAAAATTGCTCTGTAGTGAGAAATGTGTTTGGAGAGATATGGTTTAATTGGTAGAGTTTTCATTTATATTATTTTTATTTATTTTATTTAAATTTTTTCTTGTCTTGTCTGTGTGGTGAAAATAATGTTTTTTTTAACTAGCTTTATGATTAAAAGAGTTTAGAAGTCAAAAGTCTCTTACACACACATTGTATAATGATTTTATATTATGATTTAAAAGACTACTGGACAATGAACACTGTTGCCTTTTGTAGCTGCTTTACAGATTCAATTTAATTTGTTTTAAAGTGCATACTCTCCCTTTTTTGGCTCATTTTACAACTCCCTCAGAGTTAAAGGGTTAGTTCACCCAAAATAGAAAATTATGTCACTAATTACTTACCCTCATGCTGTTCCAACTCGTTAGACCTTCTGTTCATCTTCGAACACAATGAAGATATTTTTGATTAAATCTGAGAGCTGGATCACTCTCCTGAGACTGCCCAAGGGACTGGCTCTCTAACGGCCATTAAAGTCATTAAAGAATGTTTAATATTCCATGTAGCCTACAGTGGCTCAATTATAAGTTTATCAAGCGACAAGACTGACTTTTTGTGTAAACATAAATAATGACTTTATTCGGCGCGCATCTTCCTCTGCTTGTAAACAGAAAGTTTTGCGCTTCCAGCTATATCAGCACGTCATCTTATACGGCAGGTGGCGGCAGTACTCCTAAGCGAACAAGAAGTAGTCGAATCGAGAACATCCTCGTCTCAGTTCTCGCTGCATGCGCCCATAAGGAAGTAATGGAATAAGTCGAATAAAGTCGTTATTTATGTTTTGTTCGCACAAAAAGTAGTCTCATCACTTGATAAATTTATCATTGAGCCACTGTAGGCACATGGAAATATTTAAACATTTCCTTCAATGACTTTATGGGCCGTCAAGAGCCAGTCCCTTAGGCAGTCTACTGGAGGAGTGATCCAGCTCTCAGATTCAATCAAAAATATCTTTATTTGTGTTTCGAAGATGAACAAAGGTCTTACGGGGTTGATACAGCATGGGGGTGAGTAATTAATGACTTTATTTTCATTTTTGGGTGAACTAACCCTTTAAACAGTTGAGTTTTACTGTTTTCAAATCCATTCACCCGTAGTCAATGGGACCAGAAACTGAAAATATTCTTCTAAAATATCAGTAAAATCTGAATGCGATTTGAAAACTGTAAAACTCAACTGTGAGGGAGTTGTAAAATTAGCCTATTTCCAAAGAAAAAAAGTGGAGTATCCCTTTAAGAATATTGCACTGATATTTTCATGTTTATCAATGTGAAGCTGCTTTGAAAAATGAATTGTATAAAATAATTGGATTCACTCTCTATAAAACACAAGATACAGATTTCAGGTTAGCAGACTGAACAGCTGTTTAACACAAACCGGCTCTCTTCCCTTTGCAGAGCTCTTCTCTCATGACTGTTGGCTCCTGAAGGACATCTTTGATAGGTATACAGTACTATACAATATCCCAATATGGGAAGCATATTAGTGTTTCTGCGAGAGTGACACACACTTTGCTGTGGTATGCTGGATTTGAGCAAACTCACGGCTGTCCCGCTGTAAAGCAAGGCTTGGGATTTTGCAGTCACAGGATTTGAGGTCGGCTAGAGTTTTGAAGTGAGCAAAAATGTACAGTGAATGAAAAAAAAAATGCCCTCCAGTTGCACTGGCACATATTACCCCAGAGAATTACAATAGGTCACCATTGTTACTTTTCGTTTAGCAATTTTGTTCTATCAAGTTGTCTATATCTATCAGGCTTGAATCATTTGATTACACAATTGGTCGGTTATAGAATATTTTATTAGATAACTTTTTTCATTTATCATAGAGCAGTTTGTAGGAATTCATTCATTCATCAAGTTTGTATGGCCTTATGGACATATTTCGATCTTAAACATTTGCTGCAGATTATAATCCAACTGTGACATTCTTTTTTCTGCATATTTTCCTTCATTTGTCTTGTGAATTATCAACTGTTCCTTAGATTTTAATATCTTTGGTGTTGGTATTCGTAGCTGTGATGACTGCTTATGGACACATTTGATTTTCCTTAACAAAAGGTGTTATTCTGATTGGTTTACATTAGTGAACATGAACTAAAATGGAAACTACTTCTAAAGCATTTTCTAACTAGTTGCAGCATTTACAAAGTTTATAATTTAACTGAAAAGTTGTATCTGTTAATATTATTCAATGGACCTGACATGAACTTACTCTTAAAAGCTTAAAATGAACAATGTATTGTAAATGTATTGATCATAATGTTAACTAATGAGACTTTATTATTGTAAAGTGTTACCGCTATTCTTAATAAGATTAGATGTTGTGTGCCATTTCTGTTTTAGACATTTTTGACAGATGATTTATTATGATTTGGAGATTTGTTTTATAAGAACTTGAATAATAAATCATAGGATTGACACATTTTGGTTTAAACATCAAAAGCAATTAGCACTTCAGTGGTCTTCATGTCTATGGCAGAAAAGCAACTGGAAAAATAAATACATTCAAATATTTCCCCGCGATCGCATTTCTCCCTGTCACCGCCTGTAACTCTAATATTTCCCAGTACGGTGACTCTGATGAATTATCCACGTTCTGTGTGTTTTATCTGGTCGACAGCAGGAGATCTTTCTCCTTTCTGTCTTTCTTTGTCTGTTGTTGACTGACAGAGTCACTGCAATGATGATCAGTGTGATTCGTACTGACAGACAACAGTCATTCTCACAGTGTCACACAGAGCTCATGTCTGAAATATGATCTGATGATGTCTGAGAGGAGACGCCGCATGGCGACTGTTCAGTGTCCTGATACTAAAGCCCGGCTAAACTCTTTATTTCAATGCTCCAATTTAGTTATTCCTCTCACTGTAGAAACTTTGCAGCTATGTCAATTTATTCTAACCCGTACTAATACTCTAATGACTGCCAGTTGACATGTAGTTGCAAAGTTAGTTATAGTTGTAATGTTTAGAGTGGACGATTGAAATAAAGTGTAACCTAAGGCTGATTTGACCTCTTTGTTTAAATTTACTTGAATATTATATATTAAATGCATCAAGAATAGCCTGTATTAGATCACTTGGGAATGTGATAACTTTATAGTTGGTTTTATGCTGCATTATATCTTTGTAACATTTATTTACCTAACTATTGGTATCTTGTTATAGTAGTATTGTTTTTTTCATATATATATATATATATATATATATATATATATATTATACACACTGTAAAAAAATGTAAATTTACAGGTAATTGTCTGTATTTTTTTACAGAAATTTTACCGTTTTGTCATTATACAGTGAATGCCTGTTATTTTACAGATATTTGCTGTAATTTAAAGGTCCACTATTGAATTTACAGGTAATTGCTTGTATTTTGGTTTTACATCTATTTTACGTTTTTTTAAAGGAAATTGTCTGTATTTTTACAGGGTTGTGTGTAATTTTACATAACATATTCTGTAATATTTTACAGATTTTTTCTGTTAAATTAGAAAACACAGAAAAGAAGGTATAACTGCAGAAATCAGCAGTCATTTAACATGTTTTCCTTGAAGATCATTAAGTATGTGGGTG